>JASEVX010000001.1:193095889-193687698 GCA_031761405.1 Serripes groenlandicus
CTTCTGTTTTTCGTCACGTCGATTAAATTAAATCCATCCTCGTTTATATTTTCATGAGCGTCTAGTGCCCAGATTTTTCCAAGCGTTCTGACAACCATGATGGATCTATTTTTTGAATTCCCAGATGGCGGTTTAAGAGCGCTTACTACTAATTTGCATACTAGGAGCTCAGCGTGCCGTTTACAAGAAAAGCAAGTTATATTTTATGAGTCCCTTGGGACGACTGTACGCGCGGTGAGCATGTATTTACTTGAAGGGGGGATATCAAATGAGGGTCCTTATCAAATGATATTCCGTAAAACTATCGTATTTATGCCACTTCTCATACGCGGTTCTTATTGCTGTGTAGTAGCATCTACTATTCCATCCAGCATTTAAATTAGGCATTTCTGTCCCCTTCTAGCTTCTACAGATTTTTATGCTCTCTTACTCTCTCTCTCTCTTCTTACCCCTCTCTACTTTCCTCCCTCTCTCTCTCTCGCTCTCTCTCGTCTCTCCTCTCTCTCCTTCTCCTCTCGTCTCTCTCTCTCTCTCTGCTCCTCTCACTCTCTCTCTCTCTCTCTCTCTCTCTCTCTCTCTTCTCTGTCTTCTCTCTCTCTCTCTCTCTCAGTCTCTCTCACTCTCTCTCTCTCATCTCGTCTCTCTTCTCTCTCTCCTCTCTTCTCTCTCTCTCTCTTACTCTCTCATCTCTCTCTCATCTCTCTCTCTCTTTCTCTCTCTCTCTCTCTATTTCTCATGGATGCACAAACAGTTCAAATGTTCAGTTGCCATATGGACGTCAGGGCTTGAGACGGTGCTCAACTGTTGAGGCTATGAAATAATGTTTCCAACAGACGACTTTGACTACATTCCGGCATAAATGTTGAAAATCTCTTATAGATGAAAAAGAATTGAAGACATTTTGGCAAAGGGAGAGATTCTTCAAAACGAGCAATCTCTCCTTTTGCCATAATGTTTTAAAAAATCATCTGCTGCGAGATGAGTCAAAGTTTGTTTACATGTATGGGTTAGTCATTATGCCACATTTTGAGTTGTACTGAAACAAGGATCGACAATATCACGAGATTTTATCTTTCAATGATTGCAAATGGCTATCTGTTTTCTCAAGAAGTAGGGAGATTCTACAAAATCCGAAACAACTTTTAAAAAGTATTAATACATGTAGTTTAACGGACGTTTTTCAACAGTAATTCAATTGAATCAGCAGGTCACAGAAACATGCTTCTACAGACTTTCTCACATCAGTGCTCCAGGCAACTTGATACACTTCCACAAGGACTTTTGTTAGCCGGATCCCGGTGGCACAGTCGGTATCGACGCAGACTGTCAATCTAGGGATTTTTGTCGTTCGAACCCCAGCTCGGCCAAAAATTCGTTTTGTGACAAAGTCACTGTGACCGCGTTATTCGTATTCACCAGTTAACAGTCTATGTGGAAAAGCAGCCAGTTTAATTTGAAAGTATGTTGTATGGAGTACTGTTGTGGGAAAGCCAGGGAAAACATGGGTAGATGAACTGGCCGCCGTGATATGACTGAAACATTGATGAAACGGCGTTAAACCCCAATTAATCAATCCATTATAAGCCTAATGTTGGAAAACAAATGGCAGTAGTCACAATTTATTTTGCCAATCATCGAAAAAATCAATGGCAGAGTCGGTATTCGAACAATATATATATTGCTTGATAGCATACATGTAAACAGTGCTAGATTGATGGCCTACATGTAAAACAGTCCTAGATTGAGAGCAAACATGTTAAACAGTCCTAGATGTCATTTTGATTTATGGCATACATGTAAAACAGTCCTAGATTGATAGCATACATGTAAAACAGGCATAGATTGATAGCATACATGTTAAACAGTCCTAGATGTCATTTTGATTGATGGCATACATGTAAAACAGTCCTAGATTGATAGCATACATGTAAAACAGTCCTAGATTGATAGCATACATGTAAAACAGTCCTAGATGTCATTTTGATGTATAGCATACATGTAAAACAGTCCTAGATTGATGGCATACATGTAAAACGGTCCTAGATTGATAGCATACATGTAAAACAGTCCTAGATTGATAGCATACATGTACAACAGTCCTAGATGTCATTTCTCAATTACAATTCCGGCAAATGCGCAGTCAGTTCGTTAACCTTAGTTCCTTTTTTGACAATCAAATGAACTTAAGGACATTACATAATAAATAGTTCAATAACTCACCAATTATCAATTTATACGATGTCAATGACCAGGGTGTTTCCAGGGTTATATTCAGATTCATCTATCATATATATATCTAACAAACCGATCATTGGCGCATAACCTGATTGGGGGGTTGTTAATTGAAGATCTAATTTGAGTTGTGTATTTTGCTAACAAAAAACGTTTCTGTTGTTATGTAAATCTGAATAAATTGCTGTAACCGGATTGTAAGCTAAAAGCTGTGATTTGATAGATGGATTGGGCTTAGATTCTTCATAGTACTTTTCTGTTAGGTAAATATAAATAAACCCCGTTATTGTATAGTTCTGATATTGATCCTTCTTTTTTGCATATAAAAAACCCAATGCAGTGTTTGTCGATATTGTATACTTTTATATTGCACTCAGATTTTCTTCACGTGCTGATAAGAACAGAACTATTTCCACTAAGTAACGTTACAAAGGCGCTCTATTCCACCCTTTGATGATTTTAAACACCCGCTAACAATGTTTACATCGTTTGTAGATGACACAAAATTAAATTCCAATAGGTATGCACAAAACCAACATCTGGTCTATTTAAAGCACTTTCTTGCGCAGGTTGATGTAGATATCCGTTGATCGGAAACATTAAAATATAGCCTTTTGAACGGAATATCGCGTTTGATTGATTGTTTTGTTTGAATGTAGCTTAATGGAGGTTATTTTAAACATGTTTCAGTAATCTATCAGCTGCCAGTTCACAATAACAAACATAATGATCTCATGTTCGAGTTGCATGTCCATCGTACTTTGATGTGATAGATTATTTGTCCAATGATTGAATACCAGAATTTCATTAATGATGTCTAGGTTTAATTTTGATTGACTGGTCAACAATATACCTGACCCCGGGAAGGATATCCAGAGATCGGTATTAGGGTAGAATACCTCTACTTGATTCAACAATTGACGTACGAGATCGTAAGAGGTCGGTATTGTACGTGTGTGTAAAGTACGAGATCGTAAGAGGTCGGTATTGTACGTGTGTGTAAAGGAATCCGCTGTGGTCGAACGGTTAGCGTTAGGGATTTGAAACCGGGTTCGATCCCCAGTTGCGGCACGATGGTCATGGTGGAGTGCCCTTGGGCAAGGCACACATTCTAGCCTAGTACTAGTTTGTTTACCAAGGGATCATGAATAAGTGAACTGTCGCCGTGATATAACTGAAATAATGTTGAAAGCGGCGTAAAACCACAATAAAACAAATAAAACGTGTGTTTAATGACCTGCCTGTGCAAGAACAATACCGATCTCTTACGACTACGGACGAAAATCTCCGAATCTATTTAGGCTTCCTTTTAATAAATACCCACGCCATACGGAAATCGGCGAGTCAAATAGGGGTGTTCTAAGTTAAATCTCGCTCTACTGTGTCGTTTAATCCTGAACTGCCAATATCATGAGATATTCTACAAATTGACTGGTATATAACTCGCAATTGTCTATTATGAGATTCATTTATCGTAGGAATATGCTTGGGTGTGGTAGGAGCACAATGTGAAACTATTATCTTAATTAGCTAAACGAAAGACAATGCTTAAATGCATAATGGGCAGTTGTGAAACTATAGCACGTTAATTGCGACAAACCTCAGCCAAACGTTAAACCAAAGTAAACTACCATTCCATTAGAAAATGGATCTTTTGGAATGGCTAGGCAAAACTCAGATCGATCTGAAACTTCGGGAGTCTTATCTTGATTGCTTATCTTTAGCCTTCTACATGTTTATGTAAAAAGCATAAGCGAATGGTCTGTGTAAAGTTTGCTACTGCAGAAGATCTAAACCTGTTGGTGATATGATCGTAATATACAACAAGAGCCACGTCACACGAATAACCGACGGTCCAATGATTTGTGATTAACCCTTCGACTGCTGGGACCGAGGACGAGAGCGGGCGCTATGCAATCAGTATACAGCAAGACCAGTCGGAAGTTCCATGCCGTCTGGCCAGAATTTAAACTGTTTGCTGCTTCACAAGACATTGTTAGTCTGGAGTTCTAGAATTGGTTATAAGCTCTTCCAAAAATCAAAGCTTGACAAGTCCATTTCGAATATACTTCATTGGAAGAATAAAAACCAATTACGATTTTATTGTAAACATGTATTGTTGGCTTCTGGTATCAACTTTCTACCGAGGCTTTCCGAATGTTTGCACGACATAAATGCGAACAGGGCATATCCTGATTAGACTGCATGATGGCGCAGGCTGATCAGGATCGTTACTGATGACTAAGCCCCGAAGGATCGTTTCTGTATGAGGTGGCTCAATTTAAAAGCCTGCAAAGGTCGGTTTTCGTGTTATGCTCGTTATATTGTTAATTATACATGTCGAGTGTAAATGAATTCAAAAGTTTAATAAGTGTTGTGTGACAAGGATCGGTTATTGTTACCAAGTCTTTGCTAATTTCCGAAATAATTAACTTTGGACCCTTTTACTGACAATTGTCAATAATTATACTAATCACATCCCCACTTAACCTTATTTTTTAATTCTTTCCAATATGTTATTGGAACATACAAATATGCAGCAGATGACTTCAAAATTGTATTGTCAAAAATATTGACGATATGAGTATTGAATATTGTTCAAAACATTGTGACAAAAGTGTGAAATTGTTCTTTGTGACAAAAAGCCGCCACATAATTGATTCTATGCTTGATCATGCTTATTTAAAAGTCTATGTTTGAATGGTGTTTTACGCCGCTTTTAAAATAATAATTTCAGTTATATCAGTTATATCAATATCAGTTATATCAGTTGTATCATCAGTTATATCAGTTATATCAGTTATATCATCAGTTATATCATCAATTATATCAGTTATATCAGTTATATCATCAATTATATCAGTTATATCATCAGTTATATCAGTTATATCATCAATTATATCAGTTATCATCAGTTATATCAGTTATATGATCAGTTATCATCAGTTATATCAGTTATATCACGGCCTTTCTAGGGTAAATCACCAGTACTGATTGTAACTGAACACAAGCTCAACATTTGAGCCGAATTAAGAGAAAATCAACATTCTGGACTCTGCGTAAAGTATCAACCCGGATCAGCCTAAGCATGCCATGCAAGATAACCCGTACAGACACTTTTCGCCTCCTGTGGATTTTCTCTTTCTGGAATCATTACTCTTAACTTCTTTCTCAAAGAGACGGAATAGGTCGGCCCGGATTAGCCTGCGCAGAATGCGCAGGCTGATCTGGTTCGATACATTACGCAGAGGCCATAATGTTGGTTTTCTCGTGGAATGGCCCTGCAAGTTTTTATATAAAAAGATCCCTCATTATTCCATAGAATAATTTATAGTCGGTGTCAGAATTCACAATATCTGTGAATACTCATATTGCCTGATGTGAAATTACTTTAACCCTTTCCTACATGTATACGCTTTTTGACGCCTCTGCAGCAAATGACGTTGGTAAAACATGGTAAAGAGAAAACTGCTCCTAGTCTCAGTTTAGTCTGCTGCAGATTTGTTTATGTGAAAAATGGGTAATTCTTCTATCACCTCATACAGATTTGTTTATGTGAAAAATGGGTAATTCTTCTATCACCTCATACAGATTTGTTTATGTGAAAAATGGGTAATTCTTCTATCACCTCATACAGATTTGTTTATGTGAAAAATGGGTAATTCTTCTATCACCTCATACAGATTTGTTTATGTGAAAAATGGGTAATTCTTCTATCACCTCATACAGATTTGTTTATGTGAAAAATGGGTAATTCTTCTATCACCTCATACAGATTTGTTTATATGAACAATGGTCAATTCTTCTATCACCTCATACAGATTTGTTTATATGAACAATGGTCAATTCTTCTATCACCTCATACAGATTTGTTTATATGAACAATGGTCAATTCTTCTATCACCTCATACAGATTTGTTTATATGAACAATGGGTAATTCTTCTATCACCTCATACAGATTTGTTTATGTGAAAAATGGGTAATTCTTCTATCACCTCATACAGATTTGTTTATGTGAAAAATGGGTAATTCTTCTATCACCTCATACAGATTTGTTTATATGAACAATGGGTAATTCTTCTATCACCTCATACAGATTTGTTTATGTGAAAAATGGGTAATTCTTCTATCACCTCATACAGATTTGTTTATATGAACAATGGGTAATTCTTCTATCACCTCATACAGATTTGTTTATATGAACAATAGTCAATTCTTCTATCACCTCATACAGATTTGTTTATATGAACAATGGGTAATTCTTCTATCACCTCATACAGATTTGTTTATGTGAAAAATGGGTAATTCTTCTATCACCTCATACAGATTTGTTTATGTGAAAAATGGGTAATTCTTCTATCACCTCATACAGATTTGTTTATATGAACAATGGGTAATTCTTCTATCACCTCATACAGATTTGTTTATATGAACAATGGGTAATTCTTCTATCACCTCATACAGATTTGTTTATGTGAAAAATGGGTAATTCTTCTATCACCTCATACAGATTTGTTTATATGAACAATGGTCAATTCTTCTATCACCTCATACAGATTTGTTTATGTGAAAAATGGGTAATTCTTCTATCACCTCATACAGATTTGTTTATCTATTTGTTTGTCTATCACCTTATTCCACGATCAATCTCCCTGTCGCCATTTCTTACTTTTATCTTAGCAACAGACGACTGATAACGCGTCCGAACAAAACAGTATTTGTTTTCATTATTCCATTCCCACATACAACAAAATCAGCAGCAGACGACTTCAAAAATATCTGGTTAAAACTACTCATACAACAATAAATATTGTTTCTATAGGTTGTTTCTATAGGTTAAGCGCTTATCAAGAAGAAGAAGCAAATCTCTGTTTCTGTTGAACAGTATCAATTAACGTAACAAGACACAATACAATGAAAGTGTCAGGACGCTAACAACGTGAAATCAGATTGACACACAACTTGAACATGTTACGCAATTTACAGACGACTCTGAAAACCTTTAGTTAAACATATGGCAACACTCTATGAATTAAAAAACACCACAACAATTACGCAATACTGTTGAAAACAGTTCGGTGAATAGAGAATGGCTCATTTGTGGAAGACAGTGGTGCAGAGGTAGAGCGTCGGCCTCTCATATCAAAGGTCCCTGGTTCGAGTCCCGTGATGAGCGGGTCCTGACTTTGGGATTTTTCCACACAAACGGCGCGAGTACTGGTGAAGTCTCCAGGAAGCAGACATCGAGCGTGATTAATCTAAGCCCAAGGCTTGTTTCGCAATCGATGTAAAATAAATAAGTTTAAACTAAACTAATGGCTCATTTCTCCCTTTGTCACATTGTTTTAAAAATTCGTTCGCTGCAGATGAGTAATAAAGGAAAAAAAATCGTCTATATGGGCTCAGGTGACTTCTGGCGTATATTTCACAATATCTAAATGAGCCTACTCGATACCCTTATGTACGGGATATCTACACAAAATACCCTTCAAACGTTTGCAGCTTTCGGAATTTATTTTTACCAACATTGAATGGCACTTCAACAAAAATGAAACCTCGAAGAAACCGAACTGAGTGATCGCAATTCATATGCCCCGGCTTAGGCATCACCATAGTTAAGGAAGAGGTCATCATGCTAAGCTGTCAACGACCGTCGTATACGAGCATTTGAAAGTATTAAGTGCGACTGTAATTTAGTCCGATTTTCCATGTGTTTTATGCTTACTTAGTTTCATGAAAACGCAACAACCGTTTGCCCGAGAAGTAAAAGAGGAACGCCACTTCTTGAACGGTCTTTATCATGTTTCTGGCAAGTGGCTCCTCGGACGCATGATATAGCAAGGTTTAGACAGTGAGCTTTGCACTGGTTGTACAATGCGTCGGGAATTATCTGCCGAACTCGCTCGAACACCACGGAACTTTCCGGACATGTTAGATGCTCCATCGTAGCCTAACCGACTAGGTTGTATGGTCGAAGTACCTCAAACAGAGCGCCACTTGCTCCACAGTAGACGCGTCAGTGGCTTCGTCTGTCATAAACCCAAAGAACGGAACACCTTTGCATTTGCGCAAAATTTCCTCTCTGATTTGATCCCCGCATATCGTGATTACTTCATTTTGTATAGCGGATGAAGTGTATCGCGTCACCGTTCTTCAAATGATCACGCAGCACAGGGTTATATTTGGCTTGGTATTCTAAAAGTGCTTTAAAGTTACTATTTGTATCCTCATGACCCCGTATAGCTAGATTGTGTTTACAACAAAGGATATAATTGTATTAAGTATGCCTTGTAATACATGTATGTTCTTGCTAACTAGGACATCATTGGCACAGGAAACTGATTGGGCAATGCTTTTCTTAATTCCAGACATAACTGCAATGAAATGTTCAGCCGCTTCAAGCGAATGCGCGTGTGTCTTGCACTTAATGTGTAATGTGAGCGGTGATGACCTTGCCAAGATTGCTTGAGTCGGTTGATTATTGCAGGTTGCGACACTAGCGATCTCTTCTCAGATCTAAATAAATGGCACGGACCACAATTCGCTCCAACAATAGACTTCGAATATCGTACTCACATGTACAATATGAAAATACTATATGACTGTATACAAACTACATAGGACATCTAATATTATCAATAAATATAGATGATTCATGTGACAATTTGATCATGTCTGAATTGTTCTGATTTGTTCGTTTTCACCCTTACCCTCCTTAGAGTTCAGTTTTTATTGCATTTGTCGCATTTGTTTCATTTTCATTTTTTGGAGCTCTCAAAATATTTCTTTAAGCCTAGCTACGCACCTGACGTTGGAAGATGTCAAACAAGTTATGCAATATTAGGACTTGTGAACCTTCCTTGCCATTGTATATTCTCTTCCGTTTTAAAAGTATTGGGTTAAATATAAATCACCAATCTATATATCAAAACATTGGTTTTTGGAATTCAAACATTTTTAATTAAGACGAACAGTAACCCCCATTCTAAGTTAATACAGTGTTTCTGTATACAAATTTAATTCTGTAATGGAAACGAAATAGTTTAAAACTCTCAACCACAACTTTCATTCATTTCTTTCTCTTCAAATTAGCTAATTCCGCAAGAAGCGGACATTAAACTTCGATTTGGACTTCATACTTTGTTCGCCCTTAAATGTTCAAGCTCAATGCTCATTTTGGGCAAGTATACTTATGGAATAGCATTGATAACATCTTTGTTAAAGGAGGAAACTCACTTAACTGTAGTTCTATACGGTTGCTTAGATTATATTGAGCATCAAATTACCATGCACATATCTTAAGTAAAGTATACTCTCTGTATATAACATTCAATATTTATTAACACTAAATTATTAAACGACAATTTAACGCTTTCCCACATGCAGAGGCATTTTTACACGTTTTGCAGAAGATGACATTTCATTTGTAGGCGTTCATGTCAAAATATTCCACTTGAAATCCATTAACTGTAGACGGACAATATACGATTGTGCGAGATAGATAGTTGGGATACACGGACTCGCCTCAATCTTCACTGCATGCAGATACATTAAACATTATGGCACTTTCTCCATTTGTCAAAATGTTTTCAAAAGTGTCTGCTGCAGAGGCTACAGAAATGTCTGTATATGGGAAAGTGTTATATAAAAACACATCGCGAAGATCGGGGCATTCTTTGGTCGCAACATGCAATTTTATACAGCATTATTAAATAGAAGGACAATATACACTGTTTTATTGACATAAACAACTAATCATAGTTATTAAACGAAAAGCATACAATTATATGTGATAACAATAAACATGGCACATACGCAAAATCGAATGTTGATATAAAAAATAGAGAAATGTTGCCTAAATCAAAGAGATACGCACCTGTGTTTGGTATTGTCTACGGACCCTGTCTGTTTGGCTGTGTTGGACGTAGCAATGCATAATTCTAATAGTAATAACGCCACAACTAGGTACACCCTCATCTGAACTGACACTGTAAAGAAGGTAGGTTTAATGAAGATTGAATGCTGTTTTTAACCCTCTTCCCCATACATAAAACATGCAGCAGATGAATTTGAAAACATCTTGGCATTTTTTTTAAAACAAAACAAAAATGACTTTTATTATTAAATTGAGTTGAAAATATTGTGGAAAAGTAAGAAATTGCTCGTTTGGAGCAATTGCTCATATTGTCACACTGTTTTCAAAAGTCGTCTACTGCAGAGGCGACATCAAGTGTATGTATGCCACAGCGAAAAGGGATTAACACGGTTACAGTTATATCACGGCGACCAATGTATCTTACAATGTGCTTCCTGCACACACACTATTTATCAGGTAACTGAGAACCTTTACATTAAGATTACCCATACCTATTATGGATGGCTGTAGACGTTTGTCTCGGTGTCTTTTGTATACCATTAAAAAGAATGAATAGCCGAGCCGAGGTTCAACCTCACCACCCCTAGATCGACAGCCCTTGTAGTTAAGGACTGAGAGCTATCTCAGTCCGACTCAAACAATTAGAGAACATCAGAGGTACATATGAGGAGGGGGACGTGTACCTCTTTTCCCCACAATATCTTTCTTATTATCCAAACATACCGCATGATGTCGGTACTCAAAAGAATCGTCTCATTTGACGATCATTTTTGAGTACGTACCAACAGCATAGGGTGAGAGGGTCAAAAACGGATTTTAGAAGATGCACAAAAGGCCCCTTATCTAGAGCTGGATATTGGTACAGGAAAACACACTATGAAGTGTTAGTGATACGTACATATAGAGATAAATTCATTGGTACAGGAAAATACACTATAATGTGTTAGTGATACGCAGAGATAGAGATCAGTTCCTTGGTACAGGAAAACACACTATAAAGTGTTAGTGATACGCAGAGATAGAGATCAGTTCCTTGGTACAGGAAAACACACTATAAAGTGTTAGTGATACGTTCAGATAGAGATAAGTTCATTGGTACATGAAAACACACTATACTGTGTTAGTGATACGTACAGATAGAGATCAGTTCATTGGCACAGGACAACAAACTATAATGTGTTAGTGATATGCACAGATAGAGATAAGTTCATTGGTACAGGAAAACACTCTATAATGTGTTAGTGATACGCACAGATAAAGATACATGTAAGTTCATTGGTACTGGAAAACACACTATAATGTGTTAGTGATACGTACAGATAGAGATAAGTTCATTGGTACAGGAAAACACAATATAATGTGTTGGTGATAAGCACTGATAGATATAAGTTCATTGGTACAGGAAAACACACTATAAAGTGTTAGGGAAACGCATAGATAGAGATAAGTTCATTGGTACAGGACAACACATTATAATGTGTTGGTGATACGCACAGATAAAGATAAGTTCATTGGTATAGGAAAACACACTATAATGTGATAGTGATACGCAGAGATAGAGATAAGTTCCTTGGTACAGGAAAACACACTATAATGTGTTGGTGATACGCACTGATAGATATAAGTTCATAGGTACAGGAAAACACACTATAATGTGTTAGTGATACGCACATATAGAGATAAGTTCATTGGTACAGGAAAACACACAATAATGTGTTAGTGATACGCACATATAGAGATAAGGTCATTGGTACAGGACAACACACTATAATGTGTTGGTGATACGCACAGATAGAGAGAAGTTCCTTGGTACAAGAAAACACACTATAATGTGTTGGTGATACGCACAGATAGAGATAAGTTCATTGGTACAGGAAAACACACTATAATGTGTTGGTGATACGCACAGATAGAGATAAGTTCATTGGTACAGGAAAACACACTATAATGTGTTATTGATACGCACAGAAAGAGATAAGTGCATTGGTACAGGAAAACACACTATGATGTGTTAGCAGAGATAGAGATCAGTTCCTTGGTACATGAAAACACACTATAATGTGTTAGTGATACGCACAGATAGAGATGAGTTCATTGGTACATGAAAACACACTATAATGTGTTGGTGATACGTACAGAGAGAGATAAGTCAATTTGTACATGAAAACACACTATAATGTGTTAGTGATACGCACAGATAGAGATCAGTTCATTGGTACATGAAAACACACTATAATGTGTTGGTGATACGTACAGAGAGAGATAAGTTAATTGGTACAGGAAAACACACTTTAATGTGTTAGTGATACGTACAGAGAGAGATAAGTTAATTGGTACAGGAAAACACACTATAATGTGTTAGTGATACGTACAGATAGAGATAAGTTCATTGGTACGGGAAAACACACTATAATGTGTTAGTGATACGCACAGAAAGAGATAAGTTCATAGATACAGGAAAACAAACTATAATGTGTTAGTGATACGTACAAATAGAGATAAGTTCATTGGTACAGGAAAACACACTATAATGTGTTGGTTATACGCACAGATAGAGATAAGTTCATTGGTACAGGAAAACACACTATAATGTGTTAGTGATACGCACAGAGACAGATAAGTTAATTGGTACAGGAAAACACCCTGTAATGTATTGGTGATACGTACAGATAGAGATCAGTTCCTTGGTACAGGAAAACTCACTATAATGTGTTGGTGATACGCACAGATAGAGATCAGTTCATTGGTACAGGAAAACACACTATAATGTGTTGGTGATACGTACAGAGAGAGATAAGTTAATTGGTACAGGAAAACACACTATAATGTGTTAGTGATACGCACATATAGAGATAAGTTCATTGGTACATGAAAACACACTATAATGTGTTAGTGATACGCACAGATAGAGATCAGTTCCTTGGTACAGAAAAACACACTATAATGTGTTGGTGATACTCACAGATAGAGATCAGTTCATTGGTACAGGAAAACACACTATAATGTGTTGGTGATACGCACAGATAGAGATAAGTTCATAGGTACAGGAAAACACACTATAATGTGTTAGTGATACGCACATATAGAGATAAGTTCATTGGTACAGGAAAACACACTATAATGTGTTAGTGATACGCATATATAGAGATAAGTTCATTGGTACAGGACAACACACTATAATGTGTTGGTGATACGCACAGATAGAGATAAGTTCATTGGTACAGGAAAACACACTATAATGTGTTAGTGATACGCATATATAGAGATAAGTTCATTGGTACAGGACAACACACTATAATGTGTTGGTGATACGCACAGATAGAGATAAGTTCATTGGTACAGGAAAACACACTATAATGTGTTAGTGATACGTACAGATAGAGATAAGTTCATTGGTACATGAAAACACACTATAATGTGTTAGTGATACGCACAGATAGAGATCAGTTCCTTGGTACAGAAAAACACACTATAATGTGTTGGTGATACTCACAGATAGAGATCAGTTCATTGGTACAGGAAAACACACTATAATGTGTTGGTGATACGCACAGATAGAGATAAGTTCATAGGTACAGGAAAACACACTATAATGTGTTAGTGATACGCACATATAGAGATAAGTTCATTGGTACAGGAAAACACACTATAATGTGTTAGTGATACGCATATATAGAGATAAGTTCATTGGTACAGGACAACACACTATAATGTGTTGGTGATACGCACAGATAGAGATAAGTTCATTGGTACAGGAAAACACACTATAATGTGTTAGTGATACGCATATATAGAGATAAGTTCATTGGTACAGGACAACACACTATAATGTGTTAGTGATACGCACATATAGAGATAAGTTCATTGGTACAGGAAAACACACTATAATGTGTTAGTGATACGCATATATAGAGATAAGTTCATTGGTACAGGACAACACACTATAATGTGTTGGTGATACGCACGGATAGAGATCAGTTCATCGGTACAGGAAAACACACTATAATGTGTTGGTGATACGCACAGATAGAGATAAGTTCATTGGTACAGGAAAACACACTATAATGTGTTGGTGATACGCACAGATAGAGATAAGTTCATTGGTACAGGAAAACACACTATAATGTGTTAGTGATACGCACAGAAAGAGATAAGTTCATTGGTACAGGAAAACACACTATAATGTGTTAGCACAGATAGAGATCAGTTCCTTGGTACATGAAAACACACTATAATGTGTTAGTGATACGCAAAGATAGAGATCAGTTCATTGGTACATGAAAACACAATATAATGTGTTGGTGATACGTACAGAGAGAGATAAGTTAATTTGTACATGAAAACACACTATAATGTGTTAGTGATACGCACAGATAGAGATCAGTTCATTGGTACATGAAAACACACTATAATGTGTTGGTGATACGTACAGAGAGAGATAAGTTAATTGGTACAGGAAAACACACTTTAATGTGTTAGTGATACGTACAGAGAGAGATAAGTTAATTGGAACATGAAAACACACTATAATGTGTTAGTGATACGCACAGATAGAGATCAGTTCATTGGTACATGAAAACACACTATAATGTGTTATTGATACGCACATAAAGAGATAAGTTCATAGATACAGGAAAACACACTATAATGTGTTAGTGATACGTACAGAGAGAGATAAGTTCATTGGTACAGGACAACACACTATAATGTGTTAGTGATACGCACAGAGACAGATAAGTTCATTGGTACAGGAAAACACACTATAAAGTGTTGGTGATACGCACAGATAGAGATAAGTTCCTTGATACAGGAAAACACCCTGTAATGTGTTGGTGATACTCACAGATAGAGATAAGTTCATTGGTACAGGAAAACACACTATAATGTGTTGGTGATACGCACAGATAGAGATAAGTTCATTGATACAGGAAATACACTTTAATGTATTGGTGATACGTACAGATAGAGATCAGTTCCTTGGTACAGGAAAACTCACTATAATGTGTTGGTGATACGCACAGATAGAGATCAGTTCATTGGTACAGGAAAACACACTATAATGTGTTAGTGATACGCACAGATAGAGATCAGTTCCTTGGTACAGGAAAACACACTATAATGTGTTAGTGATACGTACAGATAGAGATAAGTTCATTGGTACATGAAAACACACTATAATGTGTTAGTGATACGCACAGATAGAGATCAGTTCCTTGGTACAGAAAAACACACTATAATGTGTTGGTGATACTCACAGATAGAGATTAGTTCATTGGTACAGGAAAACACACTATAATGTGTTCGTGATACGCACAGATAGAGATAAGTTCATTGGTACAGGAAAACACACTATAATGTGTTGGTGATACGTACAGATAGAGATAAGTTCATTGGTACAGGTAAACACACTATAATGTGTTGGTTATACGCACAGATAGAGATAAGTTCATTGGTACAGGAAAACACACTATAATGTGTTAGTGATACGTACAGATAGAGATAAGTTTATTGGTACAGGAAAACATACTATAATGTGTTAGTGATACGCACAGAAAGAGATAAGTTCATTGGTACAGGAAAACACACTATAATGTGTTGGTGATACGCACAGATAGAGATAAGTTCATTGATACAGGAAATACACTTTAATGTGTTAGTGATACGCACAGAAAGAGATAAGTTCATTGGTACAGGAAAACACACTATAATGTGTTAGCACAGATAGAGATCAGTTCCTTGGTACATGAAAACACACTATAATGTGTTAGTGATACGCACAGATAGAGATCAGTTCATTGGTACATGAAAACACACTATAATGAGTTAGTGATACGCACAGATAGAGATCAGTTCATTGGTACATGGAAACACGCTATAATGTGTTAGTGATACGTACAGATAGAGATCAGTTCCTTGGTACAGGAAAACACACTATAATGTGTTGGTGATACGCACTGATAGAGATACCATCATTGGTACAGGAAAACACACTATAATGTGTTGGTGATACGTACAGATAGAGATCAGTTCCTTGGTACAGGAAAACACACTATAATGTGTTGGTGATACGCACTGATAGAGATAAGTTCATTGGTACATGAAAACACACTATAATGTGTTGGTGATACGTACAGATAGAGATCAGTTCCTTGGTACATGAAAACACACTATAATGTGTTGGTGATACGCACAGAAATATATCAGTTCCTTGGTACAGGAAAACACACTATAATGTGTTAGTGATACGCACAGAGAGAGATAAGTTCATTGGTACAGGAAAACACACTATAATGTGTTAGTGATACGCAGAGATAGAAATCAGTTCCTTGGTACAGGAAAACACACTATAATGTGTTAGTGATACGCACAGATAGAGATCAGTTCCTTGGTATAGAAAAACACACTATAATGTGTTGGTGAAACTCACAGATAGAGATAAGTTCATTGATACAGGAAATACACTTTAATGTATTTGTGATACGTACAGATAGAGATCAGTTCCTTGGTACAGGAAAACACACTATAATGTGTTGGTGATACGGGCAGATAGAGATAAGTTCATTGGTACAGGAAAACACACTATAATGTGTTAGTGATACGTACAGATAGAGATAAGTTCCTTGGTACAGGAAAACACACTATAATGTGTTAGTGATACGCACAGATAGAGATCAGTTCCTTGGTACAGGAAAACACACTATAATGTGTTAGTGATACGCACAGATACAGATAAGTTCATTGGTACAGTAAAACCCACTATAATGTGTTGGTGATACGTACAGATAGAGATCAGTTCATTGGTACATGAAAACACACTATAATGTGTTGGTGATACGGGCAGATAGAGATAAGTTCATTGGAACAGGACAACACACTATAATGTGTTAGTGATACGCACAGAGAGAGATAAGTTCATTGATACAGGAAACACACTATAATGTATGTGTGATACGTACAGATAGAGATCAGTTCCTTGGTACAGGAAAACACACTATAATGTGTTGGTGATACGGGCAGATAGAGATAAGTTCATTGGTACAGGAAAACACACTATAATGTGTTAGTGATACGTACAGATAGAGATAAGTTCCTTGGTACAGGAAAACACACTGTAATGTGTTAGTGATACGCACAGATAGAGATCAGTTCCTTGGTACAGGAAAACACACCATAATGTGTTAGTGATACGCACATATAGAGATAAGTTCATTGGTACAGGAAAACACACTATAATGTGTTGGTGATACGTACAGATAGAGATCAGTTCATTGGTACATGAAAACACACTATAATGTGTTGGTGATACTGGCAGATAGAGATAAGTTCATTGGTACAGGACAACACACTATAATGTTTTAGTGATACGCACAGATAGAGATCAGTTTCTTGGTACAGGAAAACACACTATAATGTGTTGGTGATACGCACAGATAGAGATAAGTTCATTGGTACAGGAAAACACACTATAATGTGTTGGTGATACGCACAGATAGATATCAGTTCCTTGGTACATGAAAACACACTATAATGTGTTAGTGATACGCACAGTTAGAGATAAGTTAATTGGTACATGAAAACACACTACAATGTGTTAGTGATACGCACATATAGAGATAAGTTCATTGGTACAGGAAAACACACTATAATGTGCTAGTGATACGCACATATAGAGATAAGTTCATTGGTACAGGAAAACACACTATAATGTATTGGTGATACGTACAGATAGAGATAAGCTCATTGGTACAGGAAAACACACTATAATGTGTTGGTGATACGTACAGATAGAGATCAGTTCCTTGGTACAGGAAAACACACTATAATGTGTTGGTGATACGGGCAGATAGAGATAAGTTCATTGGTACAGGAAAACACACTATAAAGTGTTTGTGATACGCACAGATAAAGATAAGTTCATTGGTACAGGACAACACACTATAATGTGTTAGTGATACTCACAGATAATGATAAGTTCATTGGTACAGGACAACATACTATAATGTGTTGGTGATACGTACATATATAGATAAGTTCATTGGTACATGACAACACACTATAATGTGTTGGTGATACGCACAGATAGAGATCAGTTCCTTGGTACAGGAAAACACACTTTAATGTGTTAGTGATACTCACAGATAATGATAAGTTCATTGGTACAGGACAACATACTATAATGTGTTAGTGATACGTACATATAGAGATAAGTTCATTGGTACAGGACAACACACTATAATGTGTTGGTGATACGCACAGATAGAGATCAGTTCCTTGGTACAGGAAAACACACTTTAATGTGTTAGTGATACGCACATATACAGATAAGTTCATTGGTACAGGACAACACACTATAATGTGTTAGTGATACGTACAGATAGAGATATAAGTTAATTGGTACAGTCAAACACACTATATTTTGTTAGTGATACGTACATATAGAGATAAGTTCATTGGTACAGGACAACACACTATAATCAGTGATTGTTTGCAAAACAATCCAGCTCGCGCACAGCAGGTTAAGGGTTAGAGATTGATGCTTATGTAGGGATGTGGTTTTACACAACTGATTAAAAGGGTGGTTTTTATGTCATGCTCTTCAACTGATATACGAAGTAAGGATCTTAATCAATAATAGATATCAAAGATTAATTTTATCTATGTTTATGCATAAACATTCAGGTTTATATGAGAAATGTGATTAACACTTCACCTGCTATACACATGTAATTGGCAGTGCCTTCTGTGATTCGGATGGGTCCAATACTCTTTTACATTGGTGTTTGTGCAAGCTTGATCGATTGAGTACAACTTGCATTCCATTTAAAAAAACTTTTTTTCGCGATAACTAACTGTCCTCTTACTATTCATAAAAGAGTTCTCTCCGAAACGCAGTTCATGTACGAGAACAGTTCATGTTGGATGACCGTTTCGAGATTTGGCTTTCTTCCGCGAATTGTATCCTTGTATCCAACCTTGCCAAGATATACAGTATCGAACATCATCAGTTCATTCAAATCAACAATGAATGCAATATCTAAAATATGGTCACGTCCCGTCTCAATAAATAATACAGTCTGTTCTTAATGCGGTAAAACATTTCAGGAAGAGCTAGTCCACATGCTATCTGAGTGTACTGTAATAGTAGAGGCAAAATCAAATTTGAATTATTGACCAAATATGGTAATACCTTTGTTAATGATCTTTTCAAACAAGATACCTTCATATTTACGCTTCTTATATTAAGCCAATAATCACCTTACTAGACGAAGCAGGCAACCTAGAGTTGCTAAATTGCACGTTTAGATACACATACCAGTGTCTTCAAATGTATTACTCCGCTCAATGAGAATGCTATAATTGTTCTGAAAGACATTATATGTGCCTCATGCATGTTGTGTAAATGACTATTGTTCATGTCTGTTCAAATATTGTCTATATCCTTTTTCCTTGCCCATCTATGGGTAAGTTTCCACTTGTCTTGTTTGTTCGTATTTCTTTAAATTTGTGAAATTTATACATGTACTTATAATATCTCCTTCATATAAAGTGGGCAATAAAGAAATTGTATTTGATTGTATTGTATTGTATTTGCAATGCTTCACCCTTTCATACATACAACAGAATCTGCAGTAGACGATTTCGAACGCATCTAGGCGAAAATATGATAAATCTCTCTATATGAAACGAATTTATTGAATAAGGTTGAATTAATAGTGGCAAAATCCGTCTGCTACAGATGTGTCAGAAAGCGTCTGTGGATAAGTGTTAAAGGTGATAGAAAACGTCTGTAAGTGGATACGTGTTAAACGAGACAGAACACGTCCGTAAGTGGATAAGTGTTAAATGTGACAGAAAACGTCTGTGAGTGGATATGTGTTAAAGGTGACAGTAAACGTGTGTAAGTGGATAAGTGTTAAACGAGACAGAACACGTCCGTAAGTGGATAAGTGTTAAAGGTGACAGAAAACGTCTGTGAGTGGATATGTGTTAAAGGTGACAGTAAACGTGTGTAAGTGGATAAGTGTTAAAAGTGTCAGTTAACGTCTGTATGTGGATAAGTGTTAAAGGTGACAGAAAAGTCTGTATGTGGATAAGTGTTAAAGGTGACAGAAAACGTCTGTAAGTTGATAAGTGTTAAAGGTGACAGTAAACGTCTGTAAGTGGATAAGTGTTAAACGTGACAGTAAACGTCTGTAAGTGGATAAGTGTTAAAAGTGTCAGTAAACGTCTGTATGTGGATAAGTGTTAAAGGTGACAGAAAACGTCTGTATGTGGATAAGTGTTAAAGGTGACAGAAAACGTCTGTAAGTGGATAAGTGTTAAAGGTGACAGAAAACGTCTGTAAGTGGATAAGGGTTAAAGGTGACAGTAAACGTCTGTAAGTGGATAAGTGTTAAAGGTGTCAGTAAACGTCTGTATGTGGATAAGTGTTAAAGGTGACAGAAAACGTCTGTATGTGGATAAGTGTTAAAAGTGTCAGTAAACGTCTGTAAGTGGATATGTGTTAAAGGTGACAGTAAACGTCTGTAAGTGGATAAGTGTTAAAGGTGTCAATAAACGTCTGTAAGTGGATATGTGTTAAAGGTGACAGAAAACGTCTGTAAGTGGATAAGTGTTAAAGGTGACAGTAAACGTCTGTAAGTGGATAAGTGTTAAACGTGACAGAAAACGTCTGTATGTGGATAAGTGTTAAACGTGACAGAAAACGTCTGTATGTAGATAAGTGTTAAACGTGACAGAAAACTCGCAATTGGGGTATTAATGCACATATCTGCGTTCAGTTAAGACACAGCGATTTGGGTATTAATGCACATATCTGCGTTCAGTTAAGACTCGCGATCGGGGTATTTATGCACATATCTGCGTTCAGTTAAGACACAGCGATTTCGGTATTAATGCACATATCTGCGTTCAGTTAAGACTCGCGATTTGGGTATTGATACACATATCTGCGTCCAGGTAAGACTCAGACGAGTCTGTGTATCCTCACAGTTGGCAGCTCCATTGTCAAAAATATCGTCGTGACATTGCGACTATACTTAGATCAGTATGTACTTTTGCAAAAACTGTCGCCGTGGTGAAACGTCCGCTTCGGCAACGGAAGACCGTACTAAATGTTCTTTAACATGGTAGTAATGGCTTCTCTCATTGGCGCTCATGGCTACAGGGATAGAGTCATGCCTGATGCATTGGCAATCATGGCTACAGAGATAGCGTCATGCTTGATGCATTGGCAATCATGGCTACAGGCATAGCGTCATACCAGATTGATTGACACTCATGGCTACAGGGATAGCGTCATGCCTGATGCATTGACACTCATGGCTACATGGATAGCTTCATGCCTGATGCATTGACAATCATGGCTACAGGGATAGCGTCATGCCTGATACATTGACACTCATGGCTACATGGATAGCTTCATGCCTGATGCATTGACACTCATGGTTGCAGGGATAGCGTCATGCCTGATGCATTGGCACTCATGGCTACAGGGATAACGTCATACCAGATGCATTGACACTCATGGCTACAGGGATAGCGTCATACCAGATGCATTGACACTCATGGTTGCAGGGATAGCGTCATGCCTGATGCATTGACACTCATGGCTACAGGCATAGCGTCATACCAGATGGATTAACACTCATGGCTACAGGGATAGCGTCATGCCTGATGCATTGACACTCATGGCTACAGGCATAGCGTCATACCAGATGGATTGAAACTCATGGCTACAGGGATAGCTTCATGCCTGATGCATTGACACGCATGGCTACAGGGATAGCTTCATGTCTTATGTTTTAGCAATCATTATTACAGGCATAGCGTCATACCAGATGGATTGACACTCATGGCTACAGGGATAACGTCATGCCTGATGCATTGACACTCATGGCTACAGGGATAGCTTCATGTCTTATGTTTTAGCAATCATTATTACAGGCATAGCGTCATACCAGATGGATTGACACTCATGGCTACAGGGATAACGTCATGCCTGATGGATTAACACTCATGGCTACAGGGATAGCGTCATGCCTGATGGATTGGCAATCATGGCTACAGGCATAGCGTCATACCAGATTGATTGACACTCATGGCTACAGGGATAGCGTCATGCCTGATGGATTGGCAATCATGGCTACAGAGATAGCGTCATGCTTGATGCATTGGCAATCATGGCTACAGGCATAGCGTCATACCAGATTGATTGACACTCATGGCTACAGGGATAGCGTCATGCCTGATGGATTGACACTCATGGTTGCAGGGATAACTTCATGCCTGATGGATTGACACTCATGGCTACAGGGATAACTTCATGCCTGATGCATTGACACTCATGGCTACAGGGATAGCGTCATGCCTGATGCATTGACAATCATGGCTACAGGGATAACTTCATGCCTGATGCATTGACACTCATGGCTACAGGGATAACGTCATGCCTGATGCATTGTCACTCATGGCTACAGGGATAGCTTCATGCCTGATGCATTGACACGCATGGCTACAGGGATAACTTTATGCCTGATGCATTGACACTCATGGCTACAGGGATAACGTCATGCCTGATGCATTGACACTCATGGCTACAGGGATAGCGTCATGCCTGATGCATTGACACTCATGGCTACAGGGATAACTTCATGCCTGATGCATTGACACTCATGGCTACAGGGATAACTTCATGCCTGATGCATTGACACTCATGGCTACAGGGATAACGTCATGCCTGATGCATTGACACTCATGGCTGCAGGGATAGCGTCATGCCTGATGCATTGACACTCATGGCTACAGGGATAGATTCATGCCTGATGCATTGACACTCATGGCTACAGGGATAACTTCATGCCTGATGCATTGACACTCATGGCTACAGGGATAACGTCATGCCTGATGCATTGACACTCATGGCTACAGGGATAGCGTCATGCCTGATGCATTGACACTCATGGCTACAGGAATAACTTCATGCCTGATGCATTGGCACTCATGGCTACAGGGATAACGTCATGCCTGATGCATTGACACTCATGGCTACAGGGATAGCTTCATGCCTGATGCATTGACACTCATGGTTGCAGGGATAACTTCATGCCTGATGTATTGGTGTCAAGGTTAATACCGGTAGTACTGGTAAATTACACAGAAGATGCCGTGACATAACTGGAATGCTATAAGAAGACATAGTGGCATTGACTAGTTTAATTTTCTAGCAAAATCTCTCGGAAGACAGCGCGCTCGACTTCTTCGTGCTTGCCAATAAAACAATATTTGTTTGGATGGTACAAAAACCATAACCAAGTACTTCATCATATAACTTATAAGTAAAGTACTTTATAAGTCGAAAACGAGTCATAATTCTTACAAAATCCTTCACTGAATTATGTTCTCTTGGCTGTTGGTGGAGGTAATGATGATACATGTACATATTGTAAGTGTCTAAGCTATATCTCTAATGGTTTTGAAAAATTGATTTGTATGAATGACTTAACCAAAAATCTAAATCGAAAAAGTATTGTAACTGTATAAGCTATATCTCTAATGGTTTTGAAAAAAGTGGGGTGGTACAAAAAATTTAACCAAAATTCTAAGTAAAAAAGGGGGCCATAAGTCTAACAAAAACCTGACAGAGTTATGTACTCTTGTCTTTAGATGGAGGTAATGATGGTGAATAAGTGCTGTAAGTTTCAAAGCAATATCTTTAATGGTTTTGAAAACAAGTGAGGTGGTAGAAAAAACTTAACCAAGGTGTGACGCCAGGGCCGACGCCGAGGTTGTAGGATAGCTAGCCTTTTTTTCAAAAAATCGAGCTTAAATTTTCTAAAAAACCTAAAACAGAGAAAAGGAGGCGATAAGGACTCTGCCAGGGTCAACGTGTTTGTTGTAGGAGGATTTTCTCATTAAATTCAAGTGTAAAACTAATATTTATTTGTAATTATACGCCAGTGTTTATTCGGCCGAGATATTGCACTGTTCCGGTATTCCTAGTTCTATATCAGAAATGAGATCAGATCTATTTACTTGTTAAACCCTTTTCCCACAGCAGACTGCTTTAACAATTACTATATGAAAAATATCAAACAAATGACAGTATTTAAAAATATTTGATAGAGTTGAAAAAAGTGTGGTGAAATGAGAAATTGCTCTTTCTGAGCAATTTCTAATTTTACTACAATGTTTTCAAACGTCGTCTGCTGCAGATGTTTCAAAAAAAAAGTTTCACTTGATTTTTATGACTCATACCTTTTTAGCTCTAATCAATATAACACTAATCTGCATTAAATGTAACTTTGAAGGCAAAGGTATGACAACACTCTTTTATAGAAAGAAAGTATCCTGATGAGGGAACTTTCACCTTTTGGAATAATGTTACTAAAATTCGACTTCAGCATATGCGTCTAATTACGTCCAACGCGTGTACATCTAGAAGTACGGTAGTTCCCGGCAACAGAAAATGTTTCCTATATGAGGTCTGGATATACACAATTAGTGTTTCCTATATGAGGTCTGGATATACACAATTAATGTTTCCTATATGAGGTCTGGATATACACAATTAATGTTTCCTATGTGAGGTCTGGATATACACAATTAATGTTTCCTATATGAGGTCTGGATATACACAATTAATGTTTCCTATATGAGGTCTGGATATACACAATTAATGTTCCTATATGAGGTCTGGATATACACAATTAATGTTTCCTATATGAGGTCTGGATATACACAATTAATGTTCCTATATGAGGTCTGGATATACACAATTAATGTTTCCTATATGAGGTCTGGATATACACAATTAATGTTTCCTATATGAGGTCTGGATATACACAATTAATGTTCCTATATGAGGTCTGGATATACACAATTAATGTTTCCTATATGAGGTCTGGATATACACAATTAATGTTTCCTATATGAGGTCTGGATATACACAATTAATGTTTCCTATATGAGGTCTGGATATACACAATTAATGTTCCTATATGAGGTCTGGATATACACAATTAATGTTTTCTATATGAGGTCTGGATATACACAATTAATGTTCCTATATGAGGTCTGGATATACACAATTAATGTTCCTTTATGAGGTCTGGATATACACAATTAATGTTTCCTATATGAGGTCTGGATATACACAATTAATGTTTCCTATATGAGGTCTGACAAGTGTGAAGAGCACTTCATTTGATATAATGTGTTCTACTCTATCAAATATATATACTTTCATTTTGAGTAATTGTTATTATATTTTGACTCATTGTTTCCAAAGTCGCCTTCTGTAAGTTAGAAAGTGTTCGAAGCCCCACAAGGCCGGTTTCGTTATAACAGGGGGTTCAAATGATAATTCATATTATTATCATGGTCCCATTACCACAACAGTCGTAGCTGTGTCGTGCTCTGTTAAAACCAATCGTGTAGGCGTTTTGCCAAGTGTAGACATGTTGCACGTCCATTTAATTGTATCTGAATAATATATCGTATACCATAAGCTGCTTGAATGCTTCCTTCATTTATCAGCGAACAGTGAAGCTCCATATTAGACTGCACAGATGCGTAGGGTGATCTGGATCTACATTGGTCTTAAATACTACCGATCAATTCTAATAAAAGCAACTGTTATTACAATATGTAATTTTCTCGAGTTTAACGCTTTCCACCAACACACATTTCTGCAGCAGTCTACGATTGAAAACATTGTGACAAAAAGAGAAATTGCTCGTAAAGAAAAAGAATCTATTGTTCAACTGTATTCATTAATTAAGTTTTTATTTACAGATTTCTTTCACATTTTTGACTAGATATTTTCAAAGTCGTCTGCTGCAGAGTTGTGATATGCGGGAAATGATCAGATCAGCCTTGCACCAGAAAAAAATCAACATAAATAATTTATTCTAGAACGTTCCATTCTTTAGAGAATTAAATATATATTCAGGGAAGATATATATGATATTTATATATTATAATACTAAAACACTCTTTGATTAAATATTACAACAAGAAAGCACCTTGCCGAACTATTAAATAAAATCGTGTTAATTATTGTAATAAATAATCCATGACAACAAGTGTAGATAAAGATCATGTCCATGCTTTCTGAGCCATATGTTGTTCACTGATAATCAGTAACAGTCTAGAATGTTTTCGTGTACACCGTCTCTAAGTTTATACAAGGTTAATTTTCCGGAATTCAGCTCAAACAGAAATAATTAACGAAACAATCTTACCTTTCATGATAGTCGGCATATCTTGTGTCGATAGACGATCGTATTAAGAACAGAAAAAAATAAATCTCAAATTCCGGTATACTTTAATAAAAAAGGAGTAATTTATACCCGACCCTGGCTTAACCAATAAATGAAGAGACAATAAGCGAGCCTTATATATGACTGCCAGGCATCAATGGTTGAGAGGGCGATGTAACTCTTGGAGTGGTACTTATAGCAAACGCATCGCTGGGAAATGTGCCTTTTTTGCTTTCCGAAATAGAGAACATTCTAAAGCAAACGACTTTGAAAACATCTAAGCAAAACTATGGAAAATCTCTATAATTAAAAGTATAATTATTGGAGTGTTACTTTAAGATAGCAAACGCATCGCTGCAAAAAGTCCTATATGCTATTTAACCTTTTTCCACAAAGATTGAAATCTAAAGTCGACGACTTAGACAACATATTGGCAAAAATATGGAAAACATCAATGCAACGCCTCGCTGGGAAATGCCATATTTGGTATTAAACCCTTTCTTCTTAGGCCGGCACGGACTTTAAATACATGTAGGCACAATCAAAGTACTAAACGTACTGAAGGTAGAGTTACGCACGTTTAAGAGGAGATGGAGTAGTGCATATAGAAAAATATTTTTAAAAAATCTCCACCATGACAGACAAGTAATGATGCATCAGGCCAGAATAAACTTTTACAAAGATCATACATACTTGTTGGTCTTAATTGACCCTAACACTGAATATATCATTCGTTCGGTCTAACAGTACAGTATCTTCCTATTTATTGAGTACAACTGTTGCATTCAGAGTATACAATATATTAATGTTTAAAATTATAAAAATAAACTTAAAAGTGTAATCTACCAAAAACGGTTGTGTTTCGGATGAGTTAGATAGTTTTTCTTGTTGCTCATCTCAAGTATTATACTTTGTTGTTAGTGTCTGTTAAATGAAATTACAAGCTTCTATTTCGACAGAAAATTTGTATAAAAAATCTGCCGATTAATATAAAAAGGCCAAAACCCAAAACAATGTAATAATGTATAAAATAGTTTTGCGTCTGAAAAACAGACAGGGCAATGGTGGCTCTTAATGGATCAGCCGAGTGATAGCTTAGTAGCATATGTGTAACTATCAATATCGGAGAATTGGTTATCAAGAGTGTGAACGAAACTACAAGAACACTTTAAATGAAACAGCTTATTAGTAAAGGACAGTTTTTAAAGGACCACCAAAGAAACTTTCCTATGAAGTTTGGTTGATATTAGTGCAATGGTTTAGGGAGGAGATTTTATTTGAAGCTGAAAGTTCATTTTATCTCTTTTCCAACCTATCGATATGGTTTGATCAAATTATGTAGAGTGTCATTAAAGAAACAGTTCCGCTAAATTACAAAAGCATCTTGAAATCAGATAAAAACTTTAATTGAAATGGAATTTCAACAATTTGTGTAGGGAGCCACTGAAGGAACATCTCTGCTAAATTACTTTGGAATCGGACAAGCTGATTTAGAGGAGATGAATTTTAAATGTTTTACTGCCTTTCTCCTACCGCACAAACAAGAGTTCTACATATATTATTTATGTTTAAACATAATTAAAACAAGCCTTGAAGTAATCTTATAGAGGGTCACCCAAGGAACATTTCTTCAAAATTATTTGGTATTTGGCCAGATACGTTCGGTAAAAAAGATTTATGTATATATATATATTGCAAAACAGCCCCTTGCGACCACACATTTCGACCAATCAACATAGCGTGAAGGAATCAGTTAAAAGGTCACCCTAGGAACATTTATACAAACTTATTTGGAAAGCGGCTAGAATCTTTAGGAGAAAAAGATTTTTATATTTATTACTATAACCATATAAGGAAAAACAGCCCTGCCTTCTAGCGGCCATGTCTTTTGAAGGAATCTGACTGAGGGTCATCCAAGGAACATTTCTACAAAATTATTTGGAAATAGGTCAGATACTTTTGGAGAAGAACATTTTGAAAGAATTTACTATAGCCATATAAAGCAAAACAGTCTCGCCCCCTTGTGGGAATGTTTTTCAACATACCAACATGTCTTGAAAGAATCTCATAGAGGGTCACCCAAGGAACATTTCTCCAAAATTATTTGGAAAGTGACCGGATTATTTAGGAGAAGAAGATATGTAAAGTTTTAAGTATAGCCATATACGGCAAAACAGACTAAACTTGACTAATTAATATGGCTGGAAGGAATTTGATAGAGGGTCAGCAAAGTAACATTTCCACAAAATTATTTTAAAATTGGAAAGATACTTTTGGAGAAGAAGATTTTTAAAGTTTTCACCATAGCCGTATAGAGGGTCACCCGAGAAACATTTCTACAAAATAATTTGAAAATCCACTAACCAGTTTGGAAGAAGAATTTCAAAGTTTCTTTCTTTGGGTTGCCATGGAAACCAGAATTCTGAGTGAACAAAAATCTTTGACATAATTTTGATAAGGATATTGAGAGGATGCTTGCTGTGAAGTTTCAGCAAAATTCACCAACCGGTTACAAAGGAAAACATGTTGACGTACGGACGATGGACAACGGACGACGCACAACGGACAAAGGGTGATCACAATTTCTCACATTGAAACCTTCGTGCTCAGGGTGAGTTAAAAACGACTGCCAAAAAGGACATTCCTGTGACGTTTGATTTATATTGGTTAAGAGGATTAGGATAAGATGTACTTTGAATCCATTTTCCGGTTGATATCTCACCAAGTTACCGCATTTTGTTTTTTAGTGACGGACTATTATGCGGTACGATACTGTAGAGATAGATACTATGGAACCAGAACATTCATTTTCAGCAAATATTCCACAGATGCATGTACTTTCACTAACATTATGTTCAATCTACGAATATCAAGACATCCCTTAGAACCCGAAATGTTGTTCAGTAATGGAGAGCTACTGTAGAAAGAGTTACTTGAAGTTATGTATTATTATTTAAAAATGGGGACTGATTCCAGTTTAAATTGTGACGAGTGTCTTCGGAATTCGCCTAATAAAGCAATTGGCTCTGACGAACCCCTTTCTAAAAATGATAAACAGCAGTACAAACAAGATTAAAAACAATATGATCAATTTAATAAATTGCCCGAAATGGTTTTGAATTTTACGCCGCTTTCAACAATTTTTCAGTTTATTACAATGTTTCCAGGGTATGTTACCAATAGTTCTGGTCCATTTTATTCTGACACCGGCCAATCAGTCGTAATGTTAACCCCGTTACCAAAGAGGGCATCCATTACTACCATTTTGAAACCGTCCTGGGATCGAGCCCGCGACCTCCCGCACCCGAGGTGGACGCTCTACCACTTCCAAACCGAAGCGGACTGTCCGAAAAAAGAGCGTATATTGTTTAACACATTTGACCACAAACACGTGTGTATACCAATCGGTACGCTTCACCCAAAACTATGTAAATTTATTTTGTTTATTTATAGCTAGACTAGTTATTCCAACATTCGTGAATTTATATCTACCAGAGACATATAAACACATGTTAGTCCAACATTTATAAATGTATTCTACCAGAGACATATACACACATAAAGTTATTCCAACATGCATGAATGTATTCTACCAGAGACATATAAACACATGTTCCAACATTCATGAATGTATTCTACCAGAGACATATAAACGCATGTTCCAACATTCATGAATGTATTCTACCAGAGACATATAAACACATGTTATATGTCTCTGATTCTACCTATTACTGAGTGCAGTGGTCCGAATGATAAACTCATTGGTCCTAGGTCATCGTATTTCTTCAATACGGATATTTCAAACCACTTATTAGCTATAATGACAATTCCAAACGAACATGAAAAGACGAGAGATTCCACTTCATTAAATTGATCGCACTTCATTTGCCGCCACATGGCCCGGTTTGTTGGCGGATATAGACAATCTAAAACAATTGTAGAAACTACACAAGTAGTAAAAATGGCTGAACGATGGATTAAGTTCATAAATTGAAGAATAGTGTCCAGGCTATCAAAACAGACTCATCAAAGTGATTTATCTCGTTGATGTGAGTACGTTAACCCTTAGCTTGCCAAATGCAAGTTTAAACCGCATATGATTATCAATCATGCATTACTAGAATGTTATCAGCATTTGCAAACAATGTCGACCAAGATCAGCCTGCACGTTAGTTAGTCTATATTGTTCACTTTTCGCATGAGTTTAAAAGGTCTGACATAATACTATCCTACTTGCTAGAGCTCAATAATTTCATTCTATCGGATGAATTGAAAAAACCATTGTGACAAAAGGCATTCGTGTTCAACTAATGGGATACACAGCCTACAAGAGAAGGTAGCCAGTTGCCGACTAATGGCATTCGTGTTAGACCAATGGGATACACAGCCTACACGAGAAGGTAGCCAGTTGCCGACTAACGACATTCGTGTTACACCAATGAGCTACACATCCTACACGAGAAGGTAGCCAGTTGCCGACTTACGGCATTCGTGTTCCACCAATAGGCTACACATCCTACACGAGAAAGTAGCCAGTTGCCGACTAACGGCATTCGTGTTCCACCAATGAGCTACACAGCCTACACGAGAAGGTAGTTAATTGCCGACTAACGGCATTCGTTTTTTTACCAAAGGGCTACACATCCTACACGAGAAGGTAGCCAGTTGCCGACATACGGCATTCGTGTTCCACCAATGAGCTACACAGCCTACACGAGAAGGTAGTTAATTGCCGACTAACGGCATTCGTTTTTTTACCAAAGGGCTACACATCCTTCACGAGAAGGTAGCCAGTTGCCGACTAACGGCATTCGTGTTCCACCAATGTGCTACACAACCTACACGAGAAGGTAGCCAGTTGCCGACTAACGGCATTCGTGTTCCACCAATGAGCTGCACAACCTACACGAGGAGAAGGAAGCCAGTTGCCGACTAACGGCATTCGTGTTCCACCAATGAGCTGCACAACCTACACGAGAAGGAAGCCAGTTGCCGACTAACGGATTTCGTGTTTCACCAAAGGGCTACACAGCCTACACCAGAAGGTAGCCAGTTGCCGACTAACTACATTCGTGTTCCACAAATTGGCTACACAACCTACACGAGAAGGTAGCCAGTTGCCGACTAACGACATTCGTGTTCCACCAAAGGGCTACACAGCCTACACGTGAAGGTAGCCAGTTGCCGACTAACGACATTCGTGTTCCACAAATGGGCTACACAACCTACACGAGAAGGTAGCCAGTTGCCGACTAACGACATTCGTGTTCCACCAATGAGCTACACAGCCTACACGAGAAGGTAGCCAGTTGCAGACTAACGACATTCGTGTTCCACCAAAAAGCTACACAGCCTACCCGAGAAGGTAACCAGGTGCCAATTAACGGCATTCGTGTTCCACCAATGAGCTGCACAACCTACACGAGAAGGTAGCCAGTTGCCGACTAACGACATTCGTGTTCCACAAATGGGCTACACAACCTACACGAGAAGGTAGCCAGTTGCCGACTAACGACATTCGTGTTCCACAAATGGGCTACACAACCGACACGAGAAGGTAGCCAGTTGCCGACTAACGGCATTCGTGTTCCACCAATGGGCTACACATCCTACACGAGAAGGAAGCCAGTTGCCGACTAACGACATTTGTGTTCCACAAATGAGCTGCACAACCTATACGAGAAGGTAGCCAGTTGCCGACTAACGGCATTCGTGTTCCACAAATGGGCTACACAACCTACACGAGAAGGTAGCCAGTTGCCGACTAACGACATTCATGTTCTACCAATGAGCTACACAGCCTACACGAGAAGGTAGCCAGTTGCCGACTCACGGCAGTTGTGTTCCACCAATGGGCTACACAGCCTACACGAGAAGGTAGCCAGTTGCCGACTAACGACATTCGTGTTACACCAATGGGCTACACAACCTACACGAGAAGGTAGCCAGTTTCCGATTAAAACGACATTAGTGTTACACCAATGGTATACACAGCCTACACGAGAATGTAGCCAGTTGCCGACTAACTAACGGCATCCGTGTTCCACCAATGAGCTACACAGCCTACACGAGAAGGTAGCCAGTTGCCGACTAACGGCATTCGTGTTCCACCAATAGGCTACACAGCCTACACGAGAATGTAGCCAGATGCCGACTAACGGCATTCGTGTTCCACCAATAGGCTACAGAGCCTACACGAGAAGGTAGCCAGTTGCCGACTAACGACATTCATATTCCACCAATAGGCTACAGAGCCTACACGAGAAGGTAGCCAGATGCCGACTAACGGCATTCGTGTTCCACCAATAGGCTACAGAGCCTACACGAGAAGGTAGCCAGTTGCCGACTAACGGCATTCGTGTTCCACCAATGGGATACACAGCCTACACGAGAAGGTAGTAGCCAGTTGCCGACTAACGACATTCGTGTTCCACCAAAAAGCTACACAGCCTACCCGAGAAGGTAACCAGGTGCCAATTAACGGCATTCGTGTTCCACCAATGAGCTGCACAACCTACACGAGAAGGTAGCCAGTTGCCGACTAACGACATTCGTGTTCCACAAATGGGCTACACAACCTACACGAGAAGGTAGCCAGTTGCCGACTAACGACATTCGTGTTCCACAAATGGGCTACACAACCGACACGAGAAGGTAGCCAGTTGCCGACTAACGGCATTCGTGTTCCACCAATGGGCTACACATCCTACACGAGAAGGAAGCCAGTTGCCGACTAACGACATTCGTGTTCCACAAATGAGCTGCACAACCTATACGAGAAGGTAGCCAGTTGCCGACTAACGGCATTCGTGTTCCACAAATGGGCTACACAACCTACACGAGAAGGTAGCCAGTTGCCGACTAACGACATTCATGTTCTACCAATGAGCTACACAGCCTACACGAGAAGGTAGCCAGTTGCCGACTCACGGCAGTTGTGTTCCACCAATGGGCTACACAGCCTACACGAGAAGGTAGCCAGTTGCCGACTAACGACATTCGTGTTACACCAATGGGCTACACAACCTACACGAGAAGGTAGCCAGTTTCCGATTAAAACGACATTAGTGTTACACCAATGGTATACACAGCCTACACGAGAATGTAGCCAGTTGCCGACTAACTAACGGCATCCGTGTTCCACCAATGAGCTACACAGCCTACACGAGAAGGTAGCCAGTTGCCGACTAACGGCATTCGTGTTCCACCAATAGGCTACACAGCCTACACGAGAATGTAGCCAGATGCCGACTAACGGCATTCGTGTTCCACCAATAGGCTACAGAGCCTACACGAGAAGGTAGCCAGTTGCCGACTAACGACATTCATATTCCACCAATAGGCTACAGAGCCTACACGAGAAGGTAGCCAGATGCCGACTAACGGCATTCGTGTTCCACCAATAGGCTACAGAGCCTACACGAGAAGGTAGCCAGTTGCCGACTAACGGCATTCGTGTTCCACCAATGGGATACACAGCCTACACGAGAAGGTAGTAGCCAGTTGCCGACTAACGACATTCGTGTTCCACCAATTGGCTACACAGCCTACACGAGAAGGTAGCCAGTTGCCGACTAACGACATTCGTCTTCCACCAGTGGGCTACACAGCCTACACAAGAAGGTAGCCAGTTGCCGACTAACGACATTCGTGTTCCATCAATAGGCTAAACAGCCTACACGAGAAGGTAGCCAGTTGCCGACTAACGGCATTCGTGTTCCAACAATAGGCTACACAGCCTACACGAGAAGGTAGCCAGTTGCCGACTAACGGCATTCGTGTTCCACCAATAGGCTACACAGCCTACACGAGAAGGTAGTTGCCGACTAACGACATTCGTGTTTCATCAATAGGCTAAACAGCCTACACGAGAAGGTAGCCAGTTGCCGACTAACGGCATTCGTGTTCCACCAATGGGCTACACAGCCTACACGTGTAGGTAGCCAGTTGCCGACTAACGACATTCGTGTTCCACCAATGGATTACACAGCCTACACGAGAAGGTAGCCAGTTGCCTTGAATGACTGCTGTGTGGAATACATGTGTGGAAATGCCTTGATAAACAGGAATGGGTGAAGATACATTGAAATGCAAGATATAGGGCTACAATTCTAGTTTTACGTCAGGAATACGCACGTTTTTTCTTAACATAGACGCTAGTGGAACCTTTTTATATGCGAAGTGGAAGAGCGTCACCCTTGGATGCGTAAGGGCGCTGGTTCGATCCCCGGCCGGGTCATACAACAAAATGTTGAAGATTTGGAAACTATATATAACCGATGATAAAACAGAGCCGACAAACGGGCACCGTTGTTTTTACCAGACCCTTCACTGAAATAACCCGTTATTTATTAACCCTTTCTCACAAGCATACGCATTTTGACCCTTATGTTGCAGACGACATTTGAAATCATTTCGCAAAAGCGGAAAATTGGTCAAGATGAGCAATTTTACTTTTGCCAAAATGTTTTGAACACTATTCCACTAATTTACTTAATTTTATAGCGAATTTGTTTATATTTGTAAAGACGTTTTAAAAGTCGTTTGCTGCATATTTGTTGTATATAGGAAAGGGTTTAACACAGTCACGATTCGATCAAACAAAAATACACTATTTGGAGAAAAGATGAATGGGCTATGCTTTTAGAAATAGTGTCTTCATGTAAACAACCCACAGTCAGTTAGAACTCTTCAGGCAAACTCGACTTTGGTCAAAATATGGATACTGAATCGATATCCGGTTATGTGATGTGTTTTAAAAATAATCCACAGTGACATGAAATGATATCCTAACACCCCCAAGTCTAAAGTAACCTGCCTGGTGCATAACATGTCAGGGCCATGCATACACCAGTAGTAGCGGCGACTTTTCGAAATGGTGCAGGAAGTAAATGGCGATGTAGATTAGCTTCTGTGGATTTAACCTTCAAGTTTGTTTCATTATTTACGTATTGATTATAAACATCAAGTTGAACTTGCCCGCTATAGAAATTACGAAAGTCAGCTGTACATTTACTTATTTACAATATGTTTGATAACGATATATAAAGGGAGATGACCAATCTAGACGCCGTTGTTGCTTCATGCCAGACGTACTTATTAACTACAGCATATCAAGTACCATAGTCATCGGGTACCCTACTACCTCGTTGCTTCATGCCAGACTTACTTATTAACTATAGTATATCGAGTACCATAGTACATTGATTACCTTACTACATTGATGATTCATGTCAGACGTACTTATTAACTACAGTATATCGGGTACCATAGTACATTGATTACCCTACTACCTTGTTGCTTCATGCCAGACGTACTTATTAACTACAGTATATCGGGTACCATAGTACATTGATTACCCTACTACATTGATGATTCATGTCAGACGTACTTATTAACTACAGTATATCGGGTACCATAGTACATTGATTACCTTAATACCGTGTTGCTTCATGCCAGACGTACTTATTAACTACAGTATATCGAGTACCATAGTACATTGATTACCTTACTACATTGATGATTCATGCCAGACGTACTTATTAACTACAGTATATCGAGTACCATAGTACATTGATTACCCTACTACATTGATGATTCATGTCAGACGTTCTTATTAACTACAGTATATCGGGTACCATAGTACATTGATTACCCTACTACATTGATGATTCATGTCAGACGTACTTATTAACTACAGTATATCGGGTACCATAGTACATTGATTACCCTACTACATTGATGATTCATGTCAGACGTACTTAGTAACTACAGTATATCGGGCACCATAGTACATTGATTACCTTACTACCTTGTTGCTTCATGCCAGACGTACTTAGTTACTATAGTACATCGATTACCCTACTACATTGATGATTCATGTCAGACGTACTTATTTACTATAGTACATCGGGTATCCTAATACATTGATGATTCATGCCAGACATACTTATTTGCTATAGTACATCGGGTATCCTAATACATTAATGATTCATGCCAGACATACTTATTTACTATAGTACATCGATTACCTTACTACATGTACATTGATGATTCATGCAAGACGTACTTATTTACCATAGTACATTGATTACCTTACTACATTGATGATTCATGCCAGACGTACTTATTTACTATAGTACATCGGGTATCCTAATACATTAATGATTCATGCCAGACGTACTTATTTACTATAGTACATCGGGTATCCTACTACATTGATGATTCATGCCAGACGTACTTATTTACTATAGTACATCGGGTATCCTAATACATTGATGATTCATGCCAGACATACTTATTTACTATAGTACATCGATTACCTTACTACATTGATGATTCATGCAAGACGTACTTATTTACTATAGTACATTGATTACCTTACTACATTGGTGATTCATGCCAGACGTACTTATTTACTATAGTACATCGGGTATCCTAATACATTGATGATTCATGCCAGACATACTTATTTACTATAGTACATCGATTACCTAACTACATAGATGATTCATGCCAGACGTACTTATTTACTATAGTAAATCGATTACCTTACTACATTGATGATTCATGCAAGACGTACTTATTTACTATAGTACATCGGGTATCCTACTACATTGATGATTCATGCCAGACGTACTTATTTACTATAGTACATCGGGTATCCTACTACATTGTTGCTTCATGCCAGACGTACTTATTTACTATAGTACATAGGGTACCCTTCAACAATGATGATTCATTCTAGACATACTTATATACCATAGTACATCGGGTACCCTACTACAATGTTTGCTTCATGCCAGACATACTTATCAACGATAATACATCGGGTACCTTACTACCTTGTTGCTTCATGCCAGACGTAATTATTTACTATAGTACATCGGGTACTCTACTTCATTGATGATTCATGCCAGATATACTTATTTACTAAAGTACATCGGGCACCCTACTACATTGTTTGCTGCATGCCAGACGTACTTATCAACTATAGTACATCGGGTACCCTACTACATTGTTACTACATGCCAGACATACTTATTTACTATAGTACATCGGGTACTCTACTACATTGTTTGCTTTATACAAGACGTATTTATCAAATATAGTACATCGGGTACCCTACTACAGTACTGGTTCATGCCAGACATACTTATAAACTATAGTACATCGGGTACCATAATACATTGTTGCTTCATGCCAGACAAACTTATTTACTATAGTACATTGGGTACCCTTCAACAATGATGATTCATTCTAGACATACTTATATACCATAGTACATCGGGTACCCTACTACATTGTTGCTTCATGACAGACAAACTTATTTACTATAGTACATCGGGTACCCTTCAACAATGATGATTCATTCTAGACATACTTATATACCATAGTACATCGGGTACCCTACTACATTTTTGCTTCATGACAGACGTATTTATTTACTATAGTAAATCCGGTAACCTACTACATTGTTGCTTCATGCCAGACGTACTTGTCAATTATAGTACATCGGGTACCCTACTACATTGTTGCTTCATCACAGAGGAACATATTTACTATAGTACATCGGGAACCCTACTACATTGTTGCTTCATGCCATACCTACTTATCAACTATAGTACATCGGGTACCCTACTACATTGTTGCTTATTCACAGACGAACATAGTTACTATAGTACATCAGGAACCCTACTACAGTGTTGCGTTATGCCATACCTACTTATTTACTATAGTACATCGGGTACCCTACTACAGTGTTGCTTCATGCCAGACAATCTTATCAACTATATTACACCGGGTACCCTACTATATTGTTGCTTCATGCCAGACGTACTTATTTACTATAGTACATCGAGTACCCTACTACATTGTTTCTTTATGCCAGACACACTTATTTACTATAGTACATTGATTACCTTACTACATTGATGATTCATGCCAGACACACTTATTTACTAAAGTACATCGGGTACCCTACTACATTGTTGCTTCATGCCAGACGTACTTATTTACTATAGTAAATCGGGTACCCTACTACATTGTTGTTTCATGCCAGACGTACTTATTTACTATAGTACATCGAGTACCCTGCTACATTGTTGCTTCTTCACAGACAAACATATTTACTATAGTAATCGGGTACCCTACTACATTGTTGCTTCATGCCAGATATTCTTATTTATTATAGTACATCGGGTACCCTACTACATTATTGCTTCATGCCAGACAATCTTATCAACTATAGTACACCGGGTACCCTACTATATTGTTGCTTCATGCCAGACGTACTTATTTACTATAGTACATCGAGTACCCTACTACATTGTTTCTTTATTCCAGACATAGTTATTTACTAAAGTACATCGGGTACCCTACTACATTGTTACTTCATGCTAGACGTACTTATTTACTATAGTACATCGGGTACCATAGTACATTGTTTCTTTATGCCAGACATACTTATTTACTATAGTACATCGGGTACCCTACTACATTGTTGCTTCATCACAGACGTACTTATTTACTATAGTACATCGGGTACCCTACTACATTGTTGCTTCATGCCAGACTATCTTATTTACTATAGTGCATCGGGTACCCTACTACATTGTTGCTTCATGCCAGACGTACTTACTTACTATAGTAAATCGGTTACCCTACTACGTTCATGCGTCATGCCAGACGTCCTTATTTAACATAGTACATCGGGTATCATACTACATTGGTGCTTCATGCCAAACGTACTAATTTACTATAATACATCGGACACCATAGCAAATTGTTGCGTTATGCCAGACGTACTTATTTACTAAAGTACATCGGGTACCATACTACATTTTGCTTCATGCCAGACGTACTAATTTACTATAGTACATCGAGTACCCTACTACATTGTTTCTTTATTCCAGACATAGTTATTTACTAAAGTACATCGGGTACCCTACTACATTGTTACTTCATGCTAGACGTACTTATTTACTATAGTACATCGGGTACCATAGTACATTGTTTCTTTATGCCAGACATACTTATTTACTATAGTACATCGGGTACCCTACTACATTGTTGCTTCATCACAGACGTACTTATTTACTATAGTACATCGGGTACCCTACTACATTGTTGCTTCATGCCAGACTATCTTATTTACTATAGTGCATCGGGTACCCTACTACATTGTTGCTTCATGCCAGACGTACTTACTTACTATAGTAAATCGGTTACCCTACTACGTTCATGCTTCATGCCAGACGTCCTTATTTAACATAGTACATCGGGTATCATACTACATTGGTGCTTCATGCCAAACGTACTAATTTACTATAATACATCGGACACCATAGCAAATTGTTGCGTTATGCCAGACGTACTTATTTACTAAAGTACATCGGGTACCATACTACATTTTGCTTCATGCCAGACGTACTAATTTACTACAGTATATCGGGTACCTTACAACGTTGTTGCTTCTTGCCAGATGCACTCATTTACTATAGTACATCGGGTACTATTCTACATTGTTGTTTCATGCCAGACATACTTATTTACTATAGTACATCGGGTGCCATATTACATTGTTGTTTCATGCCAGACGTACTAATTTACTATAGTACATCGTGTGCCTTACTACATTGTTGCTTCATGCCAGACGTACTAATTTAGTATAGTTTATCAATTGCCATAGCACATTGTTGATCCATGTCCTACGTACTTATTTACAAGAGAAACATCGGGTACCATACTAAATTTTCTATACTACATCGGGTACCATACTACATTGTTGCTTCATGCCAGACGTACTATGTGTTCTATAGTACGCCTGGTAACAAGTTAACACACCTCGCGCATTCACATTCATCGGGTATTGTTTGCAACAATGACATCTAAATTGACCCGATAGATAACTATCGGTCACTTTTTCATTTAACCCTTTTCCACTTAATGTATTCTGACGCATCTGCAGCAGACGACTTTGGAAACATTGTGGCCAAAGAAGAATAAATGTTTCCTTCGCCAAAATGTTTTAAACTCTTTTTAGTAATCGTTCACAGTTGTGGAGGGATTAAGCTACATTTACCTATGCTATTTATTTAGGTCCAGTCAATGCTTTAGTAAGTGTTTTGGTAGCACACATTTGACATATTACTAATCTGTTAGATTTTAGGACTGTCTAAGACAGATAGTCTCCGATTTATCTTTACATCTGTCAATCAACATTGTTAGATATCAACAGGGGAGATAACCCATTATAAATAAACGAGATAAAGAAGCGTTACGATTAAGTATAAATCAGTACAAGAGTACAAGACCTACTTGCATTGTCGTCTGATTCAATATACGTACAGCGAACTGTGTTTGTTTGATTCAATTGTGACGATTTTTACCTTCGTTTCAAAATATTCCTATCCAGTAATTTTGATTCCTTTGTGTCTGTTTTCATTTGTGTGACACTTCCTGTTTATTAAAATCGTCAAGCAAATTATCCTCAAACTCATTGAAATTAAGGACATTTAGAATATATAATCACAGGAATCATGTGAGTAGATGGAATATTGATATAGTTTAAACTTATAGAGCTGTCATTTCGGATTTACCGAGAAAACAGTATAAAACAGTTTCAATCTAGAGCAGACGCTTGCAGTTTTAAATGCTTATCTTGGTTATGTGAGCGCTTAGTATTGCAAAACGTATGCGGAACGTTTTGCACTTTAAGGGTAAAATCAGAGTATGCCGTACGGTCATGATTGGTCACGTGACAAATTTGTAGTATAAAAAGCGGTGTATTCCTTTATTCTTAGTCAGTTGCTCGTTTTCTGGCTGTGAGGTAACTCAAAATAAACGCGCAATAATAACGTTTCAATGTTATTTAGGAATAATATATGGTAATAAGTGTTGACAGTGGTTTAAACAGGACGAAGGTTGTTAGTACTCTCTGACAGTTGTCCCTCAGACTTGCAGCGTAGGCTCAAACGTGCAGGGCATCTTCTGTTACAGAGTGTATACTTCTTTAGTTCTGTCAACTTCTGTTTCACACCATCGTTTTAAACATAGTTTCACACGAAACTGTATGAACTGGTTTCGACCTTTGAGCGTTTGGTTTGAACAGTGTTTCAACCGAAACTGTACCAAACAGGTTTCGACCATTGCTCCAAACGAAGCCGTTTGAAACTAGTTCCGACCATACGTTGCCGTTTGGAACTGACCCTGTTTCAAGCCATTTGATTTTCGGCCCGTTTCGGCCTATTTTTAGTGTTTCGTTGTATCAACCGCTCGATACACGTTATAACATTGGTGACAGCGGTGGGATCTGTCAGATAACATCACCATTATCTCGTTCCCACAATATAATGGCTGAACACATATCGATAGAGGAATTCACGACCCTGTATGAACAGGTTAGTCTGTTGAAAGTTGAAAATGAAAGGTTGAAGACGCATGCGGCGATAGACGCTATGACCCGAGAGTTGGAACAGTTCCAAAGAACTTCAACTCCAGATAATGGGCCCCATTTCGATCTTGGTGCAAGACCAAAATGTCGGCGCAAGCTTCCACACTTGCCAGAAACACCACCCTTTACTCCGTTTCCTGTGAAACCTATTACTGATAATAGATGTGTACAACCCACTGCGATTCGTACATCTTCTGTGGTTTCAGATCTAGAATCTGATCCTGTGAGAAATATGAATAGGTTTGTGACTGACCGTAGGAAACCTCGAACAACAAGTACAGCGCCTAGGCAGATGCCAACCCCAGACAAAATATGTTCGAAACCTAGTTTGCATATGAAACCCGCCACTTATAATGGGACCGGTTCATGGCAAGACTATATAGCCCATTTTGAAACTTGTGCAAAAATTAATCGTTGGTCAGATGAAGAGAAAGGGTTATATCTCACATATCCCTGTTTCAAGCCATTTGATTTTCGGCCCGTTTCGGCCTATTTTTAGTGTTTCGTGTTTGTTTGATTCAATATACGTACAGGGAACTGTGTTTGTTTGATTCAATATACGTACAGCGAACTGTGTTTGTCTGATTCAATATACGTATAGCGAACTGTGTTTGTCTGAATCAATATACGTACAGCGAACTGTGTTTGTTTGATTCAATATACGTACAGCGAACTGTGTTTGTCTGATTCAATATACGTACAGCGAACTGTGTTTGTTTGATTCAATATACGTACAGCGAACTGTGTTTGTCTGATTCAATATACGTACAGCGAACTGTGTTTGTCTGATTCAATATACGTACAGCGAACTGTGTTTGTTTGATTCAATATACGTACAGCGAACTGTGTTGTTTGATTCAATATACGTATAGCGAACTGTGTTTGTTTGAGTCAATATACGTATAGCGAACTGTGTTTGTCTGATTCAATATACGTACAGCGAACTGTGTTTGTTTGATTCAATATACGTACAGCAAACTGTGTTTGTTTGATTCAATATACGTACAGCGAACTGTGTTTGCTTGATTCAAAATGCGTACAGCGAACTGTGTTTGTCTGATTTAATATACGTATAGCGAACTGTGTTTGTTTGATTCAATATACGTATAGCGAACTGTGTTTGTTTGATTCAATATACGTAAAGCGAACTGTGTTTGTTTGATTCAATATACGTACAGCGAACTGTGTTTGTTTGATTCAATATACGTACAGCGAACTGTGTTTGTTTGATTCAATATACGTACAGCGAACTGTGTTTGTTTGATTCAATATACGTACAGCGAACTGTGTTTGTCTGATTCAATATACGTATAGCGAACTGTGTTTGTCTGATTCAATATACGTACAGCGAACTGTGTTTGTCTGATTCAATATACGTACAGCAAACTGTGTTTGTCTGATTCAATATACGTACAGCGAACTGTGTTTGCTTGATTCAATATACGTACAGCGAACTGTGTTTGTTTGATTCAATATACGTACAGCGAACTGTGTTTGTTTGATTCAATATACGTACAGCGAACTGTGTTTGTTTGATTCAATATACGTACAGCGAACTGTGTTTGTCTGATTCAATATACGTATAGCGAACTGTGTTTGTCTGATTCAATATACGTACAGCGAAATGTAATGTTTGATTTAATATACGTACAGCGAACTGTGTTTGTTTGATTTCAGTGAGGTTGACGTACGAGAAGGCATACCCAAACATCCAACCCCTGATACCGAGGCACCAGAAAGCGTATATATGTGGAAAATGGTTGATGATAATTCTCTTATGGGTTTAACCTTTTCAAACATGAAATATACAGCAGACGTCACAGCTAGGCTGAAATATGAAAATCTGTTTAAATAAAAGTTTAATTATTGAATAGAGTTAAAAACATTGTTACAAAGTCATGAGCCATTTCTCCTTTTACAACACAATTTTATATGGTCGTCTGCTGTGTCTGCATGTGGGAAAGGGTTTATCACTTACTCACTGAGAATAATCCCCTCGGAAAATGAGTACAATTTAATGCAGAAATACGTGCAAATAATGCCTTCATTTTTGAGAGTGTTAGATCAAGATTTACCGAGATAAACTTAGAAATAGTATCGAGGGAATATACTGCCTATCTTGACAGATTTTACAATTTATTTTTTTGAACGTTAACCATTCCCACGCTTTCTGACGCCCATACTTTAAACATAAAGTAAATCTTAAATTTATTCTGTATGTATAGTTTGTATTGCCCACAAAATGTACATACATAATAAATTTAATATTTACAAATATACATGTTATAGGCAAACAAGCTATCACAACTTAGATACGGCCATCCCCTTCTGACGCCCATGCAGAAACGACTTTCGAAAACATTGTTTCAAAAAGCGAAATTGATCATAATTAGAAATTCCTCTTTTTAAAGGGTTTATCCTTAACCTTTTTCAGATCTTCTGTATGTGGGGAAGGGTTTATCCTTAACCTGTTGTAGCTATTCTGTATGTGCAAAAGGGTTTATCCTTAGCCTGTTGTAGATCTTCTGTATGTGGGAAATGGTGTATCCTTAATCTGTTGTAGATATTCTGTATGTGGAAAAGGGTTTATCCTTAACCTGTTGTAGATCTTCTGTATGTGGAAAAGGGTTTATCCTTAACCTGTTGTAGATCTTCTGTATGTGGGAAATGGTGTATCCTTAATCTGTTGTAGATATTCTGTATGTGGAAAAGGGTTTATCCTTAACCTGTTGTAGATCTTCTGTATGTGGGAAAGGGTTTATCCTTAACCTGTTGTAGATCTTCTGTATGTGGAAAAGGGTTTATCCTTAACCTGTTGTAGATATTCTGTATGTGGAAAAGGGTTTATCCTTAATCTGTTGTAGATATTCTGTATGTGGAAAAGGGTTTATCCTTAACCTGTTATAGATCTTCTGTATGTGCGAAAGGGTGTATCCTTCGCATGTTGTAGATTTTCTGTATGTGGGAAATGGTGTATCCTTAATCTGTTGTAGATATTCTGTATGTGGAAAAGGGTTTATCCTTAACCTGTTGTAGATCTTCTGTATGTGGGAAAGGGTTTATCCTTAACCTGTTGTAGATCTTCTGTATGTGGAAAAGGGTTTATCATTAACCTGTTGTAGATATTCTGTATGTGGAAAAGGGTTTATCCTTAATCTGTTGTAGATATTCTGTATGTGGAAAAGGGTTTATCCTTAACCTGTTATAGATCTTCTGTATGTGCGAAAGGGTGTATCCTTCGCATGTTGTAGATTTTCTGTATGTGGGAAATGGTGTATCCTTAACCTGTTGTAGATCTTCTGTATGTGGGAAAGGGTTTATCCTTAACCTGTTGTAGATATTCTGTATGTGGGAAAGGGTTTATCCTTAGCCTGTTGTAGATATTCTGTATGTGCGAAAGGGTGTATCCTTCGCATGTTGTAGATATTCTGTATGTGGGAATTGGTGTATCCTTAGCTTGTTGTAGATCTTCTATAGGTGGGAAAGGGTTTATCCTTAACCTGTTGTAGATCTTCTGTATGTGGGAAATGGTTTATCCTTAGCCTGTTGTAGATATTTTGTTGTGTGGGAAAGGGTGTATCCTTGGCCTGTTGTAGATATTTTGTATGTGGGAAAGGGTTTATCCTTAACCTGTTGTAGATCTTCTGTATGTGGGAAAAGGTGTATCCTTGGCCTGTTGTAGATATTCTGTATGTGGGAAAGGTTTTATCCTTAACCTGTTGTAGATCTTCTGTATGTGGGAAAGGTTTTATCCTTAACCTGTTGTAGATATTCTGTATGTGGGAAAGGTTTTATCCTTAACCTGTTGTAGATATTCTGTATGTGGGAAAGGTTTTATCCTTAACCTGTTGTAGATATTTTGTATGTGGGAAAGGTTTTATCCTTAACCTGTTGTAGATATTCTGTATGTGGGAAAGGTTTTATCCTTAACCTGTTGTAGATATTTTGTATGTGGGAAAGGTTTTATCCTTAACCTGTTGTAGATATTCTGTATGTGGGAAAGGTTTTATCCTTAACCTGTTGTAGATATTTTGTATGTGGGAAAGGTTTTATCCTTAACCTGTTGTAGATATTCTGTATGTGGGAAAGGTTTTATCCTTAACCTGTTGTAGATATTTTGTATGTGGGAAAGGGTTTATCCTTAACCTGTTGTAGATATTCTGTATATGGGAATTGGTAAATCCTTAGCTTGTTGTAGATCTTCTATAGGTGGGAAAGGGTTTATCCTTAACCTGTTGTAGATATTCTATATGTGGGAAAGGGGGTTTATCCTTAACCTTTTGTAGATATTCTGTATGTGGGAAAGGGTTTATCCTTAACCTGTTGTAGATATTCTGTATGTGGGAAAGGGTTTATCCTTAACCTGTTGTAGATATTCTGTAAGTGGGAAATGGTGTATCCTTAGCCTGTTGTAGATATTCTGTATGTTGGGATAGGGTTTATCCTTAACCTGTTGCAGATCTTCTGTATGTGGGAAAAGGTTTATCCTTAACCTGTTGCAGATCTTCTGTATGTGGGAAAGGGTTTATCCTTAACCTGTTGTAGATATTCTGTATGTGGGAAAGGGGGTTTATCCTTAACCTTTTGTAGATATTCTGTATGTGGGAAAGGGTTTATCCTTAACCTGTTGTAGATATTCTGTATGTGGGAAAGGGTTTATCCTTAACCTGTTGTAGATATTCTGTATGTGGGAAATGGTGTATCCTTAGCCTGTTGTAGATATTCTGTATGTTGGGATAGGGTTTATACTTAACCTGTTGCAGATCTTCTGTATGTGGGAAAGGGATTATCCTTAACCTGTTGCAGATCTTCTGTATGTGGGAAAGGGTGTATCCTTAACCTGTTGTAGATCTTCTGTATGTGGAAAAGGGTTTATCCTTAGCTTGTTGTAGATCTTCTGTATGTGGAAAATGGTGTATCCTTAGCCTGTTGTAGATCTTCTGTATGTGGGAAAGGGTTTATCCTTAGCCTGTTGTAGATCTTCTGTATGTGGGAAAGGGTTTATCCTTAGCCTGTTGTAGATATTCTGTATGTGGTAAAGGCTGTATAGTTAGCTTGTTGTAGATATTCTGTATGTGGTAAAGGCTGTATACTTAGCTTGTTGTAGATATTCTGTATGTGAGAAAGGGTTTATCCTTAGCCTGTTGTAGATATTCTGTATGTGGTAAAGGCTGTATACTTAGCTTGTTGTAGATATTCTATATGTGGGAAAGGGTTTATCCTTAACCTGTTGCAGATATTCTGTATGTGGTTAAGGCTGTATACTTAGCTTGTTGTATATATTCTGTATGTGGGAAAGGGTTTATCCTTAACCTGTTGTAGATATTCTGTATGTGGGAAAGGGTTTATCCTTAGCCTGTTGTAGATATTCTGTATGTGGGAAAGGGTTTATCCTTAACCTGTTGCAGATCTTCTGTATGTGGGAAAGGGTTTATCCTTAGCCTGCTGTAGATATTCTGTATGTGGGAAAGGCTGTATAGTTAGCTTGTTGTAGATATTATGTATGTGGGAAAGGCTGTATCCTTAGCCTGTTGTAGATATTATGTATGTGGGAAAGGGTGTATCCTTAGCTTGTTGGAGATCTTCTGTATGTGGAAAATGGTGTATCCTTAGCCTGTTGTAGATCTTCTGTATATGGGAAAGGGTTTATCCTTAGCCTGTTGTAGATCTTCTGTATGTGGGAAAGGGTTTATCCTTAGCCTGTTGTAGATATTCTGTATGTGGTAAAGGCTGTATAGTTAGCTTGTTGTAGATATTCTGTATGTGGTAAAGGCTGTATACTTAGCTTGTTGTAGATATTCTGTATGTGAGAAAGGGTTTATCCTTAGCCTATTGTAGATATTCTGTATGTGGTAAAGGCTGTATACTTAGCTTGTTGTAGATATTCTATATGTGGGAAAGGGTTTATCCTTAACCTGTTGCATATATTCTGTATGTGGTTAAGGCTGTATACTTAGCTTGTTGTATATATTCTGTATGTGGGAAAGGGTTTATCCTTAACCTGTTGCAGATCTTCTGTATGTGGGAAAGGGTTTATCCTTAGCCTGCTGTAGATATTCTGTATGTGGGAAAGGCTGTATCCTTAGCCTGTTGTAGATATTATGTATGTGGGAAAGGGTGTATCCTTAGCTTGTTGGAGATCTTCTGTATGTGGAAAATGGTTTATCCTTAACCTGTTGCAGATCTTCTGTATGTGGGAAAGGGTTTATCCTTAGCCTGTTGTAGATATTCTGTATGTGGGAAAGGCTGTTTCCTTAGCCTGTTGTAGATATTATGTATGTGGGAAAGGGTGTATCCTTAGCTTGTTGGAGATCTTCTGTATGTGGAAAATGGTGTATCCTTAGCCTGTTGTAGATCTTCTGTATATGGGAAAGGGTTTATCCTTAGCCTGTTGTAGATCTTCTGTATGTGGGAAAGGGTTTATCCTTAGCCTGTTGTAGATATTCTGTATGTGGTAAAGGCTGTATAGTTAGCTTGTTGTAGATATTCTGTATGTGGTAAAGGCTGTATACTTAGCTTGTTGTAGATATTCTGTATGTGAGAAAGGGTTTATCCTTAGCCTGTTGTAGATATTCTGTATGTGGTAAAGGCTGTATACTTAGCTTGTTGTAGATATTCTATATGTGGGAAAGGGTTTATCCTTAACCTGTTGCAGATATTCTGTATGTGGTTAAGGCTGTATACTTAGCTTGTTGTATATATTCTGTATGTGGGAAAGGGTTTATCCTTAACCTGTTGCAGATCTTCTGTATGTGGGAAAGGGTTTATCCTTAGCCTGCTGTAGATATTCTGTATGTGGGAAAGGCTGTATCCTTAGCCTGTTGTAGATATTATGTATGTGGGAAAGGGTGTATCCTTAGCTTGTTGGAGATCTTCTGTATGTGGAAAATGGTGTATCCTTAGCCTGTTGTACATCTTCTGTATATGGGAAAGGGTTTATCCTTAGCCTGTTGTAGATATTCTGTATGTGGGAAAGGGTTTATCCTTAGCCTGTTGTAGATATTCTGTATGTGGGAAAGGGTTTATCCTTAGCCTGTTGTAGATATTCTGTATGTGGGAAAGGGTTTATCCTTAGCCTGTTGTAGATATTCTGCATGTGGGAAAGGGTGTATCCTTAGCCTGTTGTAGATATTTTGTATGTTGGGAATGGTGTATCCTTCGTATGTTGTAGATCTTCTGTATGTGGGAAAGGGTGTATCCTTCGTATGTTGTAGATCTTCTGTATGTGGGAAAGGGTTTATCCTTAACCTGTTGCAGATCTTCTGTATGTGGGAAAGGGTTTATCCTTAACCTGTTGTAGATCTTCTGTATGTGGGAAAGGGTTTATCCTTAACCTGTTGCAGATCTTCTGTATGTGGGAAAGGGTTTATCCTTGGCCTGTTGTAGATATTCTGTATGTGGGAAAGGCTGTATCCTTAGCCTGTTGTAGATCTTCTGTATATGGGAAAGGGTTTATCCTTAGCCTGCTGTAGATATTCTGTATGTGGGAAAGGCTGTATCCTTAGCCTGTTGTAGATATTCTGTATGTGGGAAAGGGTTTATCCTTAGCCTGCTGTAGATATTCTGTATGTGGGAAAGGCTGTATCCTTAGCCTGTTGTAGATCTTCTGTATATGGGAAAGGGTTTATCCTTAGCCTGTTGTAGATATTCTGTATGTGGGAAAGGGTTTATCCTTAGCCTGTTGTAGATATTCTGTATGTGGGAAAGGGTTTATCCTTAGCCTGTTGTAGATATTCTGTATGTGGGAAAGGGTTTATCCTTAACCTGTTGTAGATCTTCTGTATGTGGGAAAGGGTTTATCCTTAACCTGTTGTAGATCTTCTGTATGTGGGAAAGGGTTTATCCTTAACCTGTTGTAGATCTTCTGTATGTGGGAAAGGGTTTATCCTTAACCTGTTGTAGATATTCTGTATGTGGGAAAGGGTTTATCCTTAACCTGTTGTAGATATTCTGTATGTGGGAAAGGGTTTATCCTTAGCCTGTTGTAGATCTTCTGTATGTGGGAAAGGGTTTATCCTTAACCTGTTGTAGATCTTCTGTATGTGGGAAAGGGTTTATCCTTAGCCTGTTGTAGATCTTCTGTATGTGGGAAAGGGTTTATCCTTAACCTGTTGCAGATATTCTGTATGTGGTTAAGGCCGTATACTTAGCTTGTTGTATATATTCTGTATGTGGGAAAGGGTTTATCCTTAACCTGTTGTAGATCTTCTGTATGTGGGAAAGGGTTTATCCTTAACCTGTTGTAGATCTTCTGTATGTGGGAAATGGTTTATCCTTAGCCTATTGTAGATATTCTGTATGTGGGAAAGGGTTTATCCTTAGCCTGTTGTAGATCTTCTGTATGTGGGAAAGGGTTTATCCTTAGCCTGTTGTAAATCTTCTGTATGTGGGAAAGGGTTTATCCTTAGCCTGTTGTAGATATTCTGTATGTGGGAAAGGGTTTATTCTTAACCTGTTGTAGATATTCTGTATCCTTAGCCTGTGGTAGATATAATGTATGTGGGTAAGGGTTTATCCTTAACCTTTTGCAGATCTTGTGTATGTGGGTACGGGTTTATCCTTAGCCTGTTGCAGATCTTCTGTATGTGGGAAAGGATTTATCCTTAACCTGTGGAAGATCATCTGTATTGTGGGAAAGGGTTTATCCTTAGCCTGTTGCAGATCTTCTTTGTATGGGGTAGGGCTTATCCTTAACCTGTTGCAGATCTTCTGTATGTTGGGAAGGGTTTATCCTTAACCTGTTGTAGATATTCTGTATCCTTAGCCTGTGGTAGATATACTGTATGTGGGTAAGGGTTTATCCTTAGCCTGTCGCAGATCTTGTGTATGTTGGTAAGGGTTTATCCTTAACCTGTTGCAGAATGTAGGGAAAATGTTAAGGGATTGACGGACAGACGACGACGATGCCAGACGATGAGTAATCACATTAATTCAACTCGCACTTCCTGCTCAGGTGAGCTGAAATAGAACAATAAGGGTATATATAGGATCTGACATGAGTTGTCATTTCATATAATTTTTTATCAAACGAGTTTAAAATCACTTTTTATGAAATGACAACGAATGTCAGATTATTTTTATCACATGAAACACAAAAAGAAAATCGGGTTTTCCAAAGCTATTTTAATATCGTTAGTAAACCGTATAACAATGCCGCCAAGAATTATGCCGAGGGCATTCAGCTTAGTTAAGGTGTTCATTAAAAGTGATTAACGGTATGACGTCAAACCGCTGACGTGACATCATTTTCCTAGTATTCAGTCATGTTATAGTATAAAGAAATAGGTATATTAGATCGGATACAAGCATTGTCATGGGATAAATGTTTATACGATTTGATTCAAATCGATGCAGTATAACAAGAAAGTTGTGGTGATTACTTCAGGTGACTCACAATTCTATTAAAGAAATATAGAACTTTGGCATATATTCCTTTGAAAGATTAATCAAGAAAGGCCATATCGCCCTTTATGGCTGAGCTATTCTTCTGATCAAATGTGACTAAATTTTAACTGTTATCACAAACATTCTTTTTCACATTCAATTATGAAGACTACGTTACTTGATTATTTGCTATAAAATATGACTTCTATAGTATCAATAAGGTTTTCCTTGGAACTGTTCTGTTGACCTTCTGATCCACACAAACAGTCTGACCAAATGTCATGACGATTGGGTATTATATGTGACTCCTGACCGTAAACAAAATGTTCATTTGATTTGTTCCAATGACATCATGCAACCGCCTGCCTGACCTAAACTTACGAATACCAACACAAACGTCCCACTAGTACGTTCAGTGCTTTGATCTATTCATTTTATTGTTTTCACAATTTTCCTTATTGATCTTTGTTAAAAACTGTACATGTATATATTACATTATAAGTTTACCAATAATAATGACGCCTTCCGGACATCGTGAAGTAAGCTTAACTCATCTTTTTTGAGAACCAAAAACCTTTCATAGTTCGCTTCATTATATTGATTCCAAATAACAAACATTTTTTGGACCGCTGTAGAGTTTACGAAATTCAATTGTATTTCTATTGATTTTAACTGAAGTACGATTTAATCAGACATAGTGATTTACTATATTACGCCGGGCAACATTTAACACTAAACGTCGTCATTGTTGTTTCATGCCGGACGTGCTTATTTACCATAGTACACAGGGTATCAGATTTATGATACCGACCTGAATATGAATGAAAACCTCCCGAATTAACCGTTCTCTCATCAAACAAATATGCAGTACTTCGGTGGGAAACCTCTACAAATAAAAGTGTAATTACTGAAATGAGTTGAAAACACCGTGACAAAACAGACAAAACACCGTGACAAACAGACAAAACACCGTGACAAACAGACAAAACACCGTGACAAACAGACAAAACACCGTGACAAACAGACAAAACACCGTGACAAACAGACAAAACACCGTGACAAAACAGACAAAACACCGTGACAAAACAGACAAAACACCGTGACAAAACAGACAAAATTCCCCTTCCCACATCACGTACACTCATTATGATGCCTGTTAAATCATTGTGACAAAAGGAGAATAAGATATAATGAGCAATTTCTCCTGTTGCCACAACGTTTTCAGCTCTATTCAATAGTTTAATTATCACTTAAAAGAGAGTTTCCATATGTTTGCCAAGATATTTTCAAAGTCGGCTACCTAAGATTTGTTATCTTAGGACTATCAGAGACTGGAATTCTTTTCCTCCAGACCTGGCGTAGATCCCGTCTGTAGTCGAACTCAGACATACACAGCCAAACAAATTATTTCATCAATCTTACTTGAGTTCTTTAAGCACGAAGTCAGTTTATTTCAAGGGAAGATAAGCTCTACGATATTAGCTACCATGTTCCTTAATGACATTGATCTAGATGACATTGCTCTAGATGACATTCAACTAGAAAACATTGAACTATATGACATTGAACTAAATTACATTGAACACGTCGAGATCAATTATTATTATGATATTCCTAATTTGGTTTGCGGATGACTGTGCGCTAATAAGCGATACGGCAGATGTGCTAGTCACATCCAGACATTATGCACATATACCCTGATAAATGGGTTTTAACAGTTAACGTAGAGAAATCCAAAATGGTTGCCTTTAGAGGCGTTGATATCCTCCATAAAACCTTATTGGAGGTTTTTTGGGGGAAAAGAAATTGTCGAACAATTCTGTTAACTTGGATTTATATTATCTAGTGGTGGGTCATTGAGAAAAGCTGCACATACCATGTTTACCAAAGCACTACCATCGATGCGTGCATTGTTGTCTATGATAAAAGTCATTTAAAGGGATAGTCGCCCATATCATGCGCCATCTGCGAGATAAGAATCTTGGCACCAAGAACCATAATCGCGGAGGTACAATTTTTCTAAAATTCTAAAAGTTAATATAAAGTTTAACTTGTTCGATGCATACATGCATGTAGGTAAGGCCTTTACTAGCGAAGTGTGGGGTTTTATGCGGCAGAACAAGCGGAACTCCGGCTACTACGACTGTATTAAACAGCCGGAACAGGCGTAACTAAGGCTCTTCCGGCTGCATTAAGCAGAAGGAGCAGCTGGAACTCCGTCGACACCGACTGTTTCAACCAGCTAGAACAGCCGAAACTACGGCTACAGCGAGAATTGCGGTTAAATCGGCTATATTTACCAGGCGAAACTCCGGCTGGGCATGGCAGCCGGCTGACAAAACTTGACGAAACAGGACCTCGTGCAACATGAGGTCAGTTTGAGGCGCTTTCACCTGGCATGCATCAATCAATCGTCCAATACATCTATCACGAACTTAGGCACGCCAAAACGAGGGTGTGAGCCACTCTGTCGGCCCAACTCCGGCTGGGTTTTGCAGCCGGCTGCCATAAATCCGGATGGAATCCGGCTAGCGCAACTGGCAGCCAGAGTGTGTCACTTTCACGTGAAATATGTCACGATGCCAGTTAAACTCTCTAAATTCGAGCAATATACAGCCGGAGTTGGGCTGTAGACTTGGCCAAAATGCCAACTTCATCTGAACATTGCAGCCAGCTACAATACATCCGGGTAGAATACGGCTAGTGCGACCTGGAGCCAGAGCGTGGCACTTTCACCTGACACATATCACGATACAGTTAAACTCTTTAATTCGAACAGGACGGGGGCAAAGTCGGGACTTTGTCGGGAAATCCCAGCTCCGGCTTGGCATGGCAGCCGGCTGACGCAACTTGACGAAACAGGACCTCGTGCAACCCGAGGTCAGTTTGAGGCGCCTTCACCTGGCATGCATCAATCGTCCAATCCATCTATCTCGAACAATAGGCACGCCAAAAAACGAGGATCGGAGTCACTCTGTGGGCTCAACTTCGGCTGGGTTTTGCAGCCGGCTGCCATAAATCCGTGTGGAATCCGGCTAGCGCGACTGGCGGCCAGAGTGTGTCACTTTCACCTGACATATGTCACGATGGCAGTTAAACTCTCGAAATTCGAGCAATATACAGTCGGAATTTGGCTTTAGACTTGGCCAAAAAGCCAACTTTATCTGAACATTGCAGCCAGCTGCCATACATCCGGGCGGAATCCGGCTAGTGCGACTTGGAGCCAGAGTGTGGCACTTTCACCTGACATATGTCACGATGCCAGTTAAACTATCTAATTCGAACAGGCAAAGTCGGGACTTTGTCGGGAAATCCCAACTCCGGCTGGGCATGGCAGCCGGCTTACGCAACTTGACGAAACAGGACTTTGTGCAACATGGGGTCTTTTTGAGGCGCTTTCACCTGGAATGCATCATTCAATCGTCCAATCCATCTATCTCGAACAATTGGCACGCCAAAATGAGGGTCGGGGCCACTCTGTCGGTGAAAGTGACACACTCTGGCTCCCAGACACGCTAGCCGGATTCTACTCGGATTTATCGCAACCGGCTGCAAAACCCAGCCGGAGTTGGGCCGACAGTGTCTCTCGTTTTAGCGTGCCTATTGATCGAGATGGATGGATTGGACGGTGGATTGATTCATGCCAGGTGAAAGCGCCTCAAACTGACTTCCTTTTGCATGAGCTCCTGTTTCGCCAAATGGCGTCCGCCGGCTACCATGCAAAGCCGGAGTTTGGATTTCCCGACAAAGTCTCGACTTTGCACCCATCCTGTTCGAATTAGAGAGCATCGTGACATGTGTCAGGTGAAGGTGCCTCATTCTGGCTCCGAGTCGAAATAGCCGGATTCCACCCGGATTTATCGCAGCTGGCTGCAATGTTCAGATGAAGTTGGTATTTCGGCAAAGCCTACAGCCCAAATCCTGCTGTATATTGCTCGAATGAGAGAGTTTAACTGGTATCCTTACATGTGTAAGTTGAGAGTGACACAGTCTGGCTCAAAGTCACGCTAGCCGGATTCCACACGGATTTATGACAGTTGGCTGCCATGTTCAGATCATGTTGGCATTTTGGCCAAGCCTACAGCCCTATTCCGAATGTATATTGCTCGAATTAGAGATTTTAACTGGTATCCTGACATGTGTCTGGTGAAAGTGACACTCTGCCTCTCAGTCGCGCTAGCCGGATTCCTTCCGGAAGTATGGCAGCTGGCTGCAAATCCCAGCCGGAGTTGGGCCGACAGAGTGGCTTCAACCCTCGTTCTGGCGTCCCTTTTCCAAGATATATATGGATTGGGCTGTTGATTGACGCATGCAAAGTGAAAGCACCTCAAAGACTGAATTTGTGTTGCATGAGGTCCTGTTCCGCCACGTTGCATCAGCCGGCTGCCATGCCCAGCCGAATTTGGGATTTCCCGAAAAAGTTCCTACTTTGCAAAAGTCCTGTTCGAATTAGAGAGCTTAACTGGCATCTTAACATATGTCACGTAAAAGTGCTACACTCTGGCTCTGAGTCGCACTAGCCGGATTCCAACCGGATTCATGGCACCTGGCTGCAATATTCAGGTAAAGTTGGCATTTCGGCCAAACCTACAGCCCAACTCCGGCTGTATATTGCTCGTATTAGAGAGTTTAACTGGCATACTGACATATGTCAGGTGAAAGTGACACACTATGGTTCCCAGACACGCTAGCCGGATTCCACCCGGATTTATCGCAGCCGGAGTTGGGCCGACAGAGTTGCTCCCACTCTCGAAAGTGCCTCACTCTGGCTCCGAGCCGCACTAGCCGGATTCTTCCCGGGTTTATCGCAGCTGGCTGCAATATTCAGATGAAGTTGGTATTTTGGCCCAAGACTTCAGCCCAAATCCGGCTGTATATTGCTCGAATTTAGAGAGTTTAACTGGCATCCTGACATATGTCACGTGAAAGTGAAACACTCTGGCTAGCAGACACGCTAGCCGGATTCCATCCGGATTTATCGCAGCCGGCTGCAAAACCCAGCCGGAGTTGGGCCGACAGAGTGGCTCACACCCTCGTTTTGGCGTGCCTATTGTTCGAGATAGATGGATTTGACGGTCGATTGATGCATGCCAGGTGAACTGACTTCCTGTTGCATGAGGTCCTGTTTCGCCGAGTTGCGTCAGCCGGCTGCCATGCACAGCCGTAGTTGGGATTTCCCGACAAAGTCCCGACTTTGCACCCGTCCTGTTCGGATTAGAGAGCTTAATATGCATCGTGACATGTGTCAGATGAAAGTGCCTCACTCTGTCTCCGAATCGCACTAGCCGGATTCCATCCGGATTTATTGCAGCCGCTGCAAAACCCAGCCGGAGTTGGGCCGACAGAGTGGCTCACATTTTGGCCAAGTCTACAGCCAAACTCCGGCTGTATATTGCTAGATATTAGAGAGTTTAACTGACATTCTGACAAATGTCAGGTGAAAGTGACACACTCTGGTTCCCAAACACGCTAGCCGGATTCCATCCGGATTTATCGCAGCCAGCTGCAAAACCCAGCCGGAGTTCGGCCGACATAGTGGCTCACACCCTCGTTTTGGCGTGTCTATTGTTCGAGATAGATGGATTGGACGGTGGATTGATGCATGCCAGGTTAAAGCATGAAGTCTTGTTTCGCAATGTTGCGTCAGCTGGCTGCCATGCACAGCCGGAGTTGGGCTTTTCCCGACAAAGTCCCGACTTTGCACCCGTCCTGTTCGAATTAGAGAGCTTAACTGGCATTGTGACATGTGCCAGATGAAAGTGCCAAAGTGAAGGCTAATACAGTCAGAGTTGCCGGATTTTCCATTGTTTCGGTTGGTTAATACAGCTTCTGAAACAGGAATTCCCGCTGGTTAATACAGCCAACGTAGCTTGAGTTCCGGCTTTTTCGGCCGGTTAATACAGCCAACGTAGCTGGAGGTCCGACTGTTCAGGCTGGTTAATACAGTCAGTGTAGACGGAGTTCCAGCTGTTCCGGCTGGTTTATACAGCCGTAGTAGCCGGAGTTCTGCCTGTTCCCGCTGGTTAATACAGTCAGAGTTGCCGGAGTTCTGCCTGTTCCGGCTAGTTAATACAGTCAGAGTTGCCGGAGTTCTGCCTGTTCCCGCTGGTTAATACAGTCGGAGTTGCCGGAGTTCCGGCTGGTTAATACAGCCGGAGTTCCGGCTGTTCCGGGTGGTTGATATCTTCACGCACATTGGTAAAACTATCAAATACTGGCTTGAAATTGCGTCTCGCATAAACGTTAAGTGTATTGTAATTGAAATGTACCGTACCGTATGCTGTATGATTTATTCGTGTGGTGTTCAACGCCGCTTTCAACATTCTGTATGATTTATTTGCGTGGTGTTTAATGTTGCTTTCTACATTCTGTATGATTTATTTACGTGGTGTTTAACAACGCTTTCTACATTCTGTATGATTTATTTACGTGGTGTTTAATGTTGCTTTCTACATTCTGTATGATTTATTTGCGTGGTGTTTAATGTTGCTTTCTACATTCTGTATGATTTATTTACGTGGTGTTTAACAACGCTTTCTACATTCTGTATGATTTATTTACGTGGTGTTTAACAACGCTTTCTACATTCTGTATGATTTATTTGCGTGGTGTTTAATGTTGCTTTCTACATTCTGTATGATTTATTTGCGTGGTTTTTAATGTTGCTTTCTACATTCTGTATGATTTATTTGCGTGGTGTTTAATGTTGCTTTCTACATTCTGTATGATTTATTTACGTGGTGTTTAACAACGCTTTCTACATTCTGTATGATTTATTTACGTGGTGTTTAACAACGCTTTCTACATTCTGTATGATTTATTTGCGTGGTGTTTAATGTTGCTTTCTACATTCTGTATGATTTATTTGCGTGGTGTTTAATGTTGCTTTCTACATTCTGTATGATTTATTTGCGTGGTGTTTAACAACGCTTTCAACATTCTGTATGCTTTATTTGCGTGGTGTTTAATGTTGCTTTCTACATTCTGTATGATTTATTTACGTGGTGTTTAACAACGCTTTCAACATTCTGTATGATTTATTTGCGTGGTGTTTAATGTTGCTTTCTACATTCTGTATGATTTATTTGCGTGGTGTTTAACAACGCTTTCTACATTCTGTATGATTTATTTACGTGGTGTTTAACAACGCTTTCTACATTCTGTATGATTTATTTGCGTGGTGTTTAACAACGCTTTCTACATTCTGTATGATTTATTTGCGTGGTGTTTAATGTTGCTTTCTACATTCTGTATGATTGTTTTTGGTGTTTAACAACGCTTTCTACATTCTGTATGATTTATTTGCGTGGTGTTTAACAACGCTTTCTACATTCTGTATGATTTATTTGCGTGGTGTTTAATGTTGCTTTCTACATTCTGTATGATTGTTTCTGGTGTTTAACAACGCTTTCTACATTCTGTATGATTTATTTGCGTGGTGTTTAACAACGCTTTCTACATTCTGTATGATTTATTTGCGTGGTGTTTAATGTTGCTTTCTACATTCTGTATGATTTATTTGCGTGGTGTTTAATGTTGCTTTCTACATTCTGTATGATTTATTTGCGTGGTGTTTAACAACGCTTTCAACATTCTGTATGATTTATTTGCGTGGTGTTTAACAACGCTTTCTACATTCTGTATGATTTATTTGCGTGGTGTTTAATGTTGCTTTCTACATTCTGTATGATTGTTTTTGGTGTTTAACAACGCTTTCTACATTCTGTATGATTTATTTGCGTGGTGTTTAACAACGCTTTCTACATTCTGTATGATTTATTTGCGTGGTGTTTAATGTTGCTTTCTACATTCTGTATGATTGTTTCTGGTGTTTAACAACGCTTTCTACATTCTGTATGATTTATTTGCGTGGTGTTTAACAACGCTTTCTACATTCTGTATGATTTATTTGCGTGGTGTTTAATGTTGCTTTCTACATTCTGTATGATTTATTTGCGTGGTGTTTAATGTTGCTTTCTACATTCTGTATGATTTATTTGCGTGGTGTTTAACAACGCTTTCAACATTCTGTATGATTTATTTGCGTGGTGTTCAATGTTGCTTTCTACATTCTGTATGATTTATTTACGTGGTGTTTAACAACGCTTTCAACATTCTGTATGATTTATTTGCGTGGTGTTTAATGTTGCTTTCTACATTCTGTATGATTTATTTGCGTGGTGTTTAACAACGCTTTCTACATTCTGTATGATTTATTTACGTGGTGTTTAACAACGCTTTCTACATTCTGTATGATTTATTTACGTGGTGTTTAACAACGCTTTCTACATTCTGAATGATTTATTTACGTGGTGTTTAACAACGCTTTCAATATTCTGTATGATTTATTTACATGGTGTTTAATGTTGCTTTCTACATTCTGTATGATTTATTTGCGTGGTGTTTAACAACGCTTTCTACATTCTGTATGATTTATTTGCGTGGTGTTTAATGTTGCTTTCTACATTCTGTATGATTTATTTACGTGGTGTTCAACGCCGCTTTCTACATTCTGTATGATTTATTTGCGTGGTGTTTAACAACGCTTTCTACATTCTGTATGATTTATTTGCGTGGTGTTTAACAACGCTTTCTACATTCTGTATGATTTATTTGCGTGGTGTTTAACAACGCTTTCTACATTCTGTATGATTTATTTACGTGGTGTTCAACGCCGCTTTCTACATTCTGTATGATTTATTTACGTGGTGTTTAACAACGCTTTCTACATTCTGTATGATTTATTTACGTGGTGTTTAACAACGCTTTCTACATTCTGTATGATTTATTTGCGTGGTGTTTAATGTTGCTTTCTACATTCTGTATGATTTATTTGCGTGGTGTTTAACAACGCTTTCTACATTCTGTATGATTTATTTGCGTGGTGTTTAACAATGCCTTCTACATTCTGTATGATTTATTTGCGTGGTGTTTAACAACGCTTTCTACATTCTGTATGATTTATTTGCGTGGTGTTTAACAACGCTTTCTACATTCTGTATGATTTATTTGCGTGGTGTTTAATGTTGCTTTCTACATGCTGTATGATTTATTTGCGTGGTGTTTAACAACGCTTTCTACATTCTGTATGATTTATTTGCCTGGTGTTTAACAACGCTTTCTACATTCTGTATGATTTATTTACGTGGTGTTTAATGTTGCTTTCTACATTCTGTATGATTTATTTACGTGGTGTTTAACAATGCTTTCTACATTCTCTATGATTTATTTGCGTGGTGTTTAACAACGCTTTCTACATTCTGTATGATTTATTTACGTGGTGTTGAACGCCGCTTTCTACATTCTGTATGATTTATTTACGTGGTGTTTAATGTTGCTTTCTACATTCTGTATGATTTATTTGCGTGGTGTTTAACAACGCTTTCAACATTCTGTATGATTTATTTGCGTGGTGTTTAACAACGCTTTCTACATTCTGTATGATTTATTTACGTGGTGTTTAATGTTGCTTTCTACATTCTGTATGATTTATTTGCGTGGTGTTTAACAACGCTTTCTACATTCTGTATGATTTATTTGCGTGGTGTTTAATGTTGCTTTCTACATTCTGTATGATTGTTTCTGGTGTTTAACAACGCTTTCTACATTCTGTATGATTTATTTGCGTGGTGTTTAACAACGCTTTCTACATTCTGTATGATTTATTTGCGTGGTGTTTAATGTTGCTTTCTACATTCTGTATGATTTATTTGCGTGGTGTTTAATGTTGCTTTTTACATTCTGTATGATTTATTTGCGTGGTGTTTAACAACGCTTTCAACATTCTGTATGATTTATTTGCGTGGTGTTCAATGTTGCTTTCTACATTCTGTATGATTTATTTACGTGGTGTTTAACAACGCTTTCAACATTCTGTATGATTTATTTGCGTGGTGTTTAATGTTGCTTTCTACATTCTGTATGATTTATTTGCGTGGTGTTTAACAACGCTTTCTACATTCTGTATGATTTATTTACGTGGTGTTTAACAACGCTTTCTACATTCTGTATGATTTATTTACGTGGTGTTTAACAACGCTTTCTACATTCTGAATGATTTATTTACGTGGTGTTTAACAACGCTTTCAATATTCTGTATGATTTATTTACATGGTGTTTAATGTTGCTTTCTACATTCTGTATGATTTATTTGCGTGGTGTTTAACAACGCTTTCTACATTCTGTATGATTTATTTGCGTGGTGTTTAATGTTGCTTTCTACATTCTGTATGATTTATTTACGTGGTGTTCAATGCCGCTTTCTACATTCTGTATGATTTATTTGCGTGGTGTTTAACAACGCTTTCTACATTCTGTATGATTTATTTACGTGGTGTTTAACAACGCTTTCTACATTCTGTATGATTTATTTGCGTGGTGTTTAACAACGCTTTCTACATTCTGTATGATTTATTTACGTGGTGTTCAACGCCGCTTTCTACATTCTGTATGATTTATTTACGTGGTGTTTAACAACGCTTTCTACATTCTGTATGATTTATTTACGTGGTGTTTAACAACGCTTTCTACATTCTGTATGATTTATTTACGTGGTGTTTAATGTTGCTTTCTACATTCTGTATGATTTATTTGCGTGGTGTTTAACAACGCTTTCTACATTCTGTATGATTTATTTGCGTGGTGTTTAACAATGCTTTCTACATTCTGTATGATTTATTTGCGTGGTGTTTAACAACGCTTTCTACATTCTGTATGATTTATTTGCGTGGTGTTTAACAACGCTTTCTACATTCTGTATGATTTATTTGCGTGGTGTTTAATGTTGCTTTCTACATGCTGTATGATTTATTTGCGTGGTGTTTAACAACGCTTTCTACATTCTGTATGATTTATTTGCCTGGTGTTTAACAACGCTTTCTACATTCTGTATGATTTATTTACGTGGTGTTTAATGTTGCTTTCTACATTCTGTATGATTTATTTACGTGGTGTTTAACAATGCTTTCTACATTCTCTATGATTTATTTGCGTGGTGTTTAACAACGCTTTCTACATTCTGTATGATTTATTTACGTGGTGTTTAACGCCGCTTTCTACATTCTGTATGATTTATTTACGTGGTGTTTAATGTTGCTTTCTACATTCTGTATGATTTATTTGCGTGGTGTTTAACAACGCTTTCAACATTCTGTATGATTTATTTGCGTGGTGTTTAACAACGCTTTCTACATTCTGTATGATTTATTTACGTGGTGTTTAATGTTGCTTTCTACATTCTGTATGATTTATTTGCGTGGTGTTTAACAACGCTTTCTACATTCTGTATGATTTATTTGCGTGGTGTTTAACAACGCTTTCTACATTCTGTATGATTTATTTACGTGGTGTTTAACAACGCTTTCTACATTCTGTATGATTTATTTGCGTGGTGTTTAATGTTGCTTTCTACATTCTGTATGATTTATTTGCGTGGTGTTTAATGTTGCTTTCTACATTCTGTATGATTTATTTGCGTGGTGTTTAATGTTGCTTTCTACATTCTGTATGATTTATTTACGTGGTGTTCAATGCCGCTTTCTACATTCTGTATGATTTATTTGCGTGGTGTTTAACAACGCTTTCTACATTCTGTATGATTTATTTACGTGGTGTTTAACAACGCTTTCTACATTCTGTATGATTTATTTGCGTGGTGTTTAACAACGCTTTCTACATTCTGTATGATTTATTTACGTGGTGTTCAACGCCGCTTTCTACATTCTGTATGATTTATTTACGTGGTGTTTAACAACGCTTTCTACATTCTGTATGATTTATTTACGTGGTGTTTAACAACGCTTTCTACATTCTGTATGATTTATTTACGTGGTGTTTAATGTTGCTTTCTACATTCTGTATGATTTATTTGCGTGGTGTTTAACAACGCTTTCTACATTCTGTATGATTTATTTGCGTGGTGTTTAACAATGCTTTCTACATTCTGTATGATTTATTTGCGTGGTGTTTAACAACGCTTTCTACATTCTGTATGATTTATTTGCGTGGTGTTTAACAACGCTTTCTACATTCTGTATGATTTATTTGCGTGGTGTTTAATGTTGCTTTCTACATGCTGTATGATTTATTTGCGTGGTGTTTAACAACGCTTTCTACATTCTGTATGATTTATTTGCCTGGTGTTTAACAACGCTTTCTACATTCTGTATGATTTATTTACGTGGTGTTTAATGTTGCTTTCTACATTCTGTATGATTTATTTACGTGGTGTTTAACAATGCTTTCTACATTCTCTATGATTTATTTGCGTGGTGTTTAACAACGCTTTCTACATTCTGTATGATTTATTTACGTGGTGTTTAACGCCGCTTTCTACATTCTGTATGATTTATTTACGTGGTGTTTAATGTTGCTTTCTACATTCTGTATGATTTATTTGCGTGGTGTTTAACAACGCTTTCAACATTCTGTATGATTTATTTGCGTGGTGTTTAACAACGCTTTCTACATTCTGTATGATTTATTTACGTGGTGTTTAATGTTGCTTTCTACATTCTGTATGATTTATTTGCGTGGTGTTTAACAACGCTTTCTACATTCTGTATGATTTATTTGCGTGGTGTTTAACAACGCTTTCTACATTCTGTATGATTTATTTACGTGGTGTTTAACAACGCTTTCTACATTCTGTATGATTTATTTGCGTGGTGTTTAATGTTGCTTTCTACATTCTGTATGATTTATTTGCGTGGTGTTTAATGTTGCTTTCTACATTCTGTATGATTTATTTGCGTGGTGTTTAACAACGCTTTCAACATTCTGTATGATTTATTTGCGTGGTGTTTAACAACGCTTTCTACATTCTGTATGATTTATTTGCGTGGTGTTTAATGTTGCTTTCTACATTCTGTATGATTGTTTTTGGTGTTTAACAACGCTTTCTACATTCTGTATGATTTATTTGCGTGGTGTTTAACAACGCTTTCTACATTCTGTATGATTTATTTGCGTGGTGTTTAATGTTGCTTTCTACATTCTGTATGATTGTTTCTGGTGTTTAACAACGCTTTCTACATTCTGTATGATTTATTTGCGTGGTGTTTAACAACGCTTTCTACATTCTGTATGATTTATTTGCGTGGTGTTTAATGTTGCTTTCTACATTCTGTATGATTTATTTGCGTGGTGTTTAATGTTGCTTTCTACATTCTGTATGATTTATTTGCGTGGTGTTTAACAACGCTTTCAACATTCTGTATGATTTATTTGCGTGGTGTTCAATGTTGCTTTCTACATTCTGTATGATTTATTTACGTGGTGTTTAACAACGCTTTCAACATTCTGTATGATTTATTTGCGTGGTGTTTAATGTTGCTTTCTACATTCTGTATGATTTATTTGCGTGGTGTTTAACAACGCTTTCTACATTCTGTATGATTTATTTACGTGGTGTTTAACAACGCTTTCTACATTCTGTATGATTTATTTACGTGGTGTTTAACAACGCTTTCTACATTCTGAATGATTTATTTACGTGGTGTTTAACAACGCTTTCAATATTCTGTATGATTTATTTACATGGTGTTTAATGTTGCTTTCTACATTCTGTATGATTTATTTGCGTGGTGTTTAACAACGCTTTCTACATTCTGTATGATTTATTTACGTGGTGTTTAATGTTGCTTTCTACATTCTGAATGATTTATTTGCGTGGTGTTTAACAACGCTTTCTACATTCTGTATGATTTATTTACGTGGTGTTTAATGTTGCTTTCTACATTCTGTATGATTTATTTGCGTGGTGTTTAACAACGCTTTCTACATTCTGTATGATATATTTATGTGGTGTTTAACAACGCTTTCTACATTCTGTATGATTTATTTACGTGGTGTTTAACAACGCTTTCTACATTCTGTATGATTTATTTGCGTGGTGTTTAACAACGCTTTCTACATTCTGTATGATTTATTTACGTGGTGTTTAATGTTGCTTTCTACATTCTGTATGATTTATTTACGTGGTGTTTAACAACGCTTTCTACATTCTGTATGATTTATTTACGTGGTGTTTAACAACGCTTTCTACATTCTGTATGATTTATTTACGTGGTGTTTAACAACGCTTTCTACATTCTGTATGATTTATTTACGTGGTGTTTAACAACGCTTTCTACATTCTGTATGATTTATTTGCGTGGTGTTTAATGTTGCTTTCTTCATTCTGTATGATTTATTTGCGTGGTGTTTAACAACGCTTTCTACATTCTGTATGATTTATTTACGTGGTGTTTAATGTTGCTTTCTACATTCTGTATGATTTATTTACGTGGTGTTTAACAACGCTTTCAACATTCTGTATGATTTATTAACGTGGTGTTTAACAACGCTTTCAACATTCTGTATGATTTATTTGCGTGGTGTTTAACAACGCTTTCTACCTTCTGTATGATTTATTTACGTGGTGTTTAATGTTGCTTTCTACATTCTGTATGATTTATTTGCGTGGTGTTTAACAACGCTTTCTACATTCTGTATGATTTATTTACGTGGTGTTTAATCTTGCTTTCTACATTCTGTATGATTTATTTACGTGGTGTTTAACAACGCTTTCTACATTCTGTATGATTTATTTACGTGGTGTTTAACAACGCTTTCTACATTCTGTATGATTTATTTACGTGGTGTTTAATGTTGCTTTCTACATTCTGTATGATTTATTTACGTGGTGTTTAACAACGCTTTCTACATTCGGTATGATTTATTTACGTGGTGTTTAACAACGCTTTCTACATTCTGTATGATTTATTTACGTGGTGTTTAATGTTGCTTTCTACATTCTGTATGATTTATTTACGTGGTGTTTAACAACGCTTTCTACATTCTGTATGATTTATTTGCGTGGTGTTTAATGTTGCTTTCTACATTCTGTATGATTTATTTGCGTGGTGTTTAACAACGCTTTCTACATTCTGTATGATTTATTTGCGTGGTGTTTAACAACGCTTTCTACATTCTGTATGATTTATTTGCGTGGTGTTTAACAACGCTTTCAACATTCTGTATGATTTATTTACGTGGTGTTTAACAACGCTTTCTACATTCTGTATGATTTATTTACGTGGTGTTTAACAACGCTTTCTACATTCTGTATGATTTATTTACGTGGTGTTTCATGTTGCTTTCTACATTCTGTATGATTTATTTGCGTGGTGTTTAACAACGCTTTCAACATTCTGTATGATTTATTTACGTGGTGTTTACGCCGCATAACCTTCACTGAAATAACCCATTATTATTTAACCCTTTCCCACAAGCATACGCATTTTGACCCATATGGAGCAGACGACATTTGAAACGGGAAATTGGTCAAGATTGGCAACTTTACTTTTGCCAAAATGTTTCGAACACTATTCCACTAATTTAGTTGATTTTATTGTGAATTTGTTTATCTTCGTAAAGATGTTTTTAAAGTCGTTTGCTGCATATTTGGTGGTGCAGAGGTAGAGCGTCGGCCTCTCGTATCAAAGGTCCCTGGTTCGAATCCCGTCATAGGCGGGTCCTGAATTTGGGATTCTTCTACACAAACGGCGCGAGTACTGGTCCAGGAAGCAGACATCGAGCTTAACCACAGTCACGATTCGTTCAAACAAATATATACTATTTGGAGAAAAGATGATTGGGCTATGCTTTTAGAAATGGTGTCTTCATGTGCACAACCCACACAGTTAGAACTCTTCAGGCAAACTCGACTTTGGTCAAAACATGGATATTGAATCGATATCCGGTTATGAAAGGTGTTTAACAATAGTTTCCACATTTATTTCTAAATATTTAAAGCGTTTCAAAAGCTATGGATTGGTCACAACATATAATTATATGACATTTGACCTCGAATTGCGACATTGACCTTGAAACAAAGTAATTGTAACATGCACTCTGAACATAATTTTAGTATGGTGAACATTTGTTATTTAAAAAGGTTCAAAAGTTATTGAGTTGACACGAAATATATTCATATGATCTTTTACCTCTTATTGCAACTTTGACCTTGAACCAAAGTGGCTGTAACATCGTATCAGTATGGTGCACATTTGTGGCGATTTATAATAAAATCCTTCAATCGGCTCTCAAAAGTTATTAAGCGGACACGATTTGTGACAGACAGACAGACAGACAGAGCAAAAACAAACTGTCTCCCTATTATAAGGTGGAGAGATCATTAATATAACATTTAGGCTAAGCTTAAAACGACTGCAACCACATTGTGTTGTAAGATGCAGTAACAATAAGTGTGCACAAAGACATCGATGAATGAGTCTATAAGACAGACTGCATACAACAAGTTGGCACATTGTTACAGGTCGATAAGGTATACCATATATTAAGTATGTTAATACTCATTTATGTTTTATTATAGAAAAGTCCAAACTATGACATTGCATAGCCTAAATGGATGTTTGTTAGGTAAATCAGATATCAATCCGTCTTTCCTCCGCAAAGAGTCTCTAATTCAGAGAGACAAAGAAATTCAAATGGAAGGTAATACTGCCTGACAAATATTCCCTATAGACCCATATGTCAGTATCTCGTAGAAACATTATAAGCGAAATTTAACATAAAACAATTACTGAGAAATTCAGGTATTTTTTTCAGCTTGTATTAGTACAAAATGTGCTTTATCCTACAAATACAAACTAACATACATGTATATATGCGTATATAAGTATGTGAGTGTGTGTGTGTGTGTGTGTGTGTGTGTGCGTGTAATACATGTGTAAATATAAATCATTCTTTACTAATCACTAATAATATTTTTACATTATTTTATTGTCCTGTTTTTGCATGTACATTTGTGTATACACACTATGAGCTGTAAGTTGTTAAGTTGACATTAAAATGTGTTTTCTGTTCTATATAATTACAACTAAGTTTCGAGTTGAATGACGAAGACAGACTCAGTCACTGGGTGTGTTGGTCACCAGGTCTGTACATGACAAAGACAGACTCAGTCATTGGGTGTGTTGGTCACTAGGTATGTACATGACGAAGACTGAGTCTGTCTTCGTCATGTACAGACCTAATGACCAACACACCCAGTGACTGAGTCTGTCTTCGTCATGTACAAACCTAGTGACCAACACACTAGTATGTAAACCCAGTGATAGTGACTGAGTCTGTCTTCGTCATGTACAGACCTAGTGCCCAACACACCCAGTGACTGAGTCTGTCTTCGTCATGTTCAGACTTAGTGACCAACACACTAGCATGTAAACCCAGTGACTGTGACTGAGTCTGTTTTCGTCATTAAAGACCTGGTGACCAACACACTAGTATGTAAACCCGATGATTGTGACTGAGTCTGTCTTCGTCATACACAGACATGGAGACCAACACACCCAGTGACTGGGTCTCTCTTCGTCATGTACAGACCTGATTACCAACACACCCAGTGACTGAGTCTCTTTTCGTCATGTACACACCTGGTGTACAACACACCCAGTGACCGAGTCTCTCTTATGCATGTACAGACATAGTGACCAACTCACTAGTATGTAAACCCAGTGACTGTGACTGAGTCTGTCTTCGTCATGTACAGACCTGTTTACCAACACACCCGGTGACTGAGTCTCTCTTCGTCATGTACACACCTGGTGTCCAACACACCCAGTGACTGAGTCTCTCTTCTTCATGTTCAGACCTGGTGTCTATCACACTAGAATGTAAACCCAGTGTCTGTGACTGAGTCTGTCTTCGTCATGTACACACCTGGTGACCAACACACCCAGTGACTGAGTCGGTCTTCGTCATGTACAGACCTGGTTACCAACACACCAGTGAATGAGTCTCTCTTTGTCGTGTACACACCTGGTGGCCAACATACCCAATGACTGAGTCTCTCTTCTTCATGTTCAGACCTGGTGACCAACACACCAGAATGTAAACCCAGTGACTGTGACTGAGTCTGTCTTAGTCATGTACACACCTGGTTACCAACACCCCGTGACTGAGTCTCTCTTCGTCATGTGCACACCTGGTGGCCAACACACCCAGTGACCGAGTCTCTCTTCGTCATGTGCACACCTGGTGGCCAACACACCCAGTGACCGAGTCTCTCTTCTTCATGTTCATACCTGGTGACCAGCACACTATATGTAAACCCAGTGACTGTGAATGAGTCTCTCTTCGTCATGTACATACCTACTGACCAACAAACTAGTATGTAAACCCGGTGACTGTGACTGAGTCTGTCTTCGTCATGTACAGACAAGGTGACCAACACGCCCAGTGACTGAGTCTGTCTTCGTCATGTACAGACCTGGTGACCAACACAAACAGTGACTGAGTCTGTCTTCGTCATGTACATACCTGGTGACCAACACGCCCAGTGACTGAGTCTGTCTTCGTCATGTACAGACATGGTGACCAACACGCCCAGTGACTGAGTATGTCTTCGTCATGTACAGACCTAGTGACCAACACAATAGTATGTAAACCCGGTGACTGAGTCTGTCTTCGTCATGTACAGACCTAGTGACCAACATGCCCAGTGACTGAGTCTGTCTTCGTCATGTCTCATTCTTGGTTACCAACATGTACAGACCTAGTGACCAACACATTAGTATGTAAACCCGGTGACTGAGTCTGTCTTCGTCATGTACAGAGCTGGTGACCAACACGCCCAGTGACTGAGTCTCTCTTCGTCATTTACAGACCTGGTGACAAACACACTAGAATGTAAACCCGGTGATTGTGACTGATTCTGTCTCCGTCAGGTAGAGACCTGGTTACCAACACACCCAGTGACTGAGTATGTCTTCGTCATGTACATACCTAGTGACCAACACGCTAGTATGTAAACCCGGTGACTGTGACTGAGTCTCTCTTCGTCATATACAGACCTAGTGACCAACATGCCCAGTGACTGAGTCTGTCTTCGTCATGTCCCATACCTGGTGACCAACACACCCAGTGACTGAGTCTGTCTTCCCCATGTACAGACCTGGTTACCAACACACCCAGTGACTGAGTCTGTCTTCGTCATGTACATACCTAGTGACCAACACGCCCAGTGACTGAGTCTGTCTTCGTCATGTACAGACCTAGTGACCAACACACCCAATGACCGAGTCTGTCTTCGTCATGTACATACCTGGTGACCAACACGCCCAGTGACTGAGTTTGTCTTCGTCATGTACAGACCTAGTGGCAAACACACTAGTATGTAAACACGGTGACTGTGACTGAGTCTGTCTTCGTCATGTACAGACCTAGTTACCAACACACCCAATGACTTAGTCTGTCTTCGTCATGTACATACCTAGTGACCAACACGCCCAGTGACTGAGTCTGGCTTCGTCATGTACAGACCTAGTGGCAAACACACTAGTATGTAAACACGGTGACTGTGAATGAGTCCGTCTTCGTCATGTACAGACCTAATGACCAACACACTACAATGTAAACCCGGTGACTGTGACTGAGTCTGTCTTCGTCATGTACAGACTTGGTGACCAACACACTAGTATGTAAACCAAGTGACTGTGACTGAGTCTGTCTTCGTCATGTACAGACCTAGTGACCAACACACTAGCATGTACACCCGGTGACTGTGACTGAGTCTGTTTTCCTCATGTACAGACCTAGTGACCAACACACTAGTATGTAAACCCGGTGACTGTGACTGAGTCTGTCTTCGTCATGTACAGACCTGGTGACTAACACACTAGTATGTAAGCCCGGTGACTGTGACTGAGTCGGTCTTCGTCATGTACAGACCTGGTGACCAACACACTAGTATGTAAACCAAGTGACTGTGACTGAGTCTGTCTTCGTCATGTACAGACCTGGTGACTAACACACCCAGTGACTGAGTCTCTCTTCGTCATGTACACACCTGGTTACCAACACACCCAGTGACTTCGTCATGTACATACCTAGTGACCAACACACTAGTATGTAAACCCGGTGACTGTGACTGTGTCTGTCTTCGTCATGTACAGACCTGGTGACCAACAAACTAGTATGTAAGTCCGGTGACTGTGACTGAGTCGGTCTTCGTCATGTACAGACCTGGTGACCAACACACCCAGTGCTCGAGTCCGTCTTCGTCATGTTCAGACCTGGCGACCAACACACTAGTATGTAAACCCAGTGACTGTGGCCGAGTCTCTCTTTGTCATGTACAGACCTGGTGACCAACACACCCAGTGACTGAGTCTCTCTTCGTCATGTTCACACCTGGTGACCAACAAACCCAGTGACTGAGTCTCTCTTCTTCATGTACAGACCTAGTGACCAACACACTAGAATGTAAACCCGGTGACTGTGTCTGTCTTTGTCATGTACAAACCTGGTGACCAATACACCCAGTGACTGAGTCTGTCTTCGTCATGTACAGACCTGGTGACCAACACACCCAGTGACGGAGTCTATCTTCGTCATGTACAGACCTAGTGACTGATTCTGTCTTCGTCATGTACAGACCTGGTGACCAACACACTATGTGCACCTTCAACTTTAGTGATACCCTCCTTGACGCTCAGAATTGTTTCTCAGAATTGTTTCCATGACTGGTTGTTGGCTCGCCGGTGTCAGGTTAAATGGACCAGTAGTACTAGTAACATACCAATGAACGCCGTGATTTACCTGTTAAATGGACCAGTAGTACTAGTAACATACCAATGAACGCCGTGATTTACCTGTTAAATGTTGAAAGCGGCGTAAATCAACATACCAACATTCGAGTGGCTGACTTTCTGGTGTCAAGATAAATGAATTAATAGTACCCTTAAGACGGCTAGAAAAGGCCGTGGAATACCCAGTAATACGGTGAAAGCGGCGTTAAACACGATACAAAGAAACAAACGTTCTCGTTGCATTGGTGTATGTCCACCCGTATATACATGTAGGCCATTTTTCTAAGAGAAATGCTTAAACGACGTTTCCTCATATATCTTTATCCTTATCCTGAAAATGCTGCCACAAAATCCACGCGTGGTCAGTGTGTACTCTTAACGTGCCTGACGATGTAGACGAACTAATTAAACACTTCGCATATTGCTTGAGTTGTAAATGAACGTATGCTCTGTTCTGTTCTAAAATTTAATTTATGTGTGCTGCATGAAAGAATCAACTAATTTACTAATGAAATAATAGGCCACTTGTTAGTTTGTCCTTTCCCACAAACAGACGTTTTCTGACGCCTCTGCAGCAGACGACATTACATTGTGGCTGAAGGAGAAATTGCTCAAAATGAGAGTTTTCTCCTTTTGCCAGAATTTTATCAAAATCTAGGTCAATAAATATACTTATATTTGATAGAAATGTTCAATATTTTGAACTAGTTGTTTTCAAAGTCGTCTGCTGAAGATTTGTTGTATATGGGAAAGTTTTAAAATCTTTTATCATAATAAACTATTAAAAATAAAATTTAATTGTTTTACAACATCCTTATCCAGGTATCTTGATATAATTGACTTCCTGTGTACCGCTTGATAGAATCAACGCATGTACTCGGACACTATGGTCCACTTGATGAATTCCTGTGTACCGCTTGACGGAATCAACGCATGTACTCAGACACTATGGCCATCTTGATGAATTCCTGTGTACCGCTTGACGGAATCAACGCATGTACTCGGACACTATGGCCAACTTGATGAATTCCTGTGTACCGCTTGACGGAATCAACGCATGTACTCAGACACTATGGCCATCTTGATGCATTCCTGTGTACCGCTTGACGAAATCAACGCATGTACTCGAACACTATGGTCAACTTGATGAATTCCTGTGTACCGCTTGACGGAATCAACGCATGTACTCGGACACTATGGTCAACTTGATGAATTCCTGTGTACCGCTTGACGGAATCAACGCATGTACTCAGACACTATGGTCCACTTGAAAGTTTTAAGTGCCTAATCCATTATGGTATTGCATTTTGCCATTTACAGTTACTCGAATTGAGGCACAATTAAACACTGCTGGCTTAAGTCAGCACAAAAGCAGAAACATGAGAAATAATGTTCCTCTCTGCTTATGTCATTTATCTTGTTAAAAACGTCATTGAAAGCCTCTTCAACGGGCGGCTTTAAACATTCGTATGGACAAAGGTTTAACAATTGTTGACGCCTTCGCAGCAGACGACTTTTGAAATCATTGTTGAAAAGAAGAAATTGCTTATAACGTTTCCAACTATATGTACTACTAACTTGAGTTGAGGAATTAAGAGAGCGACATCACCTCACTATTGGATTATAGCACCTCAACAATAAACATGCATTTCTAACATTTTCCAACATACAGAAAATCTGCACCATACACCTTGATTATATCAAGTCGAAAACATGAATAATCACTCGAAACAAAAATACAAATAGTTTAAAGAGTTGAAAACATTGTGACAATAAGGATAACATGTCATTATGAGCTCTTTCTAATTGTGTTACAATATTTTCAAAACTCGCCAGCTGCAGATGCATCAAAACTGTTTTCAAAGTCGTTTGCTGCAGATTTGTTGTACGAGGGAATTGTTTAACATGAGCGAATGCCATCAGCAGCCAGACCTTGTTATTTGGTTACAGCAAACAGTGATAAATGAGAAGTGGGATCTGTCGGAGCTGTATCACGTCATAGCGGTGTTAGGGGATATGTATGAGGCGCCGTTTTACTATTTATTCCTTATTTTTTTATATCAGGAATTCGATTTTTTGATATCAGAAAATGGATTTCTTGATATCAAGAAAGAAAGAGTATTTTCTGATATCAAAAATTCATTTTTTGATATCAGAAAATCTATTTTTTGATATCAGGAATTCGAATTTTTGATATCAGAAAATCATCGGATAAGGAAAAATAGAGCATATTTCTTGAATATTTTTTGATATCAGGAATTCGATTTTTTGATATCAAAAATGTTGGTACTGATAGAAAGGTCATGTCACAAGGAATACACATGTGAAATATGGTAGACGTACCTGTTATGGTTCAAAAGTAATGGCCAAGGTTAAAGGTTTTTTTCGAGAATGGCAACATCTAGGTCAAAGGTCAAGGTCGCAAGGTCAAAAATGTTGGTACTGACAGAAAGGTCATGTCACAAGGAATACACATGTGAAATATGGTAGCCGTACCTGTTATGGTTCAAAAGTAATGGCCAAGGTTAAAGTTTTTTTCGAGAATGGCAACATCTAGGTCAAAGGTCAAGATTGCAAGGTCAAAAATGTTGGTACTGTCAGAAAGGTCATGTCACAAGGAATACACATGTGAAATATGGTAGCCGTACCTGTTATGGTTCAAAAGTAGTGGTCAAGGTTAAAGTTTTTTTCGTGCAGACAGACAGACAGACAGACAGACAGACAGACGTGCAGACAGAATCGAAGATTCCAGGGGCCTAAAAATGAGGAATAAATAGTAAAACGGCGCCTCATAGATATGTCCCTTGTGCATTTCATCATCGTGTATGTGAAACGAATTTGTAACCGTTCACTAGATTTGAGAATGTGTTTATAGCGTTATTAAAGAAAATATCTGTAGCAAAGATAATGTGAAATTTAAATTTTTATTTCCAAACATTATGCGAAAAGGATACATTTTCTCCCTTTCCCAATACTATTTTCAAAGGTCGTCTGCTACAATACAGAGACCTCAAATGTCGACGATATAATGAAAATGATAAAGCAAAAACAAAACTGTTGTGGAAGAGTATGGGTGCCAAATTTACAAAATATAATGGAACCTGTGTAAAAAGACCACCAATCGGAAGACAACAATCTGGTCTTTGTGCACCTTACATTATCCTTAGTCTATTCACGCTAGTAGTCGCATAAGGCCTCCACGCTAATTGCCCACTTGGATTTCCTTCCTTATCTTTTGTTCTGCGCCATGTTGTTTTTTGGCCTTCATCGTGATTATTTCCCTTCCGGCGCCCATCCTAATGCTATTACAAAGTCATTCTCGCCTTCTCTCATCAAAATGTGGCAAACCCATGTCCATCTTCTACTTCGTATCCCATTGCTGATGGTATATACGCCAGATCTTCCTTCTACCTCACTGTTGGATGTTCTATGGTACCATCTTATTCTCATAATTTAATAACACTTTTTGCTAAAATCCCTTTTTCTGGCAACTTGTTCCACGTATTTACAATTAATTCGCTGCGAGAAACTGTACTTATTTATATTTGTCTTACTGTATATTTTGAATTTTCTTTGTTTGTGTCCTCTGGAAGTTGAATCATTCGTTAAACCAGGGACGTAGATAAGATCTTATCTACGTCCCTGGTTAAACCAAAGACCTAATAACAAATTTACATTCTTGTGTGTTGGTCACCAGGTATGTACATGTGTTATTAGGTAATTGGTTAAACAAATGGATTCTACTTTGTCGATTCCGTTGAGTATTTTGAATGTTTAACAGTATCTGCTGTAAATCTTCTGTAATGTAACGTCGGTAGTCCTTACTTGATTAATCTTCGGTTATAAGGGAGGTCTTTATTAATTTAATAATTCTCGTCTCTCTTCTTTGTACGTTTTCAAATAGTATTGCCTCGTTTGTGTTTATAACCCAGATGGTACTTCCGTATTCTAAGTGCGATCTAACTATACTTTTGTATTTTTTTAGTGAAGTATTTTATAAAGAAGTTTTCTAAGTGCGATCTAACTATACTTTTGTATTTTTTAGTGAAATATTTGTATTTGCTAAAATATTCCTAAAATGTTCAGTCAATCCATTCCCACATTAAACAAATCTTCTGTCAACAAATTTGAAAATGTGTATGCATGTGGGAAAAGGCTAATATTTCCAAGGTCCATTTCCGTAAACAGCCGAAAAGAGCAAGTGTTGTTCTTTGTTGAGATTCCAACACTTTGACATATTGAAATAATGTTCACTTTGGTACCTTCAATGACAAGATTTCTTCCTTTTTTGAAAAGTAGGCTTCAAATTTCTTCTTTGCATATCTGAAAGATAAACGTTTAATATAAACAGCAGCCAGGTCTAGCTATTTTGGGTCTTTTAAACATACTCTCCTCAAAATGCTCATTTAAAGGAACATTGTCATAAAGACTACTGGGGCTACAGTTCTTGTTTGTTTTTCAATGGATGTATCTAGGACTAATTTACATAACGACAGGCAGCAAAGGCTCTGGTAAGTCTGAGCAGATGTGCAGGCTCGAACACTGTACGCAGATACACTAACACCCAAACTCGCTAATTATGTATGTCCATGTATGAAGTACAAGTAAAGGTCTACTGCCTTTGTTAACTTTACTTGACACATTGTTTTAACTCATATGACATTTATAGATGCTTTCATAATTTTATTTAGATATTTTAGACTTCTGCTTCGTATTTGGTGTATGTGGGAAAGGGTTTACCCTCTAAATGATACAGATGATTCTTCTTGCCTTTTCTAAAATAATTGTGTCAAGACTCAATATCTCAGTCGGCAACGCTGAGGGCTATCAATCCAGGGGTCGTGATGTTGAACACTAGCTGACAAAAACAATTACAGAGTTATTGCCCTTTCTTACTTTTTCTTGAGCGTAGAATAACTTTAAAACTACAAGATGGAATTTAATAAAACGTCATCGATGATACAACACGTTGAGATGAAGTGCAGTGTACAAGAACCATAACTATATTTTACCTATTTACAAAGTTATTGCCCTTTCTTACTTTTTCTTGTGCATAGAATAACTTTAAAACTAAATGATTGAATTTAATAAAACGTCATACGATGATACAACACGTTGAGAGGAAGTGCAGTGTATAAGAACCATAACTATATTTTACCTATTTACAAAGTTATTGCCCTTTCTTACTTTTTCTTGCGCGTAGAATAACTTCAAAACTACTAGATGCTATCTAATAAAACTTCATACAATGGTAAAGCACAATGAAAGGAAGTGCAATGTACACGAACTATAACTCTATGCAAAGGCGAAAGTCACCAAAGCGAATCCCACGTCATCTATCGGCTTGTTTAACTCTACTTACTCTAAATAGTCAAACTCAATGCTAACTTTCTCCGCCATGGCAAGACCCCATAGTGCCCATCCTAAGTTTGGTGCCTGAAATAGGTCAGAGAAATATCTGTTGTTAAACATAGTATTAACTGTCACATTGTAAACATCAACTCCTGACGATTATTTAGAATTGGCCTCTAAATGCAAACATTTGTAAGATTCTTCTTCTTTATGAGCATAATTTTGTCAGCCTGTTTATATTTATTGTTTATATTGTATTGAGAATATCTGACAATTTGACTTGATATTTCATATGGGCACTATTTGTTCAGGATTCAATTACTGATCTCGACATCTTATTTCATACTTATATATCTAATATGTGATATAGCTCAGCTGGATAAGCCATTTGAGACTGGCACAAGGATATCATTTATGCACTGTTATTTAGTGAAATAATTATGTTTTTATTATTGAATAGTAGTACTGGTTGATGATCTATAGAAGTTCATCTTAATCACACATGACCAACATTATCAAGAGGGATCTAATAACTGCTAGGATGAATGAGCAAATGAAAGTTATTTGCAAATCGGGTCATATCTTTTGAACAAGATGATTTTTTAAAGCTTTCACTATTTATATATATAAGGAAAACAAGCTCCGTACTCTGGCGGCCATGTCTTTCAAAGGAGCGGAATAATTTAAACAATCTTGGTAGAGGTCCTCCCATGGAACATTTGTGCAAAATAATATTCAAATCTGGCCAGTACTATTTGACAAGAAGATTTTTAAAGTTTTCCGTATATATAAATATAACAAGAGTGCCAGTGCCGCCACAAAATATAAAGATCAAGATTGGTCTTTTTAATTATTGCTTTTAACATGTTTCACAAGACTACCATTGGAATCTCTATCAAAATAGCCGAACCGAAAAATGGTAATTTCATGAAAAAAAATCACAAAACTACCATTATGGTAAAACAATCATTTAATGGAAAAGAAACAGCAAACAAAGTATTGGATTGGATTGTTGGAGCTTAATGTCCCATTCAACAAATTATTTCAATCAGGAAGAAAATAGGATACATATAAACAGAGATAGAACCCTATAGAGGCTTCCGATATGAAAGTAGGTCAAATGGCAGTGTCGATATGTATCCTTTTTTCCTTCTGAGCATAACTCTTGCAAAAATCACTCTACCGGATAATCCCTTCTTTATGCACTTCTACCTGTTTGGAAACTTGAGTTGCGTTCTCAAGTGAATATGCTATAGAGACCAAGGTTCGAAAGGCATAACTATTGCAAAAATCGCTGAACCGGAAAATCCCCGCTTCATGCACATCTACCCATTATAGTAATGATATTGACCAAGTTTTGAAAAGATTCAGTCAGAAACGTAGTAGGAGTTGCGTTCACAAGCCGCAATATCAATCAGCTACAGAGACTAAGTTACAAGGGACATAAATCTTGCAAAAATCAATGAACACGAAAATCGCCGCTTCATGCACATCTACCCATTATAGTCCTGACATTGACCAAGTTTTGAAAAGATTCGGTCAGAAACATAGGAAGAGTTGCGTTCACAAGGCTGCAATATCAATCAGCTACAGAGACTAAGTTACAAGGGACATAAATCTTGCAAAAATCAATGAACCCGAAAATCGCCGCTTCATGCACATCTACCCATTATAGTCATGACATTGACCAAGTTTTGAAAAGATTCGGTCAGAAACATAGGAGGAGTTGCGTTCACAAGGCTGCAATATCAATCAGCTACAGAGACTAAGTTACAAGGGACATAAATCTTGCAAATATCAATGATCCGGAAAATCGCCGCTTCATGCACATCTACCCATTATAGTCATGACATTGACCAAGTTTTGAAAAGATTCGGTCAGAAACGTAGGAGGAGTTGCGTTCACAAGGCTGCAATATCAATCAGCTACAGAGACTAAGTTACAAGGGACATAAATCTTGCAAATATCAATGAACCGGAAAATCGCCGCTTCATGCATATCTACACATTATAGTTATGACATTGACCAAGTTTTGAAAAGATACGGTCAGAAATGTAGGAGGAGTTGCGTTCACAAGAAATGGACATACGTATGGACGGACAGACGGAGAAGATGACGCCAATATACCACCGCCTCCGGCGGCGTATAAACAAGAGAGCCATGATGGCCCTGGATCGCTCACCTGATTTTGTTTTGTTTTCACTTTAGCTATATAAGCCCCACCCCTGGCAGCCATAGTTTCAGACCAATCAACTTAGCTTTAAGGAATCTGATAGAGGGTCACCCTTTGAAAATCGGCCTGACACTTTTGGAGAAGATTTTTTAAGTTTTCACTATAGCCATATACGGCAAAATAGCCCGCCCCCCCTGGTGGCCATGTTTTTCGACTAATCAATATGGCTTGAAGGAATCTGATAGAGGGTCATGCAAGGAGCATTTCTACAAAATGATTTGAAAATCTGCCAACCAGTTTGGGAGAAGGAGATTTTTTAAGTTTTCACTTTAGCCAAATAAGGCAAAATAGCCCCGCCCCCTGGCGGCCATGTTTTTCAACCAATAAACATGGCTTGAAGGAATCTGATAGTGGGTCACTTAAGAAACATTTCTACAAAATTATTTGAAAATCTGCCAATCAGTTTGGGAGAAGAAGAATTTTGAAGTTTTTTTCATTTCGTTGCCATGGAAACCAGAATTATGCATGGATCCCAACAATTTGAAGGAAATCTGGTGAGGTCAATGAGAGGATGCTTTCTGTGAAGTTTCATCCCAATTGACCCACTGGTTACTGAGGAGAAGAAGTTGACGCACGACGCACACCGCATGATGCACGATGCACAAAGGCGATCACAATAACTCACCTTGAGCAAAGCTCAGGTGAGCTAAAAAACAAGCTCAGCCCCCAGGCGGCAATGTTGTCTAACGGATTGGAATAATTTGAACAATTTCGTTAAGGTTCACTTATGGAACATTTGTGCTACAATATTTTCAAATCGGGCCAATACTTTTGGACAAGATGACTTTAAAAGCTTTCAGTATATATACGTATAAGGGAAAATAAACTCAGCTCCCCCCTACCCCCCCTGGCGGCCATGTTTTCAACTGATCAGAATAATTTGAACAATGTTGGTATAGGTTCACCAGAGGAACATTTAAGCAAAATTATTTTCAAAATAGGCCAGTACTTTTAGATGAGAAGATTTTTAATGTTTTATTATACACATTACATGAATAAGGAAAATAGGTTCAATAGTAGTCCAGTAAGAAATGTAGTTTGAGGTTAAATATGGATGAAGGAAGGACAATGGACAAAGACCAGTCACCATAGTTCACCATGAGCCTCTGGCTCAGGTGAGCTAAAAACACAATCTGAATGGGATCCACTGTTAGAAAAATTGTTACACATCTTATGGTATAATTGTTGGACAATTAAATTTTCGAGTTGAAAAACTAAATGGGGAAGAAAAATGGCGCTGTGATAAATTAATATTTTCCACGAACCTAGCAACCATTATAAAGGACAATAATTGCACGGTAAATCGTAAATGTGAATTTCACCAAATAATTCAAAACAATTGTTTATTTTCTAAATGCTCAAAGTGTTTAAAAGACACAAAAACAACAAATTTAAAATAGACAATATTTAAAAGTACAATAAAAAGTGTATTGCATGAATCTGTGAAATTGTGTTGGGTTTCTGCAGCGAAGGTCTGCCCTCATAATCTTAGGCAACTCTGCCTAAGGAACTTGTCCAACACAATATTTCCCCATACAGATGCAATAACCATTTATATTGGTCAGTTTCTTTTACTATAAAACCCATGAATACACTACAAATTCAAATACATTTTTGTGATCAAACAGCTTCTATCCTGAGTGTTATGCAGGAAAGGGCTAAATGCAAACTTGAAAATTTAGATAACTTGGTCAAAGCAGCAGATCTAGACAGTGATGACTGATGACGTTTATGTCCCGAAGATGGTTTATAAAAACATTGTGCACATTTTTTATTTTCCACCATGTTTACATCTTTATTCAATTATTATACATTAATTTATAGAGATTTTCCATATTTTTATCCAGATGTCTTCAAAGTTGTTTGTGCAGACTTGTTGTATTTTGTAATGGGTTAAAGATATTTCATACACACTGTGACAGAATATTGAATATTTCACTGACATATATTTATAAATTTTCTAAATGAAGTAGAAAAAGGTCACACACCAAAGAAAATTTGTTGACCTTGACATAACAGCTTTCTACATCTTCGTCTGTTACTTGTGACCTTGAACCTCCATTCTGATTGACCTTTTGCTCCAAATAATACCGTAACCATGATAGCTGATAGCCTTTATCTGGATAGTGGTTAAAGTGAATGTCTTCTGTACCTATAAAACAGTCATCTTACACAATCTATTGTCATCTGTTTTAACCTTTTCCCTGCTCGCAGATGCATTTTGATGTATATCCAGCAGACACATTTTGTTAATGTTGTGACGAATGGAGCAAATTGCTTATCATGAGCAATTATTCATTTGCTACAACAGTTTCAACCTCACTTACAAGTATACATTCATTTGTAGTTTTCATAGTTTTGCATAGTTTTTTACAAAGTCGAGCATGTAACAATCATGTGGTAGGAACTGTGTAATGCTCAAAAGAGTAGGAACTGTGTTACATTCATGGAGTACGAACTGTGTAACAGTCAGGGAGTAGGAAATGTGTTACAGTCAGAGAATAGGAACTGTATTACAATCACAGAATAGGAACTGTGTTACAGTCATAGAGTAGGAACTGTATTACAGTCATAGAGTAGGAACTGTATTACAGTCATGGAGTAGGAACTGTGTTACAGTCACAGAATAGGAACTGTGTTACAGTAACAGAATAGAAACTGTCTTACAGTCATGGAGTAGGAACTGTTTTTCGGACATAGAGTAGGAACTGTGTTACAGTCATAGAAACTGTATTCCAGTTATGGAATAGGAACTGTATTACATTTATGGAGTAGGAACTGTATTACAATCATGGAATAGGAACTGTGTTACAGTCACAGAATAGGAACTGTGTTACAGTCATGGAGTAGGAACTGTATTACAGTCTTGGGAGTAGGAACTGTGTTTCGGTCATAGAGTAGGAACTGTGCTACAGTCATAGAGTAGGAGCTGTGTTACAGTCATGGAGTAGAAACTGTATTACAGTCATTGAGTAGGAAATGTGTTACAGTCACAGAATAGGAACTGTGTTACAGTCATAGAGTAGGAACTATGTTACAGTCACAGAATAGGAACTATGTTACAGTCATGGAGTAGGATCTGTATTACAGTCATTGAGTAGGAACTGAATTACAGTCATGGAGTAGGAACTGTATTACAGTCATAGAGTAGTATCTGTGTTAGTCACAGAGTAGGAACTGTATTACAGTCATGGAGTAGGAACTGTGTTACAGTCATAGAGTAGGATCTGTATTACAGTCATTGAGTAGGAACTGAATTACAGTCATGGAGTAGGAACTGTATTACAGTCATTGAGTAGGAACTGAATAACAGTCATGGAGTAGGAACTGTATTACAGTCATTGAGTAGGAACTGAATTACAGTCATGGAGTAGGAACTGTATTACAGTCATGGAGTAGGAACTGTATTACAGTCATGGAGTAGGAACTAAGTTACAGTCATAGAGTAGTATCTGTGTTAGTCACAGAGTAGGTACTGTGTTACAGTCATAGAGTAGGAACTAAGTTACAGTCATAGAGTAGTATCTGTGTTAGTCACAGAGTAGGAACTGTGTTACAGTCACAGAATAGGAACTAAGTTACAGTCACAGAGTAGGATCTGTATTACAATCATGGAGTAGGAACGGTGTTACAGTCACATAGTAGGAACTGTATTACAGTCACATAATAGGAACTGTATTACCATCATGGAGTAGGAACTGTATTACAGTCATGGAGTAGGAACTGTATTATAGTCATGGAGTAGGAACTGTGTTAGAGTCATGGAACTGTGTTACAGTCACAGAATAGGAACGAGAGTATGGAACTGTATTACAGTCATTGACTAGGAAATGTGTTACAGTCACAGGGATAAAAATTTGTGTTACAGTTAGAGAGTAGGAACTGTGTTACAAGTCTGAAAGTAGGAAATGTGCTATAGTCAGAGAGTAAGAACTGTGTTACAGTCTGATAGTATGAAATGTGTTACAGTCACAGAGAAGCATATGTGTAACAGTCACAGAGTAAGAACTGTGTTACAGTCACAGAGTAGGATATGTGTTACAGTCACAGAGAAGCATCTGTGTAACATTCACAGAGTAAGAACTGTGTAACAGTCACATAGTAGGAAATGTGTTACAATCACAGAGTAGGATCTGTGTTACAGTCACAGAGAAGGACCTGTGAAACAGTCACAGAGTAAGAACTGTGTTACAGTCACAAAGAAGGAAATGTGTTACAGACACAGAGTAGCATCTGTGTTACAGTCACATAATATGATCTATGTTACAGTCAGAGAGTAGGAACTGTGTTACAGTCACATAGTAGGAAATGTGTTACAATCACAGAGTAGGATATGTGTTACAGTCACATAGTAGCATCTATGTTACAGTCAGAGAGTAGGATCTGTGTTACAGTCACATAGTAGCATCTGTGTTACAATCACAGAGTAGGATCTGTGTTACAGTCACATAGTAGCATCTGTGTTACAGTCACAGAATAGGATCTGTGTTAGTATCACAGAGTAGGATCTGAGACCTATGTCATAGTCAGAGAGTAAGAACTGTGTTAAAATTACAGAGTAAGATCTGTGTTACAGTCACAGAGTAGGAACTGTGTTACAGTCACATAATAGGATCTGTCTTACAGTCATGGAGTAGGAACTGTATTCCAGTCATGGAGTAGGAACTGTGTTACAGTCATGGAGTAGGAACTGTATTACAGTCATAGAGTAGGACTTGTGTTACAGTCACAGTGTAAGATCTGTGTTACAGTCACAGAGTAAGAACTGTGTTACAGTCTCAGAGTAGGAAGTGTGTAATAGTCATAGAGTAGGATCTGCGTTACAGTCAGAGAGTAAGAAATGTGTTACAGTCAAAGAGTAGGATCTGTGTAACAGTCACATAATAGGGTCTGTGTTACAGTCACATAGTCGGAACTGTATTACAGTCACAGAGTAGGAACTGTCTTACAGTCACAGAGTAGGAACTGTCTTACAGTCACATAATAGGATCTGTGTTACAGTCACAGAGTAGGATCTGTCTTACAGTCACATAGTAGGAACAGTGTTACAGTCACAGAGTAGTATCGGTGTTATAGTCACATAAAAGGATCTGTGTTACAGCCACAAAGAAGGAACTGTGTTACACTTACAGAGTAGGATATGTGTTAAAGTCAGAGAGTAGGATCTGTGTTACAGTCACAGAGTAAGATCTGTATTACAGTCACAGAGTAGGAAATGTGTTACAGTCACAGAGTAGGATCTGTGTTACAGTCACAGAGTAGGATCTGTGTTACAGTCACAGAGTAAGATCTGTGTTACAGTCACATAGTTAGAACTGTGTAACAGTCACAGAGTAGGAAATTTGTTACAGTCACAGAGTAGGATCTGTGTAACAGTCACAGAGTAGGATCTTTGTTACAGTATGAGATTAGGAAATGAGTTACAGTCAGAGAGAAGGAACTTCATTACAGTCATGGAGTAGGAACTATGTTTCGGTCACATAGTCGAAAATACGTTACAGTCTGAGAGTATGAAATGTGTTACAATCTGTGAGTAGGAAATGTATTACAGTCATTGAGTAGGATCTATGTTACAGTCACAGAGTAGGATCTGTGTTACAGTATGAGAGTAGGAAATGTGTTACAGTCAGAGAGAAGGAACTGTATTATAGTCATGGAGTAGGAACTGTGTTTCGGTCAAAGAGTCAGAAATAGGTTACAGTCTTAGAGTATGAAATGTGTTATAGTCAGAGAGTAGGAAATGTGTTACAATCTGAGAGTAGGAAATGTGTTGCACTAAGAGAGTAGGAAATGTGTTGCAGTCAGAGAGTAGGAACTGTTTTACAGTCATTGAGTAGGAACTGTATTACAGTCACTGAGTAGGAAATGTGTTACAGTCACAGAATAGGAACTGTGTTACAGTCACAGGGATGGAACTTTGTGTTACAGTCAGAGAGTAGGAACTGTATAACAGTCAGAAAGTATGAAATGTGCTATATTCAGAGAGTAGGAATCTACCATTATGGTTATTAAGCAGTTTCTCCTTATCTACCACTGTGGTTATTTAGCAGTTTCTCCTTATCTACTACTGTGGTTATTTAGCAGTTTCTCCTTATCTACCACTGTGGTTATTTAGCAGTTTCTCCTTAAATACCACTGTGGTTATTTAGCAGTTTCTCCTTAAATACCACTGTGGTTATTTAGCAGTTTCTCCTTAAATACCACTGTGGTTATTTAGCAGTTTCTCCTTAAATACCACTGTGGTTATTTAGCAGTTTCTCCTTAAATACCACTGTGGTTATTTAGCAGTTTCTCCTTATCTACCACTGTGGTTATTTAGCAGTTTCTCCTTATCTACTACTGTGGTTATTTAGCAGTTTCTCCTTATCTACCACTGTGGTTATTTAGCAGTTTCTCCTTATCTACTACTGTGGTTATTAAGAAGTTTATCCTTATCTACCACTGTGGTTATTAAGAAGTTTATCCTTATCTACCGCTGTGGTTATTAAGAAGTTTATCCTTATCTACCACTGTGGTTATTAAGAAGTTTCTCCTTAAATACCACTGTGGTTATTAAGCAGTTTTTCCTTATCTATCATTATGGTTATTAAGCAGTTTCTCCTTATCTACTACTGTGGTTATTTAGCAGTTTCTCCTTATCTACAATTATGGTTATTAAGCAGTTTCTCCTTATCTACCACTGTGGTTATTAAGAAGTTTTTCCTTATATACCACTGTGGTTATTTAGCAGTTTCTCCTTATCTACAATTATGGTTATTTAGCAGTTTTTCCTTATCTATCATTGTGGTTATTAAGAAGTTTCTCCTTAAATACCATTGTGGTTATTACTTACTGGCTACAGTTAATCCTTAACCTGATATGAGAAGACGCCTCTGCAGCAGATGTCTTTTGAATTTTTTTCGGCAAAAGTAGAAATTGCTCATAATAATTATTTTCTCCTTTAGTCACTATGTTAAGAACATTATTTTAGTAACTCTTCTTTCACTTCTTTTCAAGTTTTACTTAAATGTTTTCAAAGTCATTTGCTGCAGATTTGTTGTATCGTTGGACATTCCATTTTCGTGAGCATCCCTTTTTCGTGACGTCACTATTCTCGTGCTTATATCACGTGACTTTGTCCTTGCAGCCGATTTGGAAATGGAAAATTATTTCCAAATGGCCAAAATATTTGCGGACATATTTCAACAATAAAATGCATCATAAACAGTTTTGTTACTTGTAGTCATGGGAGCAATAGCCAAAATACCCTTATTTTTTATATACCAAAATTAAAGAACAGTTTAAACCCCCCAAAAGAGAAAAAATCGGACAAGAAAATTTACCGTAAAAAGGGTCTTTTGTTGTTTACATAATGGCGGCCAGGGTCATGTGATTTGTTTGACCTAGTTAGGTCAATGCCATTTTTCATTGCATTTCTAAAATGTTAACTAATATCCCATTAGAAATGTGGCAATTTTGAAATCTGTATTGATCTTTGTGATGATATAAATATATGATGCTTACAGGGTACCAAATATCCATGCAGACCATTCAGGTTGACACAGTGGGATACAAAACAAGAATGGAAAATAAGCTTAACGAAAATTCAAAGTTGAGTAATTAAAAAAAAAAAGTTCATATTTAAATCAAGGATTTTAAATTACTTTGCTTAAAATATGTAGATCTAATATGTATTGGCCCTTTTAAAAAATAATGTGTGTGTTGCCTTTTTTGAAACTGCAAAGTTCCCAAATAATGACGTCACGAAAATAGGATAACAATTTCGGCATCGGACTAGTTGAACAGATAAACCATGAAATTTCGTATCATTCACTAAGCCTTCTGCATGTTTTGTCTTTGAAGCCTTACACTCACGAATTACGGATGCTCGAGGATATATGGAAAGGGTTTAGAGTAATCTAATGTTTAATGTCTGAAATATATGTCCCTGCTAACGCTACAGGTTGAAAACATTGTAGTAAAATTAAAATATGCATGTTTTGAGCAATTTTTCTTTTTCCTAGGGTGTTTTGCCAAAGTTGTCTGCTACAAAAGCAAAAGGGTCAATGGTTTCTAGTAAAGATCTACCTGCATATTCCACAAAATGGTTTCCAATGTCAAAATGTTCATTATTATACATGGCTGTTTCTACATCAATAAAGACTACTCGATCTGAAAAAAGAACATTATTGTGGATCTGTTGTACAATAAAATTATGTACAAATCACAAAATAATTTAGCACTTTCCTACATATAACAATTCTGTAACAAACATTTTTTAAAAAAAATCTAAACAAAACTATGTAAAACCTCTATGAATCAAGGCGTTATTATATAATAGAGTTAAAAACATTGTGGCAAAAGGAGATATTGTGTATTTTGCTATCCTTTAATACCATCAGACAAGTAAAAGGAGTAAAAAGTATTATATTAACCTTTTCCCATATACGTCAGAAGCTTTCTGGCTTTTTGTAAAAAAAATGTTGCAAAAGGATTAATAATTGTTCTTTCTTCTATAGACAAAATGTTTTTGGTGTGGTCTACTGCAGATTTGTTGTATGTTGGAAAGGGTTAACGAATAAATACCATTTTTCTGATCATACAATATATTAGAAGGTCGAAGGTCATTATGACAGAACACTATGGGTGACTGGAGCTCATCTAGATGGTGTTTCAATTGGCATAGCTCTTCATATAGTTCTTTCTTTGGTCGTATTTCTGTCCAAAGTCTGTGAAATTAAAACACAAAACATTATATTGCTTGCGTTGATTCAAGTGATATACCCTTTCCTATATATAACAAATCCATGGAAGACTACTATTAATGAATGTATGATTTTCAAATAGTTGAAAACATTGCTGAAATGGAAGCATTGAGCTATTTCTCCTTTGCCATATTTTTTCAAAATGTAGTTAAGAGATAAATTCTTTAGCTTTGTTCCTGATATACTGCTACTACATAATGCATCTCTGCAGACGAATTTTGAAAACATTGATGCAAAATGAGAAATTGCTTTTAATGAACAAATTCTCATTTTGCCACACTATTCAATAATTATACTTTCATATACATGTACACACATGTTTCATATTTTTTGCCTAAATGTTTTCAAAGTCATCTGCTGAATATTTGTTGTATGTGGGAAAGGGTTAAGTTGTCTGAAATTTTGAATGAAGCAAATAATAAACAAACTTGAACTCTTCTTTTGAAAGTATTGTAAGGCAAGAGGACAATGATCGTCCTAAATCGTTCAACTGGTCTTACTATAATGCTTTCAAGGAAAACAAGCAACGTCCCCTGGTGGTCATGTTCATCAACAGTTTGTAATATTTGCAACAATCTTGGTAAAAGGTCATCCAAGGAAACTTTGTGCCAAATTATTTAACAAGAGGGCCATGATGGCCCTAGATCGCTCACCTGATTATTTTGTTTCACTTCAGCCATTTAAGCCCTGCCCCTTGGCGGCCATAGTTTTCAACCAATCAACATGGCTTGAAGGAATCTGATAGAGGGTCACCCTAGGAACATTTCTGCAAAATTATTTGAAAATCGGCCTGACACTTTCGGAGGAGAAGATTTTTTGAGTTTTCACTAAACCCATATAAGGCAAAATAGCACCGCCCCCTAGCAGCCATGTTTTTAGACCAATCAACATGACTTGTAGAAATCTGATAGAGGGTCACCCAAGAAACATTTCTACAAAATTATTTGAAAATCTGCCAACTAGTTTAGGAGAAGAATTTTTTTTCGTTTGGTTGCCATGGAAACCAGAATTCTGCAAGGATCCCAACAATTTGAAGGAATTCTTGTGAGGACATTGAGAGGATGCGTTTTGTGAAGTATCATCACTATTGATCCACTGATTACAGAGGAGAAGATATTGCCTGACGCCGGACAACACCTGACGCACGCCAGACAAAAGGAGATCACAATAACTCATCTTGAGCACTTCGTGCTCAGGTGAGCTAAAAATCAGGCCAATATGTTTGGACAAGTAGATTTTTAAAGTTTTTACTATATATTCATATAAGGAAAACAAGCCCTGCCCCCTGTTGGACATGCTTTTCAACAGAAAAGAATAATTTAAACAATTTTGGTTAAGGGGCACCCAAGGAACCTTTGGACAATATCATTTTCTAATCTGGCCAGTGCTTCTGTACAAGAAGATTTGTTTCCACTATATACACATCAGGCCTCCGCAAAACAAGAAAATTGCAGGTCTGGACCGTATTTTAACTCGCCAGACGAGTTTGAATCTTAAAACTTGTAATGAAATCGGTCAAGATATTTCTATAAATCGCTCTATATAACACCTACACTATATGTAACTTTGTAAACGAGAACAGAGTTGTCTGTAAACCTTCGAGAGAATCACTTACTGTGACGTAAACATGATTATCGATCCAATTATCTTTGACAATCATGTAAACTGATAGATAATGCCAATCGGAATACCTCGGTGATGAATGCTGATAGACGACAGAATTACTCGAGAAAATCCCATTGAATGTATGCAGTAATGTTTTCATGCATCTGATTGGCTGTGGGGTTTTAGGGAATTTCCATAGGTCAGGTGACCTTTGTAACCTTTCAAAATGGCGACAGTGGCATGGAAAAAGAGATATTTACGAAACGTTTCATAAACATGAATATGTCACTGTATATATAAGGCAGAAGTTTTAACTTCATTTCATTTCATTTGTCTTACGATACATTGATAAAAAGGGCTCAGCGCAATTTACATGCGATGTTCAAAAAGTCAAATGACAGGCTTGGCAAGCCGAATCATGTTGACAAAGAGAACTGGTTCAAACTGGTTCATAATTACTCAAATGGGTAAATGTACTTACCTAAGAAATGTATTTCTCTAATCATGTCAGAAATATTTCAGTCATGGTAATTCCAAACAAGAGGGTCATGATGGCCCTGGATCGCTCACCTGATTTTATTTTTTTCACTTTAGCCATATAAGCCCACCCCCTGGTGGCCATACTTTTCGACCAATCAACATGGCTTGAAGGAATCTGATAGAGGATCACCCTAGCAATATTTCAACAAAATTATTTGAAAATCAGTCAAACACTTTTAGAGGAGAAGATTTTTTAAGTTTTCACTAAAGCCATATAATGCAAAATAGCCCCGCCCAGTGGTGGCCATGTTTTTCGACCAATCATTATGGCTTTAAGGAATCTGATAGTGGGTCACCTTAGGAACATTTTTACAAAATTATTTGAAAATCAGCCCGACACTTTCAGGAGAAGAATTTTTAAGTTTTCACTATAACCATGTATTAGGCAAAACAGTCATGGTAATTCCAAACAAGAGGGCCATGATGGCCCTGGATCGCTCACCTGATTTAATTTTTTTTCACTTTAGCCCAATCAACATGGCTTGAAGGAATCTGATAGAGGGTCACCCTAGGAATATTTAAACAAAATTATTTGAAAATTGGCCAAACACTTTTGGAGAAGATTTTTTTTAAATTTTCACTTAAGCCGTATAATGCAAAATAGCCCCACCCAGTGGTGGACATGTTTTTCGACCAATCAACATGGTTTGAAGGAATCTGATAGAGGGTCATCCAAGGAACATTTCTACAAAATTATTTGAAAATCTGCCAACCAGTTTGGAAGCAGAAGGATTTTAATTTTTTTTTCGTTTTGTGCCATGGAAACCAGAATTCTGCATGGATCCCAAAAATTTGAAGGAATTCTGGTGAGGTCATTGAGAGGATGCTTTCTGTGAAGTTTCATCCCAATTTTAACTACGAACATACATGGGTTGTTATGTTTGTCTGCAAATTTTGAAAAATTATGATTTGTAAAGTACTTCTACATTGACATTACTGAGTGATGACACTGTTATGCAACCATCTATGCAAAGTAACCTGCGATGAACATGAAATTCATGTATATTTTGTTCAAAAGAGTTCCAATATCATATCTTTTTTAACGGGGGGGGTAAAGATATTGGTAGTGGTTTACCCAAAATATTTATTGGGATTTTACGCCGCTTTCAACATTATTTCAGTTATATCATGGTGACAATTCACTTATTCATGATTCCTGGGTACAAACCAGTACTAGGCTAGAAAATGTGCCATGCCCAAGGGCACTCCACCATGACCGTAGTGCCGTGACTGGGGTTTACCCAAGGAACATTTATGCTAAATTATTTTCAAATCGGGTCAGTACTTAATTGTGGACAAGATGGTTTTTTAAGTTTACACTTAACACATATAAGGAAAATGAGTTCCGATCCATGGCGGCCATTTATTTCAATGGAATAATTTGAACAATCTTGGTAGAGGGTGACCGTGACAGAAAGAACATTTTGTTCAAAGTATTTTTCTAATTTGGCCTGTGCTTTTGGACAAATAGTTTGCTAAAGTTTTGGCATTTTCCTCCTTTTCTGAATCAGCTGCAACCAAAATTCTACATGGAATTCAATTCTTTGAACAACTTTGAAAGAGGACCACCTAAGAAACATTCATGTGATTTTTGTTTTTAAAATTTGGTTCATTGTTTTAGGAGGAGAAGTCATTTGTAGGAAAATGAACTGGCAGACAGACATAGACAGACAATGACAATCGAACGAGTTATCACAATAGCTCAACCTGCACTTTGCTAAAAAGCAAAAATGGTTCCATTTTTCAATTTCCAACTAGAGATTGCTTTTTTGAAAAAGCGCTTGTCTCCCCATTTGTGTGGTCGTAGGGGAGGAAAAGAAATGATGGAGATGAATTTTTTGGTTTTGGACTGGAGATGAAGCAACAGTGACAATCCCCATGACCTTGGTCTTTGACCTAGTGACCTCAAAATCAATAGGGGTCATTTGAGATGAAGCAACTGTGACAATCTTCAGTTATTGAGCGGAAACCATTTTTCAGCCAAAGGTCACCACGACCTTGACCTTTGACCTACTGACATCAAAATCAATAGGGGTCATCTACAGGTTAGGACCAAGCTGCACACCAAGTATGAAGTTCCTGGGTATAAGCGTTATTGAGTTATTGAGTAAAACACATTTTTCAGCTGAAGGTTACCGTGACCTTCGACATTTGACCTTGTGACCTCAAAATCAAACAAATTCAATAAAGGTCATTTACTGGTTAGGACCAACCTACACACCAGGTATGAAGTTCCTCAACATAAGCATTCTGAAGTTATTGAGAGGAAACCATTTTTCAGCTGAAGGTTACCATGACCTTGACCTTTAAGCTAGTGACCTCAAAATCAATAGGGGTCATCTACTGGTGGTGACCAACCTGCACACCAACTATTAACTTCCATGGCCAAAGCATTCTACAGTTATTAAGCAAAAACAATGTTTCAGCTCATTGTCACTGTGACCTTTCAGCTCAAGGTCACTGTGACCTTGACTTTGACCTCAAAATTAATAGGGTCTTCTACTGGGCATGGCCAACCTGCATAACAAGTATGGAGTTCCTCGGCCCAAGCGTTCTTCAGTTATTGGGCGGAAACCATTTTTTACCTCACAAGGTCACCATGACCTTGACCTTTGACCTTCTGACATCAAAATCAATAGGAGTCATCTACTGGTCATGACCAACCTGCATACCAAGTATGAAGATCCTATGCCCAAGCGTTCTTCAGTTATTGAGCGGAAACAAGTGTGACGGATGTGACCTTGACCTTTGAACTAGTGACCTTAAAATTAATAGGGGTCATTTGCTGGTGGTGACCAACCTGCACATCAAGTATGAAGTTCCTGGGCCCAAGCAAAAACTATTTATCAGCTCATTGTCACTGTGGCCTTTCAAGCTCATGGTCACTGTGACCTTGACTTTAGACGTACTGACCTTAAAATCAATAGGGGTCTTCTACTAGGCATGGCCAACCTGCATACCAAGTATGGAGTTCCTCAGTTAAAGCGTTCTTCAGTTATTGAGTAGGAACTGTATTACAGTCATTGAGTACATTTTTTACCTCACAAGGTCACCATGACCTTGACCTTTGACCTTCTGTTATCAAAATCAATAGGGGTCAGCTACTGGTCATGACCAACCTGCATACCAAGTATGAAGTTCCTACACCCAAGCGTTCTTCAGTTATTGAGCGGAAACAAGTGTGACAGACGGAAGGACGGAAGGACGGACGGAACAGGCAAAAACAATATGTCACCCCCATGTAATGGGGGAGACATAATAATGAAATTGTTTGGGAATCAAAATTAAACTTTCAATTATTCAGATTTTTTTCTATTGCTTTGAAATCTTAAATATTACATACTGTTTGTTTTTCACCGGGTCCTTGTAGGTTGTGGGCATTTGTTCTAAAAGTTTGTGAAACAAAGCCCATATGGCTGGTCGACGCTCTCTGCCTTCAACTTGTACCTCATGAAATCCAATGATTTCTTTGGCAATTAATCTGAAAATTAGTTCTAGTGATACTTTTGGAGATGTTTCATTGAAGTAAGTTCAATAATACAAATTATCGCCTCGACTAGTAATAATTATATATTATAATACTTTTGGAGATGTTTCATCGAAGTAAGTTCAATAATACAAATTATTGCCTCAAATACTAATGATTTTATATAATACTTTTGGAGATGTTTCATTGAAGTAAGTTCAATAATACAAATTATCGCCTCGACTAGTAATAATTATATATTATAATACTTTTGAAGAAAGTTCAATAATTCAAATGATTGATAGTAATTTTATTTTATACTTTAAATTGATTGCAGAGCCTTAGATAAGGGCACCCCCAGCTGGGCAGGTGGTTAGAAATAGCCCAGCTGTCGCACTACAGTTGGTAGAACCCCAACGCTGTGCCTGCCTGATTGCCGTAGGCTGCAACCTGTGTCGCCTGATGCCGGGGACCTGGTGGTTGAGTAGTTTGACCATCTCATATACATATATTCATCCCTATTTATATTACATCATACTTCTCCATTACCTAGAACTTGTTTCTATTTCCATCATTTCCCATTACATAGTTCAATCAAACATATTCAATTTTAAATACTAACACACGTACTACTAAATTTCAATGCACGCTAAATGACATTAGCTGTCGATTGGCCATAAAACACTATATACATTTCATATTCTAAAATTCTTATTTGACATTCAAACCCTATGGCATGTTCTGATAATATTGTGGGTAAAAGACCAGTTTAAATCCTTATCTAGTCCTCCGTTGATTGGAGATTCGGCCATTTTTAATTGTATTTCAGTTACTGTAAAACACTTTGAGTTTGCGAGGTCAAAATTTCGCAATTTTTGTCCAAAATCAGGTTTTTTTAAATTCGCATCATCTGCTTAGTCAATCAAAGCGCCGAAAATTCTGAAAAGTAACAAGCAGTATCTCGGTGAAAAAGCTGCATCTTTTGACAGTAGAATAATATTAATTTTTTCATGTTCTTTCCTTCACCAACTCGGTCATCTGTAAGTAATCAACTCACATCAAACTGGGCGTTTACCTGTTTTTTGCCGAAAGAAATGATCAATTTTTCTATTCTTCATTCTTGCAAGATTTATTCGTTCCGTATTCGTTCTGCTATAATCAAAGTATTCTAAACGCTTTATAAACAAGTGTTAAGTACATTTGATTTGATGAAAGAATTTAGACGCGGACCTTGTCGGAGACACCTAAACAAAGCATAAGTCATCGTTAATCGCCGACTTTTGGCAAGTGCTAGCAGCGATCGCAGAATAGTCTATTTATTCATACATATTTTAAAAAACACCTTTAATAATTTTTATGCTTGTGGCACAGATTTGAACCGGTGATTTTGACAAAACGAAACGGCAATGAATCGCCGGGTGCCGGTCCTTATTAAAAACCCTAATTATTATGCAAGTTATAGAACGCGCAATGATATTTATTATCTGCCCAAACATGAAGAAAGATAATATTTAAATAATTTAACTCTATGTAGATAGTATCTCATCAAATCTCAAATCTTAGTATCAATCCGGTACCAAAGTAGCACTGACATGATTATTATCAATCGTGTCTCTGCAACACTGATGAAACTATACATTTGGCGGTTTAACAGATGTAGGTTAATTGGTTTGCAGTAAGGAATAAAAAGTCAACGGGCTGTACAAAACTGACTATGTAAATTTATTCGTTGTTGTTGTTTCTGTTAGCATTGTGGCGATTGTCAAACCAATTGCCATAAAAACCAGAAACGGCTCAACATTGTCATCACAGTGAATGAACGCAAGTCATTGGAACGGTGCTTCTTAATACTTATTTGTTATTATTACATGTCGGTGTTAGGTGTGAAATAGAGACAATATTAACAAAAGAATTTCATTGGATACTAGAACAGGCATTAACAAGCTAAATTGTTTAAACAACCTAATTAACAAGAGGATGTGTCTGAAAAAACTTTACTGTAATGCCTAACTAGTTTTACCAAGTTATTAACACTCAATGTAGAATGCGGTCTTCCCATTACAACCAAGCAATTTTATGAAATTTATATCCCCCGCTTGCAGGAAAATTTGGAAAAAAACGGTTCACATTTGTGGCAGTTATTGTACGGAAACGAAGTGTGACAAACAGACAGACAGACGGACAGAAGGTCAAAAAGTCATGGTGAAGGTCATCCAAAGACAATGATGATATTTGATTGTAAAATTGTACACATGGTGCAACTTTTGTTGCTGTAGCTTTATAAACAAGTTTCATGAAATTCTACATGCTAGTTACTGAGAAATGGCTGCGGACGTGGATTTTTCAATATATCAAGGGCAATAACTCTAAGGAAAATTGACCAATCCAAAAAAACAATGGACGGGCATCATCCCAGTATGTTGGTTCATATTTATGTCAAGTTTAATGAAATTCTACCAGCTAGTTACTGAGAAATGGCTGCGGACGTGGATTTTTCAATATATCAAGGGCAATAACACTAAGGAAAATTGACCAGTCCAAAAAAAAAAATGGACGGGCATCATCCCAGTATGCTGGTTCATATTTATTTCAAGTTTCATGATATTCTACCAGCTAGTTACTGAGAAATGGCTGCGTACGTGGATTTTTCAATATATCAAGGGTAATAACTCTAAGGAAAATTGACCAATCCAAAAAAACAATGGACGGGCATCATTCCAGTATGTTGGTTCATATTCATTTCAAGTTTCATGAAATTCTACCAGCTAGTTACTGAGAAATGGCTGCGTACGTGGATTTTTCAATATATCAAGGGTAATAACTCTAAGGAAAATTGACCAATCCAAAAAAACAATGGACGGGCATCATTCCAGTATGTTGGTTCATATTCATTTCAAGTTTCATGAAATTCTACCAGCTAGTTACTGAGAAATGGCTGCGTACGTGGATTTTTCAATATATCAAGGGTAATAACTCTAAGGAAAATTGACCAATCCAAAAAAACAATGGACGGGCATCATCCCAGTATGCTGGTTCATATTTATTTCCAGTTTCATGAAATTCTACCAGCTAGTTACTGAGAAATGGCTGCGGACATGGATTTTTCAATTTATCAAGGGCAATAACTCTGAGGAAAAAATTGACCAATAAAAAAAAAACAATGGACGGGCATCATCCCAGTATGCTGGTTCATATTTATTTCAAGTTTCATGAAATTCTACCAGCTAGTTACTGAAAAATGGCTGTGGACGGACGCACGCACACACGCACGGACGGACGGACGCACGCACAGACGGACGGACGGACAACGCCATTTCAATATCCACCTCCTTTTTTCTTCGAAAAAGCAAGGGATAATTAGTTAAGATCGTTACTGTGTTATCATCATTGGCTAAAGTAGCATATTTTTGGTTGTCTAAAAATTCCGGATATTATTCACGATGATTATGAATTTGCGAAGAAATCAATTCGCAAATATTAGCGAAAATTAATCAAGTGCGAATAAAAATAATTTTACAGTATAATTATAAGAGCTGATAGTTCTCCACACATTATTCGTCCCAGGCCACTGACTACCTTCCCATTTAGAATGTGTAACCCATTTGTGGAAGACGAATGAGGCTGGTCAATGATCAGGAAGGAAGGAATGGTCACCTTTATCAACTGAGCTATTGTTGCTCATCTTAAAATGTTTCGTTATTAGTATCTCTTAAACCTCTCCCACATGCATCACTTCTGCAAAAGACAACTTTGAAAACATATGGGTATAACAATGCAATATCTTTATTTAGTTATTGTATAGATTTGAAACTATTGATGCTAATTCTTTGTTGAATTACAATAGTTTTTAATTTTTAATAGTGATCTGACGTAGATGCATCAAATTGGGTCTGATTAACACTGACTCATGGCTAGTGTATGATTAACACTGTCTCATGGCAAGTGTATGATAAACACTGGCTCGTGGCTAGTGTATGATTAACACTGTATCATGGCTAGTGTATGATTAACACTGTCTCATGGCTAGTGTATGATAAACACTGTCTCATGGCTAGTGTATGATAAACACTGTCTTAATGCTAGTGTATGATTAACACTGTCTCATGGCTAGTGTATGATTAACACTGTCTCATGGCTAGTGTATGATTAACACTGTCTTATGGCTAGTGTGTGATAAACACTGCCTCATGGCTAGTGTATGTTAAACACTGTCTTAATGCTAGTGTATGATTAACACTGTTTCATGGCTAGTGTATGATTAACACTGTCTCATGGCTAGTGTATGATTAACACTGTCTCATGGCTAGTGTATGATAAACACTGTCTCATGGCTAGTGTATGATTAACACTGTCTTAATGCTAGTGTATGATAAATACTGTCTCATGGCTAGTGTATGATAAACACTGTCTCATGGCTAGTGTATGATTAACACTGTCTTAATGCTAGTGTATGATAAATACTGTCTCATGGCTAGTGTATGATAAACACTGTCTCATGGCTAGTGTATGATTAACACTGTCTTAATGCTAGTGTATGATAAATACTGTCTCATGGCTAGTGTATGATTAACACTGTCTCATGGCTAGTGTATGATTAACACTGTCTCATGGCTAGTGTATGATAAACACTGTCTCATGGCTAGTGTATGATTAACACTGTCTTAATGCTAGTGTATGATAAATACTGTCTCATGGCTAGTGTATGATTATTAAGCCTTTCCCCCTCGTAGACACCTTGTGATTCCCTAACAGTAGACAACTTTGGAAAACATTATGGAAAACAGAGAAATTGCTCATCGTAGTTTTGCGTGCATTTTTTAAAGTTTTCTGCTGTAGATTTTCTGTATGTGGGAAAGGGTTAATTACTTTGTTATATTCTAATGTAACTTGTTTGTTTGAGATATAATAAAGATTGTTGTTCTGCATGACATCTGAATTGTTTACTCAAAGAAAAACACAAATATTTGTCTCTTAATATCTCCCTTATTAACTCTTTCCCAAATACAGAAGCTTTTTGACACATCTGCAGCAGACAACATTTGAAATCATTGTGACAAAAGAAGAAACTGCTCGTAATGAACAATTTCTAATTTTGTCACAATGTTTCCTACTCTATTCAATGATTACACTCCAATTTAAAAATTACTTTTCACAATTGTGTGCCAATATTGTGACCACTTAGGTCGTCTGCTGCAGATGTGTGTGGAAAAATGAAAAAAAGAAGGGGGGGGGGGGGGGGGGTCGGGGTCAACCACCCCCCAACATTGGTATTGGAGGTCAAATAGAAATTGTAGAAAAAGAAGAAGAATATCCCTTATCTCTACAATAATTCAGAAGTCCAGATAAGAATTAAGGAATTAACACTCTCACTGTTTGGACATCAAATAGACATTTAGGAGTAAGAAGAATTCCCCTTATCTAAGAGCCCTAGTTGTGTATAGACAGTCTTGGGGGTGGAGGGATTCCATAAAACTTACTTTTGAATGTGTTCGTCTCTGACGGTATTTTCATCCAGGGTGACTCCATTCACAAATCTGTAGGACATACCATTGTTAAAGACGGCATAAAGAGGGGGACCTCTGCCAGCTGCGTGTAGAATCTACAATATGAGAGGTTTGAGAAGTTTACCAAAATAAAATGCACAAAACCATCCCTTTCTGAAAACAGTTGTGTATAATATAGTGAAGAACAATATTTATAAAAGAGGGTGTTGAGAAAGGGATTTTTTCACAATGTTTTGTGCACTTTATCCCTTTCTGACATGAAGATGCATTTTGATGCATCTGCAGCAGACTGAGCAGAGGATATTTGAAAACATTGTGTCAAAAGACGAAATTGCTCATAACAAGCAAATTTCTCCATATGCCAAAATATTTTAACTCTATCCAATAATTAAACTTTCATTACAAGCAATTATCATTTTACCCCGATGTTATAAAAGCTATCTCCTGCAAAATGGTTGTATTTGGCAAAAGGTTAATTAATACCAAACCTGTTTCATTTAAGGTCAACTCCCAAAAATAAGCATTTCAGCAGACTACTTTTAAAAACTACTTTTGAAAACATTGTGGAACAAGAGCGCCAACAGTTGAACTGTCACAAAATACGCCCGTCCTGTTTTTTTGAGACCAAGTTTAGTGATAATTGGTTGTACGTCAGGAAAATTTTGAGAGCAAACACTGTTAATACAGTTTTGGCCATTTCGATGGACATAAGTGTGGAGTGACTAAGATAACGTGGTTAGTGACTATCAAACCTGACCAAGATATTCTGCCCTTCAACATATCGTCTAAATTTGGTGATGATCAATGAAAATGTATTCGAGTTACAGCATGGACAACATAAACTTTATGATATTTAAGTAATACAAGGGCCATAACTCTAGGTTGACTTCTAAAGTTATTGAGCGGACAAGACTGATATTAGGTAATTTCTGTCATTAAAGGGCAATTACTCTAGTGACTAGAGCAATATGGCTGGTTATAGAACTTGTCCGAGATATTATGCCCCATACACATTCTGACTAAATTTGGTGATGATTGGATAAAGGCTTCAAAAGTTATTGATCGGACAATACCGATTTGAGGTAATTTCTATAATTAAAGGGCAATAACTCTCGAGTGACTACAGCGATATGGCTGGTTATCAAAATTGTCCAAGATATTATGCCAATGAACATTATGATCAAATTTGGTGGTGATTGTACAAAGGCTTCTAAAGTTATTAAACAGGCAAGGCCAATTTTAAGTAATTTCTATAATTAAAGGGTGATAACTCTCGAGTGACTAAAGCGATATGGCTAGCTTTCAAACTTGTCTAAGATATTATGCCAATACACATTCCGACCAAATTTGGGAATGATTGGACAAAGGCTTCTAAAGTTATTGGGCGGACAACATACTGGATGCCGCCCGCCGCAGGTAAAACTATAATACGTCCCGTTTAAAAAAAACACGGAAGTATAAAAAAGGAAACTGCTCATTATGAGCAATTTCTTCCTCAATGTTTTCAAACATATTAAATAACTTAAATTCCCATTGATGGAGATGTTCACATTTTTGCCATATATGTGATTTACATTGTCTACATGAGATGTGTTGTATGTGGGAGAGAGTTAAGTCTCATCTCCAACTGCATGGTTCAACAATTATTCATAGAAGATGAAAGATGAAAATGGCATTAAACCCCAATCCTTTGTAAACAGATAACCGCGCTCTAAATAAGGGGCACTGTGTATGGTCTATAATCCTTATTTGGCCCTCTAGCCCTACGGTGTGGTTAAATAGATAACCATGCTCTAAATAAGGGGCACAGTGTATGGTATATAACCTTTATTTGGCCCTCAAGCCCTATGGTGTGGTTAAATAGATAACCATGCTCTAAATAAGGGGCACTGTGTATGGTATATAACCTTTATTTGGCCCTAAAGCCCTATGATGTGGTTAAATAGATAACCGTGCTCTAAATAAGGGGCACTGTGTATGGTATATAACCTGTATTTGGCCCTCTAGCCCTATGGTGTGGTTAAATAGATAACCATGCTCTAAATAAGGGGCACTGTGTATGGTATATAACCTTTATTTGGCCCTCTAACCCTATGGTGTGGGTAAACAGATAACCGTGATCTGAATAAAGGGCACTTTATATGGTTTATAACCCTTATTTGGCCCTTTAACCCTATGGTGTGGGTAAACAAGAGAATTGTCTCAGTGAGATATTGTTTGGGGAAATACCAGATTACTCCTCCTTTTCTAGAGCCCTGCAGATCCTTTCATGGCGGATATATCCGGTATACCATCAATCCCTTCCAAAATGTAAAACATTCACATTTATCAGATCTAGAACTGACATGTTTTGAAAACATAATGGTAAAAGGGTATTGCTAACAATGAGCATTTCTAATATTGCCACAATGTTTTCAACTCTTTTCAATATTTTTGCGAATAAATTTTCATAGTCATCTGAAGCAGATTTGGTGTATTTTAAAATATGTATATACAAATACTTGTATTTGGTCATGTGAAATTTGTTTCAAAGCTTTTTGTAAGGAGAGCATTTAAATTTTCTTATACATGTAGAATCTATCATTTTAGGCAAAGTTAATCAATGTTCTCAAAGGTGTCTGGTTTAATGGTATGTCAAAGAAAGCGTTCAGACTCAGTTTTTCTTATTAACCATTTCCCACATGGAAAGAATCTGCAGCAGATGATTTTGTAAACAAAAAACCTGCAAAACCTCTTCAACAGACATGTGATATTTTCCTAAAGCCAAATAGGGAGATTTGGTATTTTTGGTAGGGAGATTGGGGTCCCAAATAGGGAGCTTTTTTCGCGGCAAGATTTTCTGCAATATACTTTTCATTTGATGCTAAAATAGACACTTTTCAACCTTTAAATTGACATTAGCTAAGGGTCATGACTGTGAACATGTTGTTTACATGCATGCATACATAATTAACGATCATCTGTTGTAACAATAATATGAAGGAGAAAAAAATAAAAAAAAAATAAAAATTTTTTTTTTTTTTTTTTTTTTTTTTTTTAAATTTTCGGCGGGAGACTGAGCGGGAGCAGCGTTAGATGAGGCTTCAAATCGGGAGCTTCCGCCGATATCGGGAGATATCACATGTCTGCTCTTCAACCCTTTCCCTCATATAGACGCTTTCTGATGCCTCTGCAGCAGACGGCTTTTTGAAAACATTGTGACAACAGAAGCAATTTCTTCTTTTGCCACAATGTTTTCCACTTTTAGTCATGGGTTATCCATTCAATTATAGAGATTTTCTATTTTTTGACAAAATATGTTCAAAGTCGTCTGCTGCACAATTGTTGTATGAGGGAAAGGGTTAAGTGTAACAAAGACACATGCCGGTAGGCGACGTGAGATTCGCCATTGCATATTTTACAAACTTCCGGCTCTAGCTCGGAAACCCGAGGTCGGAGGTCAATCACTTAAAGAAACTTTTTGTGACTCTTGAATAGCTCTATCAGATGGTGCAATAAAATCGCTATCGAATACTACCAATGCAGTGCCAGGGGCAATTGAAGTCAAATAGAATGGAGTGCTCCGCGGAGCACGTGTGTCACCTGCACTGCTCATTGAAAGTGTGACGGACAGACAGACAGACAAGTGTGACAAAAAAGTGTGACGGACAGACAGACAGACGCCGGACAAAACAAAAGTAATCCCTAAGTGCCTACCATGCTATGCAGGGTGACACAAAAATGACTGTAAAAAGATACCCTATCTTTGAAAGGCTACCATTCGGAAACAAAAGCCTAAATCAAAAATCGTTACAGATACGTTTTATCTAAATATCTCGAAGTATCTATAACCGAAGTTTCAGCTCCCCACATTCAAAATTGTAGGAGATGATAGAACAAGAGGGCCATGAGGCCCTGGATTGCTCACCTGAAAATGGGCTATTTAAGACTCTTTTAGCGCCAATGGCAATATCATCAAGACAAACTTTCTGACAAAATTTCAAGCTGCTCAAGTCAAAAATGCGATCTCCATAGTGTTAACAAGATTGTTCTACAATTTGGCCTAGTAAACTATCTTTTGACCTGACCTGACCCATATTCGAACTTAGCTTAGATATCCTGAATACAAATATTCTGAAAAAGTTTCAACATGCTCAAGCCAAAAATGCGGCTTTCAGAGTTTTAACAAGATATGTTCTTCAATTTGGCCTCTTTTAACATGACCAATATTCGAACTTGGCCTACATATCATCAAGACAAACATTCTGATAAAGTTTCAACATGCTCAAATTAAAAATGCAGCATCCAGAGTGTTAACAAGATTTCCTTCAATTTGGCCTAGCGACCTAGTTTTTAACTCGGCATGACCCATACTCGAACTCGACCTAGATACAATTCGGATAAACATTCTTACCAAATTTCAAGCTGCTGTAGCAAAAGAAGCGGCTTCTACAGAGTTAACAAGATTTTCCTTCAATTTGGCCTAGTGTCCTAGTTTCTGACCCAATATGACCCATATTCGACCTTGACCTAGATATTATCAAGATATTATCAAGACAAACATTCTGACAAAATTTCAAGCTGCTGAAGCCAGAATCGTGGCCTCTAGAGTGTTAACAAGATTGTCCCTCAACTTGACCTAGTGACCTACTTTTTGACCCAACATGACCCATGACCCATGTTTAAATTTGACCTTCATATCATCAAGATAAACATTCTGATAAAGTTTCAACATGCTCAAGTTAAAAATGCACCATCCAGAGTGTTAACAAGATTTCTCTTCAATTTGGCCTAATGAACTAGTTTCTGACCCAATATGGCCGAGTTTCGAACTTGACCTAGATATCATTCAGACAAACATTCTGAAAATATTTCAAGCTGCTGAAGCAAAAAATGCGGCCTCCAGGTGTTAACAAGATTTTCTTTCAATTTAGCCTTGTGACCTAGTTATGGACCCGGCATAACCCATATTTGGGCTTGGCCTAGATGTCATTAAGATAAACATTCTGTCTAAATTTTAAGCTGCTGAAGCAAAAAATCTTCTACAGTGTTAAAAAGATTTTCCTTCAATTTGGCCTAGTGTCCTAGTTTCTCATCCAATATGACCCATATTTGAACTTGACCTATAGATATTAATAAGACAAACATTCTGATAACATTTCAAACTGCTGAAGCAAAAATTGCGACAGCTAGAGAATTAACAAGATTTTCCTTCAATTTGGCCTAGTGACTTAGTTTTTTACCCAACATGACCTATATTTGAACTTGGCCTAGATATCACTTAAACAAACATTCTGAAAAAGTTTCAATATGCTCAAATTTAAAATGCGGCTTCCAGAGTGTTAACAAGATTTTCATTTAATTTGATCTAGTGACCTAGTTTGTGACCCCACATGACCCAGTTTCGAACATGACCTAGATTTAATGGAGATGTATGTTCTAAAAACTTTCATAATGAATGGATGCAAAATGTTGCCTCTAGAGTGTTAACAAGCAAATGTTGACGACGGACAAAACTCACCTTGAGCACTTTGTACTCTGGTGAGCTAAAAATGGTTTGGATTCTTAAAACACGTTTTTTTGCTAGCTGCATTGCAACGGGTGGGTCCTTAGCAACTCAAACAGGCACACCCTGAAACCCTACGGCACCTGTTCACCAAGTTTCATCTAAATCCCAACAATACATGTCTCTAGGTAGAAGTACAATTCTTAATTTTGAAATACAGAAGAAAACATTGTGGAAAAGGGACAAATTGATCATTGTGCGCAAGCAATTTTTTTCAATAAATGTATATATATCAAATGGGGTAAGATAGGGTGAATTCCCAAAAACTATTTCTGTACAATAACACACCTTTATATTTCCAATTTCCTGGTGTTTATCAAAGAAAGGATCCCTTTCTTCCCCATTTATCCTCACTATAACAGCATCGTTGTGAAGGTTACCATCCATATAGTATGCTACCATGTAGTTGGTGTAACCTCCACTCAAAACCTGTACAAAGAAATAAGAAATGGTTGGTAACCCTATCCCACATACAACAAATCTGCAGCAGACGACTTTAAAAATATCTAGGCAAAAATATGGATTTAGTCTATCAAAGAAAATGTTTATGTATTGAATTATGTTGAAAACATTGTGGCTAAAGGAGTAATTGTTCATTATGGAGCGAATTTTCCTTTAGCCACAATGTTTTCAAAAGTCGTCTGCTGCGAATGTTTCATCAAAATACATCTGCAGGAGGATGGGGTTAAAATACTGTGTATGGTATATTCACTGTGTATGGTATATTCACTGTATATGGTATATTCACTGTGTATGGTGTCTTCACTGGGTATGGTATATTCACTGTGTATGGTGTCTTCACTGTGTATGGCATAATCACTTTGTATGAGGGTAGAGTAAAATATACTGTGTATGGTATATTCACTCTGTAGGATGCTAGGGGTTAAACTACTTATGGTATATTCACAGTGTATGGTGTCTTCACTGTGTAGGAGGGTATGGTACTATTGTGTATGGTATATTTACAGTGTATGGTGTCTTCACTGTGTAGGAGGGTATGGTACTATTGTGTATGGTATATTTACAGTGTATGGTGTCTTCACTGTGTAGGAGGGTATGGTACTATTGTGTATGGTATATTTACAGTGTATGGTATATTCACTGTGTAGGAGGGTATGGTACTATTGTGTATGGTATATTTACAGTGTATATTGTATTCACTGTGTAGGAGGGTAAGGGTTAAACTACTGTGTATTATTCACTGTGTAGGAGGGTAGGTTATTATTGTGTATGGTATATTCACTGTGTAAAGTTTATTCACTGTGTATGGGTTATTCACTGTGTAGGAGGGTAAGGGTTAAACTACTGTGTATGGTATTGTATGGTATATTCACTGTGTATGGTATTGTATGGTATATTCACTGTGTATGATGTACTATTGTGTATGGTATATTCACTGTACACGTAGGAGGATAAGGGTTAAAATACTGTGTATGGTATATTTACTGTGTGTGGTATAGTCACTGTGTATGGTATATTCACTGTGTGTGGTATATTCACTGTGTATGGTATATTCACTGTGTATGGTATATTCAGTGTGTGGTGTATTCACGGTGTATGGTATATTCACTATGTATAGTATATTCACTGTGTATGGTATATTCACTGTGTATTGTATATTCACTGTGTTTTGTATATTCACTGTGTGTGGTATATTCACTATGTATGTTATATTCACTGTGTATGGTATATTCACTGTGTATTGTATATTCACTGTGTATTGTATATTCACTGTGTATGGTATATTCACTATGTATGGTATATTCACTATGTATGGTATATTCACTGTGTATTGTATATTCACTGTGTATGGTATATTCACTGTGTGTGGTGTATTCACTGTGTATGGTATATTCACTATGTATGATATATTCACTGTGTATGGTATATTCACTGTGTATGGTATATTCACTGTGTATGGTATATTCACTGTGTATGGTGTATTCGCTGTGTATGGTATATTCGCTGTGTATGGTATATTCACTGTGTATGGTATATTCACTGTGTACAGTATATGCACTGTGTATGGTATATTCACTGTGTATGGTATATTCACTGTGTATACATGGTATATTCAATGTGTATACATGGTATATTCAATGTGTATACATGGTATATTCACTGTGTCTTGTTTATATTTTATCTGTGTATTGTACTTTCACTTTGTAGTGTATATTCACTGAATATAGTGTAGTATATATTCACTGTGAAGTGTATATTCACTGTGTAGTGTATTTTCAGAGAGAAGTGTATATTCACTGTGAAGTGTTTATTCACTGTGAAGTGTATATTCACTGTGAAGTGTATATTCACTGTGAAGTGTATATTCACTGAGTAGTATATATTCACTGTGTAGTGTGTATTCAGTGAGAAGTGTATATTCACTGTGTAGTATATATTTACAATGAGTAGTGTATATTTACTGTGTAGTATATATTCACTGTGTAGTGTATATTCACTGTGTAGTGTATATTCAGTGAGAAGTGTATATTCACTGTGAAGTGTATATTCACTGTGTAGTATATATTCACTGTGAAGTGTATATTCACTGAGTAGTATATATTCACTGTGTAGTGTATATTCAGTGGGAAGTGTATATTCTCTGTGAAGGCAAAATTTATGTATAGGGTATTTCAAAATGCCACTCCGTCTTACATTCAAAACATGTTTCAGTACAATAATAATAATCACAGAAACTTAAGGTCATCAAACCATTTAAATGTTTTAATACCGAAACCAAATAAAGAATTATTTAAAGGAAGCATGTCTTACTCTGGGGCTAAAGTATGGAATAGTATCCCAGATTATATTAGACTCTGTCCTACAATAAACAGTTTTACTTCTAATTTTATCAAGTGGATAAAGTCGGGATAATTTTCATACTCGTACTTCTAATTTTAAATAAGGTTTAAAAGATTAATCATTTTAACTATAAAAAAATGAAAAAATTGGTGTTTAAATAATTTCAAAACCACTGCCTCTGTTTGATCTCTAATGCTAAATGTTCTATATTTGAATGTGTCGTGTATTGCTATTTTATATCTTAATTACAGGGAAAATGCTTTAACTTTTACCATCATTGAACTGATATATTTTGATTTCTATTATTATATGATATTATTTTGTTAAATCACTGATTATATTGTTAATGTGTTTGTGTGTATGTATAAATATGTGTTTTATTCAGAGGGCCCCAAGGAAGATTAGCTAATGTTAATTGGGTCACCCTCTTAAAATAAAGACTTTCATTCATTCATTCATTCATTCACTGTGAAGTGTATATTCACTGAGTAGTATATATTCACTGTGTAGTGTGTATTCAGTGAGAAGAGTATATTCACTGTGAAGTGTATATTCTCTGTGAAGTGTATATTCACTGAGTAGTATATATTCACTGTGTAGTGTATATCCAGTGAGAAGTGTATATTCACTGTGTAGTAGTGTTTGGCCGATGAAAGATTATAATCGAAAGTTGATCGGATATGCATCGGATTTGGCGATAATCGATTGCATTTTACCACAATCCATTATCAATCGGTTCACCTTTTTTGCTTCATTTATGCTTGATTAATATTCTCGCTTCCACAAGAGAGATTATTCTCGCAGTCATATTTGAAAACTCATGTTTGTTGGGCTAGCATGTAAATGCAACAACTTGAGATCGGATCCCCAAAAAAGTGTTTTTTTGGCAATAAAATGATACAACCTAGCAAAGACAAAACATTAAGCCAGTATATTTTTTATCAAACATAAATAATAAGAAGCATTGCGAACATTGAGGCTTGTTAAATACAATATACTGTATGAAACGATTATATAATCGATGTCTAATCGAATGAGGCAAAGCGATTGTAACCGATAATCGATTGTAAAAATGGAACCGAAGGCCCAACACTACTGTGTAGTATATATTTACAGTGAGTAGTGTATATTTACTGTGTAGTATATATTCACTGTGTAGTGTATATTCACTGTGTTGTGTATATTCACTTTTTAGTATATATTTCCGGTGTAGTGTATATTCAATGTGTAGGTTATATTCACTGTGTAGGGTATATTCACTGTGTAGTAGTTCCGTGTAGTACAATTATATATTCACTGAGTAGTATATATTCACTGTGTTGTATATATTCACAGTGAGTAGTGTATATTCACTGTGAGTAGTGTATAGGCACTGTGTAGTGTATTGTTTTCATTTCATGAATGAATGATGTGACTGCCAATAAAACAGTTTATTCCTTTCCCACAAACAACAAATCTTCAGCAGATATGAATTTAAAAACATGCTGCAAACATCTGAAAAATCTCTGTAAATTAAATATAATAGTTGAATAGAGTTGAAAACATTGTGGTCAAAGGCATGAGCCATTTCCTCTTCTCCCACATTGTTTAATACAGAGATCTACTGCACATGTGTCAATATGCGTTCTTATATGGAATAAGTCAATCGAATATATTTCGTCCACCGCGCAATCTTTTTTGCTGCATTTTGCATCAATTTTTGTTCTTGTTTGAAGCACCCAGTCTCAGGCATGTACTTACAGTATTTACATGTCTCTGTTTGAAGCTAGTGTTGTCAGGAACTTAGTTAAAGACTCTTATTTACGTCCCTTGTGTAGGCCTATGACCAAGAAACACTTATAAATGAAACGAAATCAAGACAAAATAAGGAAGATTTACAGTGCATCATAGGATAATTTACACGAGACTTTGTTTACATATACACCGACCTTAAATCTAACTTTCTGTTTTACAGATTTCTCCCCATTTTCACACCATTTTGGGCGAACACATTGCAGCAACTGTAATATTTCAGGAGAAAATTTGTCTTTTAGCATGAGTTTCCAGCTGATTGACAGGTTAAGTCGTTGTATCGACATCATCTTTGTCTTAGGAAACAATCAAATTTACAACAACAACTTCTGTTTCCCGCCCTCTGTCCAATACAATACAATCCAACCCAAGGAACAATAGCGATATATGGAAACAGCCCTGACATGTTTAAATGAATCCCTACAGATTAAGCAAACTGTGAAAATGTTTCAAAACTGGGCCAGTAGTTTCTGACAAGAACAGTTACAAAGGTTTTCCCTGTTGCCATGACAGATATGTAGTGAATGGACATATTTTGTATATGGGGAACATGCAAAGAACATCTTTGGTGTTTGAAGCCAAGAGATAACATTGGACAATGGCAGATTGTGTTCCCAATTTATCACACTGGGCAGGGTCTTTCAAACAGTATGGTCTAGAAACGCCCTATATAAACGCCTTATCGTACTGAATATCTTGTCTCTATCGATTTTTACCTGGAAGTGTTTATCACGGCGTGTAATTATCACGCTTAGCGAATAAATTAATTAGTGTATAAGTTAGGGTATTTTGTCCTAATATGTAATCGTAAATGATTTATTTTAAAAGCGAGTTAAACATGGGCAATATTCCGTCTATCCCGCTTAACAAAATGATGATCATTTGCTTCGCGATACTGGTCTAAGAACATTGTCATATCCTTTAAGTATTTTTGTATAATATTTATACCGTAGAATAGGAATATCAAGTTTAAATTTGTTATCGTATAATCAACCTGTTTGATTGTCTTTCCTTTAATGGAATTGCATTCGACGATGTTTAATAATGTTTAATTGTTACATGTGTAATACCCGAATAATTCTTAATTCTTAAGTGGTACAAAATGCATTTCTTTGATGATGTTACGTGGGAAAAGATGCGTTGTCGCGTGATCATTAATCCTTTGTATCTCTTTAATAAATCATTATCAAGTGTAGGAGTAATGAGTAATCCTAATTATCACACCAAGATTAAATATTTCTTAATTAAGTGGCACAAAATACACGTTATTTCTTTGATGATGTTATGTGCGAAAATATGCGTTGTCGCGTGATCCTTTGTATTCTTTAATAAATTATTTCTAAGTGAAGGAGAAATGAGTTATCCCAAGTATCACACCAAGATTGAAGAATGTTCTTCAAAAGAGTCAAATCTATAAAAAAAAAACACCACAACTGTTTGATATATTATTAGTTGAAAAAAACTCTATCGTATTAAGCTATGGCGTATTCCAAATCTGAATGTTTTCATTGGGATAATGACTTGGAAAGACTATTTGAAAGACCCTGCACTGGGCCGTCATGTCCAGGTGATCTGAAATTCAAAAGGTGCATACATAAGAAATTTACAAGCAATGCACCATGGGTACCGTATACATAATATAGATTCATGGAAATATCATGCAACTGTGACCACAAAAGAAAAGGAAAACAAATCCTATGTGATTTTTCATTATCTAAAAATAAAGCAATACCAATAACGCGAAAAAGGCGTTATAATGCGGAAAAAAAAGTAACGCTAGACAAGGCGAAGCTACGCGAAACTAGGCATAGTAACGCAAAGTAAAGGCGTAAGAATGCGAAGAAAGGCGTAGTAACGCGGAATAAAGGCATATTATAACGTGAAAATAAGGGTCAACCAATTCGCAATGCTTTTTCATTGGCTGAGCTATGACCCAAATGTCATAGATCGTAGGTCAGCCACTGAAAAAACATTTCGAATTAGTTGATCTGGGTCGTAGATCGTAGCTAAGCCAATGCAAAGACATAGCGAATTAATTAATTTGGGTCATAGATCGAAGCTCAGCCACTAAAAAAACATTACGAATTGGTTAATCTGGGTCGTAGATCGTTGTTCAAACACTCAAAACTCAAAGCTAATTGATTGGTCTGGATCGTAGATCGTAGCTCAAAACACATAGCTAATTGGTTGATCTGGGTCGTAGATCGTAACTTAGTCACTGACAAAACATAAAAAAGAGGCTAATCTGGGTCATAGATCGTAGCTCAGCCACTGAAAAAAAACATTGCGAATTGGTTGATCTGGGTCGTAGATCGTAGCTCAGGCACTGAAAAAAACATTGCAAATTGGTTGATCTGGGTCGTAAATCGTAGCTCAGCCAATTTATTTATTATTATTTAAATTCAAAGCGAATTGGTTGATCTGGGTCGTAGATTGTAGCTCAGCCATTGACGAAACTTGGCGTATTGGTTGATCTCGATCATAGATCGTAGCTCAATCACTCAAAACACATAGCAAATTTGTTGATCTGGGTCGTAGATCGTATCTCAGCCACTGACAAAACATATAAAATTGGTTGATCAGGGTCATAGATCGTAGCTCAGGCACTGGAAATAAATGCGGATTGGTTGATGTTGGTCGTATATCGTAGCTCAACCAATGAACAAACATAGCGAATTGGTTAATTTGGGTCGTAGATCCATGGTTGAAAAGGAGTCTTCAAAGCAGTAATCGATTTATATATAGCTAAAAAGGCATTATTACGACTTTGTTTTGCGTTATTACCCCTTTTTTCCGCGTTATAACGCCTTTATTTCGTGTTATTACGACTTTATTTTAGCGTTACTACGCCTTTCTTTCGCGTAATAACGCCTTTTATTAGCGTTAATATGCCTTTGTTTAGCGTTATAACGCCTTTATTTAGCGTTATAACGCCTTTATTTCGAGTTATTACGCCTTTATTTTCGCGTTAAAATGCCTTTATTCCGCGTTACTACGCCTTTCTTTGCATTATTACGCCTTTACTTTGCGTTATTATGCCTTGTTTTGCGTTACTTCGCATTGTTTCGCGTTATTACGACTTTACAATAACATTTTCTTCTCAGATGGACCTAATAGGCTTTCGTTACAATCAACAAAAATCAATATATCACAGAACAAATTATCTCTGCACATAGCCTTCACACTAGATCATTTTTTTTTCTTTTTTTCTAATGGAACAAAACAGACACTTTCATTTACAACTATTTACCGCACAAGTTGAATGGATGAATATTAAAAAATGCATTACTACGAGAAAGTGATATTAACCATTTGCTCCATAATACTGTATTTCTCTGAAACCAATGCAGAGCAGGCATTTTCAAACATAGTACATGTAGGAAGAGTTTAGATTGGTCGTAATGAGCAATCTGAAATCTTCCGTAGATGTGAGCGTAATTTACACATTACTTATAAGTGCGGAATGAATACTTTCAATTTGGAAGCTTATGGGGCAAAGAGTTAAAGACTTTCCTCCACAAGCATTTTCCTACCCCTACACATTCAATGAACTAAGTAACATTAATTCATCAAGTATCAGTTATGGGTGAATCGGGCCACCATTTACAGTGTGGAAGATAGTGCATGGACAGATCATATGGCTCTTTATGAGCACTCTGAACTTTGCCTTTCCCGTTTTTTAATGACTTTCTGTTTTGGTTGCATGAAATGTGTATTTCTGGAACAAAGTTTTCAATATAAGACATGCGGAAAATGCACTATATATGGCTTTATGCACAATATGACCGAACGAAGTGTACTCACGCCTTAAGTTATTATCTGATGTTCCAACAATTTTATAATGATATTTTTTGGGTGGTCTATTAAATGCAGTTGAATCAATGATGAGCTACTTTTTCCATGCACACTTAAATGCGTTGTATGTTTACAGCAATTGGCAGTCTGCCAACTCCGAAAAATGGTAATACTACTAAAGCCCCATGCAAAACAACCTAAGAACTGAAGTGCTGACGGCCTGGGGGCTGCAGGAAGGTTGGAGCAGTAGGGTACATGTGAAAGGAAATAACAGTTGCATCTTATGTTTGTGTATTTATTGCTAAGAAAGTGAAATATCATATCAAAAAAAGTAAATATTATGAGGACATTGTTGGCACTATATCTCTCACCTGAGTGCAAGAGCTCACAAGTATACACATTTAAGACATGAAGAATAAAAAAGAAATTGATATGGAGAAAGTGTTTGAACAATGAAAAACTCATCAAGATAATTATTCTGACAACGATTCAAAATGCAACCTCCAGAGTGTTATGAAGACCCATATTCGAACATATCATCAATACAAACATTCTGACAAAGTGTCAAGCTGCTGGGGCAGAAAAATGCAGCCTCCAGAGTATTAACAAGATTTTCATTCAATTTTGCCTAGTGATCTAGTATTTAACCCGGCATTACCCATATTCCAACTTGGCCTAGATATCTACAAGATAAACATTCTGAGTAAATTTTAAAAAATGTGGATTCTACAAATGTGTTAACAAGATTTTCCTTTAATTTGGCCTAGTGACCTAGTTTCTGAACAGACATGACCAATGTTCGAACTTGACCTACGCATCACCAAGACAAACAATCTGATACAGTTTCAAAATGCTCACGTTAATAATGCAGCCTCAAGAGTATTAACAATATTTCCCTTCAATTTGGCCAAGTGACCTAGTTTCTGACCCAATATGACCCATATTCGAACTTGACTTAGATAGCATTTAGGCAAACTTTCTTAAGAGAATGCCGTTGATACCTCCACAGCGCTTGCGGGCATCTGTACAGCGCGAATGTGTCGCCCGGTTGAGGGAGAGGTTGGCGTTTGCAAGCTACCGCTACAACTTAGTTATTGGTGCATTGGTGGCTGAAGAGGAGAGACATGGTCTCATTCACTTCATCGACATATGATGGGTTTCTTTGGATAATATAAAAAGAGCAAAACAAATAAATATTGGGTCTGGCACGGGCCCTACCGTCCCCCGCTAAATCCGCCACTGCATTTTTCGGGCGATTTCTTTGTTTACAATTAACTTTTCCGTTCCACTTCGCGAATGATAATAGGATGCAGTTGACCTCTCTCAACATTGGGCAAGTGTCAATTGAGCAACACGGAATAACCGTTAGACTTGTCAACGCCGGTGTCTGTCAATCTGAGGTTAGTTCACATTTAGTTCATTCATTGTTGGCCTCGGAGAGCCTCCAAATGGAGTCATTTGCCATTGTGAAACAAATCGTCATGCCTGATTTTACCATTATGTTTCGCATTTTTACATTTTCTTTTAATTCTGCAATTTCATTGTCAGAATAATCTGTTAAATACAGGCAAGGCAGTACACTCTTTTGTATATAGTTTCTTTTTAATGTAGTACCAAGCGTACTTTAATTCTGTAATGACTTACGTTGATAAAACACAAATTGCTGATTTTTAACTGCTTTATTATTATGCAAGTTTTAGTTAGGTTCATGTTTTATGTATATTAAAAGGTTAATTTAATATACAAAGTGGTATATATGAAAGTGTGTTATCGAAAGTGGTCTCGTTCAATTTTTATCTTTAAAATGAGTTTCAGTCAAAGCCCTTATATAATGTTTTATAGGATAAGTATAAATAATGCATATTTCTCAACAAAGATTGTATTCACAACGATAGCTGCTCGCCAAATGGCATTAATGCCGAGTGCGAGGGTGAACAACCTCAACCACCAACAACAACGTAGACTGTGGTTAACACACTACACTGGAAAACCAGAGGTCTGGGGCGCAAATCCCAGTCCGGGTTCTGGTGCTTTTAAGCGTCTCCCACTCAACTAGAGGTCAAGTACTGGTCCTTTCCAGGGAAAAACCGCACGTGTATCGGTGCTATACACCGGGCACGTAAAAGAACCAAGGGGTCTTTTCGGAAAGAGCAAGATATCGCACCAGGACCCCCTTGTTTCTAACTTTTTCTGCTCGCCAAATAAAAGACCAAACAAACAAAACAAAGACTGTCTTCCCAAATGACATTATTGCCGATTGCGAGGGTAAACAACAGCAACAACAACACAGACTAGTTACTATTAGAAATGGTCTACTAAGGGTTTAGAATGCTCTTATCTTTCCGAACTCTTACTCCACCATTGGCCACTATGTCCGTAAAAGTGGAACCAATCAATCCACAACTGATACATGATGAATTAATGCTTTCAATGTGTAGGAGTAACACATGATTATGGAGTGAGGCATCTTGCTCTTTGTGAAACTTCTTATTTTTCATTCATTCACCTTTTCTGTAACTAGTTGTAAGTAATAGTGTTAAGTCTTTCAATGTGTTCATTATGTAAGTTACGGGATCCAATTACATACATATTTTCTTGTTTACCAAATACTACGCTTAATTACACTTATCAGTTTCGACCACAACTGTTGTCATCCTTAAATAAGAAAATTATTTATTCAATATACTAGTGTTTTTGTGGTCCTGAAACCAAAGTTTACAACAGCTCTAGGTGATATATTGGACTCACCCACTGTCCGTAGCTCTCCTCAAACACCACTGGCTGCAAGTTGATAAAACTTGGCATGGATGTTCCTTGCATGGTCCCCTTTTACACGTTTTCACATAATTATATTCAATGCACAACATGTTGCCATGGCGACAAAAAAGAAACAAGTCGGTTTTCAAAATAATTTCTCTGAAATGTTCCTTGACTGAACCTCCACCAAGTTTGCTCGAGAGGGTGCAATTTGTAAAACACACAGAAACTACTTGATAGAAGTTAACATTGACATATTTCTCAAATAATAAGGCAGGAACTTCAAAATGTTTCTGCCTAAACCTGCTGTCAAATTTTCCTTTTATTCTTCATGTCTTAAATGTGTATACTTGTGAACTCTTGCACACCGAGAGGATGCAATTTGTAAAACACACAGAAACTACTTGATAGAAGTTGATTTAACATTGACATATTTCTCAATATAATAAGGCAGAAACTTCAAAATGTTTCTGCCTAAACCTGCTGTCAAATTTCCCTTTGATTCTTCATGTCTTAAATGTGTATACTTGTAACCTCTTGCATTCAGGTGAGCGATATAGGGCCCACAAGGAACAAGTAACCAACTTCACATTCGAATAAGGAATAGGGAAGAAGGAACAGGGAACGGCCGAATAAGTAACGGGTTTTTGAATAAGTAACAGGTGATTTAGTATGTACCGATAGCTCACTTTCATCATTTACAACAACAATAACCTCAATATTGTTGCTGGCAACATAAACAAATGCAATTTGAAAGATATTCTAAAAGGCTACTTTTCATAAAAACGGCCGAATAAGTAACAGGGTTTTTGAATAAGTAACAGGTCATTTTAAAAGTACTTATAGATCTCCGTCAGCATCTACAACAACAACAACATCATATGTGGCGTTGGCAGCATCAACATATGCAGTTTGAATATATTTTCTGAATAAATAACGAATAAGTAACAGGTTTTTTGAATAAATAACAGGTGATTTGAAATGTACTAATGGGTCTCGGTCAGCATCTACAACAACAACAATTTATTTATTTATTTAATGGGGTTTTACGCCGCTTTCAACATTATTTCAGTTATATTTCTTGAAAAAGACCGAATAAGTAACCAGATTTTGAATAAATAACAGGTTATTTAAAATGTACCAATGGGTCTCTCATCATATACAACAACAACAACATCATCAACAGTGTTGTTAGCAACATCAACATATGCAGTACCTTAGATCAAATCTAATTTTAAAAGTAAAAAAAAGGATCAAGGAATATATTACCAACTTTACATTTGAATAAGGAACAAGGAACAAGTAACCAACTTCACATTCGAATAAGAAATAAGGAACAAGTATTCAACTTCACATTTGAATAAGGAATAGGGAATGAACTTCACGGAGGTGGTCGAATAAAGTCTGAATGGTGACTGCGGCACAGGGTTAAATTTATATCAGACTTTTAGTTTGTACTATGATGTTTTACGCAGCGTTCAACGACTGTTCAGTTAAATCACGGATAAGTTACCAGTACTACTGAGCCATTTATTCTGACACGAGCGGACAGTCGTTATCCTAACCCCATATTACAGAGGGGTTACTATACTACGGAATCCATTTCAACCAAGCAACAAACGCTTAAATTTGTTATTTATTGATCATGGGACATTTGAATTGACACGGAAATATACCACACCTTCATAGTGTGCATGCCCTTATACTCCAGCAATGCACCATGCACGTATACTCAAACAATGCATCATGCACGTATACTCCAACAATGGATCATGTACTTATACTCCATCAATGTATAATGCACTTATACTCCAACAATGCACCATGTACTCCCACCCAACAAAGGATCATCCACTTATATTCCAACAATGCACCATGCACTTATACTCCAACAATGCACCATGCACTTATACTCCAACAACGCATCTCAGAAATAGCATAAAACAGTGGGAAAATATCATTGCAGATATACCCGGTAAAACAATAATAGGGTAAATGTAGATGAAAATCGCTTTATGTTTTATTTATAAGTAAGGTAATGCTTTTGATAATGAAACCGTCATCGAAAATTAGTTATAACTGCATTTCAGATCTGAAATGTATCATAACAGAAAGGAAAGTAATTAACCAATTTGAGATTGAGAAGGAAAATAGTTTCATGCTATTGCCGGTTAAAGATGAAATGCCCAGTATGTAAAGCCAAATACTGCTTTTTACACACAGTTTAGGAAAAAAAAACACCCAACAGAACCCAAACATAACATATAAACCCTAAAGACAGAGCAGAAATGGGGTAAAGTCCGTACCAGATAAAAATAGATTTTGTTTTACATACAATGTAGCCGGTATCCTATTTCAGTACAAATAGTTTCTGGATATAAATAGAAGAAGTGTATATTACATGGTCAGCCATATTTACACGTTTTGAACAATACCAAACACCTATCGTTTTACAAACATTGAATAATCGTGAGTACATCGTTCCTTGTTTTCACATGTTCACATAAGTTGTAAATTAATTTAGCAAAATTTAATATAGTTTAACACCGTCATTTTGTAGCGATCATGTACATGCATTTTCAAAGCAATGTCGCACAGTTCATGTATAATAGGCGATGACATATTCGTCTTAAGTGAAGCTTATGGTTGATGGTTAATAGAAATTATATAAGCACAGAAATAAATACCCGAAACTAATGGGAACTGCTGCTAAACCGTAAATTTCAAGTTTCTACTTTCGTTTTCAAAATGTCTGACTAACCTTTTTTAAATTAATATTAAAAAAATGGATAACATATCAATTGATATGATGTAAGTATTTTCTTTCGAATTTAAAGATGTTCAATATGATCTTATTGATTGAACGGATCTCGTTATTTTTATCAAATTTGATTTTTGAAGTGATAGTCCTTAAACTGCCTATAGATACAAAATGGCGGCTTTTTAAAATTACTTCCGTCTTGCCGCCTTATCTTCTGTTGACAATATTTTCAATTTTCCACTAGCCTATAGTATTATTTTCATTATTATCATAAGCCGAAGCAGGAGTAGTTGTAGTAAAAGGTAGTAGAATGTATAATAGTACTAGTTCTACGTTTTATACGTTTGACTTACAACTGCCATTTCTTTCTCGTCGCGACGAAGTATCGAAAGCGAGACAATGGCGAAGTTCATGACGAACTCAAGGAGGGTAGGGTCAGGGGGCACGTGTATCGATGGCGCATGCGCAGACACTTGGTTCTCGTGAACGCACATCCCACTCTGGTGTCAAAATTCAAAATGGAAGCCTCCGTGTTGTAACCACTTATTTCATTATCGACACCAGAAAGCTCGTTTTCTTGTTGTCTAAATAACGGATCACAGTTATTTGAAAGGCCCAATTAAACAAATCCTTATTTATCTGCCTTACTAATAAAAACCTCACTGATTACTGAACTCAGAGGATCGTATTTTAGGATTATTTACACAACAGCATCAGGAATTGCCACACTCCGCCATGTTGGAACTCTTCTAACTCTCGCTCGAAGGAGGGTTGCAAATAGTCGGGGTCAGAAGTTCATATGACGTCACTAGGGTTAAATCTCTTGCCGTTCATGAGGAACCGTGTAACACTAGTCGGAACTCGGGTTCTTCGTGAACTTGGCCTAAGGTGTCGGCGACGGAGGCGTCAAACATTTGCCTTTAGTTTCGTTTTTAGCAAGGGGCTCGTTAGAGCCAATTGCTATAGTAGCTGATTTTCGAAACGATGCATCATTTTGAGACTGGAATCTAGACAGGCGTTTTACGATTTCGACATTGAATTACTTCACATCTGTCTTTCTACACCTGCTCTCCGTTTCTGAACACCATCTCGACTTCATATAGATGTATTGGTGGTTGCAGATCGTACATAATGTCAATGAAAGTGGATGATTTGTGGAATATTTTGTTAAAAATGAACTGACTGTTGCCAGCTAATACCCATGTTGGTCATCTCGTAGCGCCAATAGTTCCTGTCTAAAAATCAAAATGCGGTAACTTGTTGACATATGAAGCCGAAAATCGATTTGATTCGACATCACTAACCCAAAAGAAATAACTCGAAAGAAATTTTATGTTAAAATATATGAATTTCATGATTAATGTATTTCTACGCTTTCAACATACTTGATCGCGCGTAAAGTTCATTGGTAATTCCTAAATATTGTAAATCGAATGGAGTAAAGGCAACTTTTCGATTCCGACTCAAAAACAAATTCAGATAATCGATTACCAATCATAACATATATACTCAAACACTGAAATTATTTAAATGATAATAAAATAAATAGTTGACAAAATATAACATATACGTTAAATGTGCAAGTGAGCCTAGGCGTCGGAATTTCCAAAAATCCTTTCGAATAAAATGTATTTTCAGCGGTAACGTTATTCAGGAATCTAAGTACTAGAGCATTTCATTTTAGATTCCTGCGTAAATGCATCAAATTCTCAACAAAAATTAACCCGAACAACCCCAGCAGACGGAATAAGATAGTCAAGTCCCAGTTATAAAACAAATGATTTAAATGACATTTGTTTTTTATCAAGATAAAACGCTTCAATACTAAATAATTCGCTAACTCGTGTATCGGTTTATAATTATGTTATAAATAAAATCCTCCGAAGAGAAGTGGATGCGTAACGTAGCGGTTAGCATGTTCGACCGTGAAGCGGGAGACTAGAGTTCGATTCCCGCTTTGGGCAGATAATCTTTTTTTATAAGAAAATTATAATCTTTTTTGTCTTATAAATTGCCGATATCAGTGATGCAATTGTCATTTAACACCGCTGCAATAAACTCTTTCAAATTGTTGGCATTTAAAATTAATTCAAAAGCAATGCATTAAAAACTATTCACCTATGCGTTGTGAAACACTAAGAAATGATTACATCGTGTGTATGATGTTTTACGTCGCTTTTAACAATATTTCAGTCATTGCACGCTGATGAAAATGTAGATAACACAGGATTTTATTTCTGCTTTGAAAGTAAAATTGGACTCTAAATCTAATTATCATTGTTAGGTTATTGTGATTTTGATATGAAATGTATATGCGTTAATTGCATTAAAAAAAAACACGGCTAAAAATCCATTGTAAACAAGGAGGTGTGCTAAGCAGAAACTATCCAGATAGCAGATGCGCATGTGTATGCCAACTTTTAGTATATCGATAGACCACCATACTGTGTGTACAGTATTTTGCTTTACTCCTTTATCATTTAATATATGGATATGAAGTGCTAACTAACAAAGTGCTAGTGTAAAGTGTTCAAGTAAGACTTTTGGGATCGGTAAATCCATGTCCAAATGTTATCTGCAGTTAGCCCCTTGCTGTGAGCACTTTCAGTGCTTTGATTTTAATTGTTCTCAAAAAGTATAAGTGCTAAGGCTTTCATAATTGGTATAAAGTTACATCTAATACCCTTCTTCACATTGTATGCTGAAGATGCTCAGTGTGACCTTGTTTTTTGGGGGAAAAACATGGGTTTTGGTGGATTTTGAGAATTGGGCATAGCTTCTTCATTTTTTGTCACACACACATTACATAATTAAAGTACCTCAACATATCAAACAGGTTTTTGAGTCTAACATTATCTTGATTTTTTTTTTTATAATTTCTTTTATATCATAAATGACGTCGCCAGCATGAAATAACGTCATTATATTTTTGATATATAACTAGTGTAATATTTTTGATTTATTATATACCTACTATGAATCAAAGTATTTGATTGGACGAGAAGCAGTCACGTGTGATTCAATAAAAAATGACTATTTGACTCCTTTTCGCTTTTATTCTAAAATTCAGGTCCAATAGTCCATTTTCGAGTCAATAGTTCATCTGTTATGACGTTATTGTTTGAAATGACGTCATGCACGTGCATAACCAACATTTTAACGCGCGTGTCATGTAACAGTATACTGCATTCTTGCTGCATTTACAATAATAATCCTGTGTTTATGTTAGAATCTACATTTATGTTACATACATTTACCCAATTAAAATGATGACATCAATGTTATAAATAAACTAGTTAAATTATGCGTTTTTCATGAAGATATATAATAAAACAGCTATTTACTCCCTTTGAGGTAAATAGTTCTCTATTTCGGATCAATAGTCATTCACTTGGAAGAATAGTATTTCACTATTGACATCAAGAGGAGTAAATAGCTGTATAATATAACTAGTGTAATATATCTATAGGTGCTACCTATTTACGAAAAAAACGCAAGATAATTATAAACAAAAATTAAAGAGCATAGTTTGGCCATAAAAAAGGATTTATAAGTAATTGACTAGACAATAATAATGTTAATGTCATGTTTCTTGCATTATCAAAACATATTTGGAAATCGTATTGCTGTTGTCTATTATTTGAACAGAAAATAATAAAGTAAAGACTTTCAGAAAATCAAGGAATACATTTATAATGAACGAGGTTAAAACATGAGGGCAAAGATGATCCTTAATCGATCACCTGCATTATGGTAAAGAAGCAAATAGATCAGCCCTTTTCTGATGTCACCTGGCGACTGCCTTTTTCAACCAGTCAATATGACTGGAACAAATTATGTAAGGGGTCACATTTCTGCTAAACCTTTTCCCTATTAGAGACGGTTTCTGAGGCCTATGCAACAGACGATTTAGGAAAAGATTGTCGCCACAAGAACAATTGCTCCTTATGAGAAAGTTATCCTTTTGCCACAATGTTTGATAAATAGTTATACTTTGAATGAGTGAGTCAATAGCTCATGTATAGGAATTTGGGGTCTTTCATGTTGATACCACTTTTTTGCGGGAAACGACGTCGCTCCATTGACGTTACGCCAAGATGAAGTGTAACGGAAAGGACGTCAAGTCCTTCTTTGGCTACGATACAGTCAAAATTTAGTTTCGGGCGTAGAAGGCTAATTCTGTATTTTTTTTGACGAACGGGAAAACATATTTCTTACAGATTTCCATTTATTTTTAACTTTTCGTACAAATGTTAATTTCCACATAACACAACACTTTAATGATCTTAAATATCGATTTAAAAAAAAATGATTAAAAAGACGACAATAATTTTCAGTCCGTGTTTTTCTGCTCATTTTATACATGCCCAAAATACCGATTTTAAAAAAAAATATTAAAAAGGCGACAATAATTTTCAATCTGTGTTTTTACGTCTGCTTTTTATACATATCCAAAATGGCGGCCCCCACGGATTTTTCCAGTTTCATTTCAGAAAGCTTCATGGGTTATTGAAAAAAAAATATAAAAAAAAATCTCACACCTGTTACAAGCGAAAAAACCCATTTATGTTTTTTTTTCGTAATAACAATTAACGTGACGTCATAACGTCACGTTTAGCGTTGTAAATACGCGCGCTTTATAGCGACGTTCATATGGATATAGCGCTGTAAATTATTAAATTAGTATTTATGATATAAAAAGAACATTACATTCGTGGTCATTCAATACGAAATTTATTAAACTCGTTTTCTAAAAGTGATAAAAACTCGCCAAGGCTCGTTCTTATCAATTTCAGAAAAACTCGTTTAATAAATTCCGTATTGAATGACCACTCATGTAATATCCTCTATGTATATTTTAACTTTGCGTTAAAGTTTCGTTGTTTTATTTTTGTTCAGTAAGTACTGGTGATAGGGCTTTCATATTTGGAATATAGCTACATATAATACCATTCTTCACATTCTATGCTGATGATGCTGAGTGTTACCTTCTTTTTGGGGGTAAAAACATGTTTTTTAGGGAGATTTTGAGAATTGGACATAGCTTAGATTTATTTCAAATTGTAAACTCACATTTCTTAAGTAAAGTACATTAACACATCAAACGTGTTCTTGGGTCAAACATTTTTTTTTTATAATTTCTTGTATTTTTTTTACTTTGCGTTTATTTCAACGTTAAAGTCTCGTTTTTGTGGCTATTGGTTTGACAATCGCCACGATGCTAACAGAAACAACAACAACGAAAAATATTTACATAGTCGGTTTTGAAAAACCGGTTGATATTTATTTTCCTTACTGCAAACTAATTTACTCACATCCGTTATAGTTCCAATATTGATGCAGAGACGCGATTAATACTAATTATGTCAGTGCTACTTTGGTACCGGATTGTTACTAATATTTGAGTTTTATCGAGACATTATCTACATAGAGTTAAAATATGATAATATTATATTCGTCATGATTGGGCAGATAATAAATATCATTGCGCGTTATATCTGCCTTGCAAATAACTCTGATGATACTCAAATCTGGAAATTCCAAAAGGTTCTATAAATAGCTCGCGAGACTGGTGTTCTTAAATCTCAATATTATAAACGCTTTATTTTGTAGTTGTTTAAATATATGAAAGCGTCTAGATGATAAGACTGGGTTACAAAGGTTTAAAGGACACACGGTGTCAGTGTGTACACACGTTATGTATACACGTCTGCACGTTCTAGAGTCAATTAGCAATTAATGCTGAAAGTGTAGCCTAATTTAGTTTGGAGATCGAGCATTATAATATATGCCTATATTTTTTATAAATTGAACAGTTTGGCAAATAGTGAAATTGTGCTTTTTGTGCATGTTTTGTGTTTGTTATTGCACTCAAATTTTTCGAAGCAGTTTAACAACCTCAGAGACATATAAATACACTGTGTTTATATGTCTCTGACAACCCTCAATCATGCAATGTGAAGGGACTAAATTGAACAGACCTGTTTAATATCGGACATCATTGAAACAAACACCAAACTAATGGATACTGTTTTCTCTCCTTTCTTGATAATTTTGTCATTTCTAAAGTGTACAAAATAGTTTATCTTAATATGGCCAGAGACATATAAACACACACACATATATATATATATATATATATGTTTATATGTCTCTGATATGGCCTAGCGACCTGGTGATGAACATGTGATTACCCGAACAATATAGATCACAAATAGCCATTCTAATGAGCTAAAACGGTAGTCTATCGAGTACCAACTAGATTTTTTCATAAATTTGGAATGGCCTAATTTTGAACACATCATGACCAGTTTCAGAACGTAACTAAAAAATCACCAAGACAACATTCTGGCAAATTAACATGATTCTACTGTCAAAAGATGCAGGGTTGATACATTCTCAAATTTACTGCACCAGAGAGCCTTAAACCGATATACTGCTTGTTACTTTGCAGGATTTTCCATACGATCGCCACTATAGTGCCATTGGCGCTTTGATTTTACATAGGGATTCGACATTACCATATATAGGATGTTACACTATAAAAAAGACACAGGGATTCGACATTACCATATAGGATGGTTTTTTGGGGGGTGAAACACATGATTTATTGTGTGGATTTTGATTGATTTTGAGAATTAAACATACCTTATTCATTTTCAGCTCACCTGTGCACGAAGTGAGTTATTGTGATCACATCAAAAACTAGGTCACTATGTCAAATTGAAGGAAAATCTTGTTAACACTCTAGATGCCGCATTTTTAACTTGACCATGTTGAAACTTTATCAGAATATTTGTTTTGATGATATGTAGGTCAAATTTGAATACGGGTCATGTCGGGTCAAAAAGTAGGTCACTAGGTCAAATTAAAGGAAAATCTCGTTAACATTCTAGAGGCCGCAATTTTTGCTTCAGCAGTTTGATATTTTGTCAGAATGTTTGTCTTAATGATATCTAGTTTAATTTCGAATATGGGCAATATTGGATCAGAAACTAGGTCACTAGGCTTAATTGAAGGGAAATCCTGTTAACAATCTGGAGGCTTCATTATTAACTTGAGCATGTTGAAACTTTATCAGAATGTTTGTCTTGATGATATGTAGGCCAAGTTTGAATTTGGGTCATGTCCGTTCACAAATTAGGTCACAGTGTCAAATTGAAGGAAAATCTTGTTAACACTGTAGAAGCCGCATTTTTTGCTTCAGCAGCTTAACATTCGGGTCATGTCTGTTCACAAACTAGGTCACTAGGTCAAATTGAAGGAAAGTCTTGTTAACACTCTGGAGGCCGCATTTTTAACTTGAGCATGTTCAAACTTTATCTGAATGTGTTTCTTGATGATATGTAGGTCAAGTTCAAATAGGGGTCATGTCGGTTCAAAAAGTAGGTCACTTAGTCAGATTAAAAGAAAATCTTGTAAACACTAGAGGCCGTACTTTTTGCTTCAGCAGTTTGACATTTTGTTAGAATGTTTGTCTTGATGATATCTAGTCCATGTTCGAATATGGGTCATATTAAGTAAAAGAATAGGTCACTAGGCCAAATGAAGGAAAATCATTAGAATCTTTGTCAGAACAATTGTGTTGATGTGTTTTGCATCAGATATCACATTGCATAATTCAGGTGAGCGATATAGGGCCATCATGGCCCTCTTGTTTGTTTGATTGACTACACATTTTGGACACACATTTAATGAATAATGTTTTTCAACAATTTAAATTGGTTTTGGGGTCATACATATAGGATCTGACATGAATTGTCATTTTATATAAAGTTTTATTAAACGAGTTGAAGACATTTGTAATTAAGCCAGCCTCTGGCGAGCTTAATAACACATTTCTTGGACGAGTTTAATAGAACTTTATGAAATGACAACGAATGTCAGATTATTTTTATCACATGACGAAACACAAAAAGAAAATGATTAAATACCAGTGTTTGTAGCATTTGCAGGATTTACGTTTTTATAAATGTGCCACCAAATATATTTCCGGCAAACATGTTGTTTAATGCACCCTGGATCAGTCATTTTGTAAACATACGCGGATGAATTCACAAATAGTGATTCGGTCATCGTATATTATACTCGTTGTATATAAAGAAATACGTAATTGGTAATATCATATCGGATACAAGCAACGTCATGTGATAAATTTGGATATTTCTTTTATAATTTTTTTTTTTTTTTTTTAACTTTTTACATTTTTACAATTGCGTTTAGCTCAACTTTAAAATTTTATTATATTACTTTTTAGCTCGACTATTCGAAGAATATGAGAGCTATATTCCAGTCACTTGTGCGTCGGCGTTGCAACTTTGGTTAAAGTTTTGCATGCAAGGCTTTTTCTCTAAAACCAAAGATGGTATTGCTTTGAAACTACACACACTTATTGGACATCATCAAATGACCTTGCATGACAAGTCCCATAACTCTATATCAGATTTTGACACTATTATGTCCCTTTCTGGACTTAGAAATATTTGTTAAAGTTTTGCATGCAAGGCTTTTTCTCACAAACCACAGATGCTATTGCTTTTAAACTTCACACATTTATAGGACATTATCAAATGACCTTGCAGGACAAGTCCCAAAACTCTATATTAGATTTCGACACAATTATGCCCCTTTTTGGACTTAGAAACTCTGGTTAAAGTTTTGCGTGCAATTACATTAAGAGTCCATATCTCTGTATTTACTTGATGCATCGCATTGAAACTGTATACAACCCTCCCAAACCATCACACCTTTGTAGATTATTAAGTTAGATAACTCTATCCTGCATTCACTGCAAGTTATAGACCTTTTTTGACTTAGAAATTCTGGTTAAAGCTTTACGTGCAACGACATTAAGAGTCCATATCCTAGTAACTACTTGATGCATTTCATTGAAACTTTATACAACCCTTTCCAACTATTACACCTATATAAATAACCAAGTTTGATAACTCTTTCCAGCATATAATACAAATTATGGCCCCTTTTCAACTTAGAAATTCTGGTTAAAGTTTTGCATGCAAGGTACTTTCATGGATTTTTCTTAGTAACCACTAATGATATTGACTTGAAACTTCATTCATGTATTCAAGGGTGTCAGACAGTCAAGTTAGATAACTCTTGTATGAATTTAGTACAAATTATGGCCCTTGTTTGACTTTGACAATTTGGTTAAAGTTGTGCATGCATGGTACTAGCATGCACATATCTCAGTTACCGCTCAGGGATTGATTTAAACTTCAATATGGTCTTTAAAAGTATCAAACAATCAGGTTAGGTAACTCCTGTGTGAATTTATTATAAATAATGGCCCTTTTTGAAGTTAGAAATTTGGGTTAAAGTTTTGCATGCAAGGCCTTTTCTCACAAACAGCTAGCAGATGCTATTCAAACAAGACTTATCCAACTTGAGTTATAGTACTATACTATCAAGTCACTATCTCAGTAGCAATTGTTGTCTATAGTAACAACTGTTGTCTATAGTATCAAATGGCCAAATAGTCGAGCATGCTGTCTTGCGGACAGCTCTTGTTGTCTTTTACACTTGCATTGGTAGTCAACGCGCAGGACGGCGAGACATTTAATTACGCGTAATTATTGTTGTGCAGAGCTTATACAACCTATTTGGTTCAAGGTCGCAATTAAGCACTACAGTTGTTCAGTCAGTAGTTGTACCTATCTTTTACAGATTCCATGACATACCGTTTGTAAACATTAAGTACTGTTTCTAAGCCATGTGTCCCTAGTTGAGGAATCCATCAGCATGTTACAGCAGCATACAGAGCTCAGCAGTGTTCAGTAGTCAAATAAGCTCAGTTCAAACTCAACAGATAACTGTAGAATGCTGGTTACCAGTCAGTCCCATTTCAATTACAGCTCCTCTGCTCAGCTTTCAAAATGCATTTTAAATAGAGTGCATGACTAAACTTTAACAATAGGACTAGAACAAAATATCGGTGAAACTGATGGATGTTCTCCATAGCGAAGACACCGGAATGGTGCTATAATATATATAATATACTATATAGAAAGTCAAATGGCCATAATTCTGTGAAAAAACGTTCAGCCGGAACATGGTGATAACATGCACATCTCCTGTTACTAGTGAAGCTTCCCATTACGTATCATTGTATTCCGACGTGTGGTTGCTGAGAAATAGCCCGGACAGGAATACTCCTATAACAAAATATATAGAAATTCAAAGGGCAATAGTTCTGTGAAAAGTCATTCAGCCAAAATTTAGTGAAAAAATATGTTCATCTCCTCTTGTTAGTGAAACTTCCTATAAAGTTGAAGTCAGTGGTTGCTGAGTAATAGCCCGGACATAAGCGGCACGAACTGACAAACAGACAAAGCAGGAACTATATGATCACCACGAAATGTTTACATAAAAACTACCACTGCATGCATATTCAGTGTACCAAGTCTCAAACACTCACATAGATTACCCTACAGCAGTTTCATCTGCGTGTATGTGTGTTTCTGCTATATTGGTCCTAACAAACTTGCAGGAGGCCTGTGGTGGCATGATAAAACACCCCTCTCTTAAGTACATTTTGTTATCATTTTATTTCACACTCAACAATGAAATTAAATTATTTCACTTGACTTCTCAATTTTAGCTTGATTTTAATATTCCGTTTCATTATTACAATCATTGACAAACTTCAATGGGGGAGACATATGTTTTTATGACAAAAACAACCATCTAGTTGCTTTACCTTTTGGCTACCAGCTCGGCCAAACTTTTTTCCGGCGTTTGACAAGCGTCAATCCGTCTTCAAGTAATTGGAGTACACTCTTTATGGAAAAGCAGCCAGTTTTGTGGCTTGATATGACTAACTAATTGTTGAAAACGTCAATAAACTCCAATCAATCAATTCAATTATATGTTCGATATGAAAGAAGGGTGCAATATTTTTCTTTGGAATACTAGTATAAGTATCATGCATTATTATTAACTGGATCGACAATCATTAGAAACAATTAAAGCCGATAATATTAATACAAACAAATATTCTGAAAAATGTTTTTCGACTCTGTTCTCAGAAGATCGTTTCACTTCGTTCCCAGACGCGAACTATAAAACACTTTAAGAACGTTCTGGTTTTCGTTGCAGAATGAACAATGGCGGCGGACCGCGACAACACGCACACGGCCAAACGGATTCTGAAGGTCATGAAACAAATATCGGAACATCTTACCCAGGACGAAATAATCACAATACGTTCGAACATAGCCAATGCAATAGAACTTGCAAAGGATCGCGATAAAGGCAAAGTGAAGGGGTTCTTGCGAATATATGTGAAAATGTTACAGTTTCGCTCGGGTATCTCCGTCAACTTGCTGAAACAGTCCGTTCGATCCCTTTTGATGATAACCCACAACGAACATTTAGGTAAACTTGCACACGAGATGTTTACCAAATATATAGCCAGCGAGCACCCTTCCATAACCATTGGTATGTACCTAGATGACGAGCTTCTCAAGGTTTATTTAAAAGCGTTAGGAAGTGGACATGAAGATGCAAAACACATTCGACTTATGGTTGTCGGAATGTACGGTGTTGGTAAAACAACCTTGGTAAACAAACTGCTTAACAAACCTGATGCTGAAAAGGAACCAGACAGCACTGTTGGCATTGACATATCTGTGGATGCATGTGAGATTGCCGAAGATGGAACATGGGAGAGTACAAAGTTTGAGGATAAAGACAAAATGTATGGAGTGCGTCTTCAGCAGCTCTTCAGATCGCACAATTCGATCGAGGGAGAAAACACAAAGGCATCGAAACTTGATTCCAGTAGAAGTGGACAAGTACACCAAGAAAAAAGTGTTGTTGTTGAAGGAAAGATTCAAGTTTCAAATCGTCAAACCCAACAACCCACGGAGATTATTAACATTGCTGAATGTAAAACCAAGTTACAAAAAGAAGAAGCTGAAGAAAATAATCGTACCGGGAATCAGTCGTATTGTTCAGAAATGGAAATAGCAAATAAACGTGCAGAACAACCGAATATCATGTTTAAACGACCCACAATTTCCATGTGGGATTTCGCCGGGCAGTCTGTCTATTATTCCACCCATCATTTCTTCCTTAATCCACGAGCTATTTACCTGCTTGTTCTGGATCTCAGCAAAGAGTTGAACGAGAAAGTGGTTGAAGGAAGAGATGTGAATAGCATGAGGAACATACATCTGGGAAATAAAACTACTAAACACTTTACGCAGCTTGACGCCTTTCAGTTCTGGATGAGGAGTATCTACATCTACACAAAACAAAAGAGAATTACTGATTCAAAGGAGGAGTATAAGCCAACAATTATTCTGATAGGCACTCACAAAGATACACTTGGTCCAGAGAAAGGGAATCCCGATACATACGCAGAGAACTACTTTAAGAAGGCCCTGGATTCAATTATAATTACTCCGGCGAAAGAGCTTGTTTATGAAAAGAAATTCTTTCTTGGCAAAAACGATCAAAAAGGCAAATTTACAGAACTTAGGTCAAATATCTACGATGTTGCCAAAAAGCAACCTTTCTGGGGAGAGAAAATACCAGGAAAATTTATTCCTCTGGAAAGGGAAGTTGAGAAAAAGAAGAGTGAGAAAGCCGAGATAATGCTGTTACAAGAGTTGGAAGACGTCAGCAAGCAAAGCCATTATCCGCTTAACCAAAACGAAATACAAGTTTTCCTAAAATTCCAACATGCGTTTGGAAACATACTTCACTATGACAAAGCAAATCCAGATATGATTGTACTGAAACCACAATGGATCATCGATGCATTTAAGTTATTTATTTCTCACAAAAGTACAAATGAGTCGGACGAATGGCATGAATTTACCAAAAAGGCCGTTCTTTCTCCAGGCCTGGTTGATGATCTGTTGAGAGCAGACCAAAAGTGGTTTAAATTCAAACAGGAAATCATTAAGTATATGGAACATTTAGACATCATTGCGAAACCGGTTCTTTTTAAAGATAGTAAGGACAATGTTGTAGGAGCTTCAACGTCACAGGCGAAAGATCGGAATGTGGAATGGCAAGTAACAATATCAGCGAACGCAGACATTCTAAAGAGCCAAGATTTCTATTTCATGCCTTGTATGCTTCCGGGCAGACCGTCAGCTGAAACAATTAGGGAGATGTTAAAATCGGATGGAGAAAGTAGTCCCGTCTTGTGCATGTATATCAGAGGCGTATTTCTGCCACCCTTTGTCTTTCATCGTATACTTGCGACATGCATAAAGAAAATGCCTGTTTTAGAGTACTTGGACGAGTATGTACTCTACAGCGGACTGGGAGCGTTTAAGATCGACGAGACAACAATCCTTTCCATTTGGTCATGGGGTAATATGATATATATTAAAGTCACCTCTTGTCATACAGACGGAAAGCAGAGAATGTCGAAAGCAAACCTCACTGACGTGCAGAGATATTTTGACAGCTTGGTCAAACGATTATTCAACATGGACGGATCCCAATACTCTGATAACGTAGAGATTTCGTTCTATGTTACATGTCCAATATGTCCAGAGCTGTACCCATTCGATCACAAAACCTACCCCGATGGTTCTCCTATTGACCAGAAATGTGGCTTACTTTTGGTAAAGGACCTGCAACTAAAGACAGATAAGATCTGCAATCCGAAAAGGCATCATTTCAAAAGCGACAGGGCTTTGTCAAAATGGTTCCATATCGATAGTAATGTAGCTTTACCAGCCGATCACAAGCTTTCTAGAGACTTTGGAGAGACATTTCTTGCAGATTTGGCAGAAATAATACACCCACGCAATATTCATTCCCTCGCCGCAGGGCTTGACATTGGCGATACAAAGCTAGGACATATCCAACAGAATCATGGACACCCTGCAAGTAACTTTACGTTTCACGTACTATATGAGTGGAAACAGATGAATGAAAGTCTATCTATCTTATTTTCGGCTACAACTGTGGCTGAATGCAATAAAAAGGAATTTTACCGAATTCTGAACGACGACTTAAGCATAAAACACACACAGAAATTACAATCAACTATGAAGAAAATATGCCAAGAGAAATTAAAGACAACGAAACTCGACCCTGCAGCTTTAACAGAAATATCGAAAGGTGTTGGAGAGGTATATTGGCTTCTAGGGATTAGACTTGGTGTACCCGAAACTGTAATACAGCTAATGGACGGCAGCAAATCCCAAATTATCCTTAATATTCTTAGTGAGTGGAATAAGTCAAACATAGAAGACAACAAAAACAAAGAATTAATCCGAGCAATGATCAAAAGTGGTTGCAATATGGATGGTATTCATTCGGTCTTTGCGATGTAATGAAAATGTATTATTCTACTAAGGATATGAGAGCAAAGAGAACGCGTTCAATCTGGCTATTGATGGCTTAAAACAGAGCGCTAGATAAGAAGATTCTTTCAAGAACGTGACTACAGTTGAACAACATAGCTGTGATTTTTATTCGGTCTCGATTGTGAAGCAAATTTGAAATACTAACTTGTACATAAACATTTCGTTGGGGACCTTCTTATTATGCTCCTCAAACTAGTCGCTTTGTCCCTCTGTCAAAATAATGTTTTTGTTTGTTTTATAACGGGTATCTTATTTGCATATTAATACAATTCATTCCGTAAAAGGGGAACAATTACGGAATGAATAGCATACTTGTGGTTGCAACCCACAAGTTTGTAAAAAAAGAAATAACCCCACAAATACACTTCGGACGTACGTCCGCCTTCCGTTCGTCCGAAAAAATGTGTCCGTCACACTTTATTTGCTTTGAGCATAAATATAAAAGTACTTAATATATTTCAATGAAAACTTGAAGTATACATACATATCAATAAGAGAGAGTGCATAATATAAGAACCATAACTTTATAGTGAATAATTTTCAAATTATCTCCCTTGTTAGACTTTATATTTCCATGTCTGGACCATACCTTGAAAAGGACTGAAGATATTTCGATGAAACTTGAAATGCAGATATTAAAGAAAGGAAGTGCATTACACAAAAACCATAACTTATAGTGAATAATTTTCAAGTTATCTCAATTGTTAGACTTTATATTTCAATTTCAGGACCATAACTCCAAAAGTACGAAAGATTTTTCGATGAAACTTGAAATGTAGATAGATATTAAAGAGAGGAAGTGCATTACACAAGAACCATAACTCTATAATAAACATTAACTCCCTTGTTTTTATTATTTTCTTTTAATGAAGTCTGTATTATGTTTATAGGTATGACCACTAGTTAAAGGTAGTTCTATCAGACAATGCCTATTATCACTTGACAAAGCCCTTATGGGGAGCATCATTCGGTTCCACCGATTCCTTGTCCTTATTAATTTGATAAAAGATAGACAATATACGGTGTAGGCTATTTCGCCTTGAGGCAGTAGAACTATACTGGTCCTCTTGTATCAGCTTACCGAGTTATTGTGGTTAGTATGATAAATCACATTGCATAACTCAGGTGAATGATCCAAGGTCATCATGACACTCATGTTGTCGCGCCCACGATAGTTGAGTGAGACATAGCAGTGACTTTTCCGGAGACGGCAGCGGCCACTTTTACACATAGCTATATATCAGCAACCCCTGCTGTAATTTTTATGAAACTTTGTCAGATGTATTGTTTGGTCATTCAGCATCAAAACTTTCAAGGTCAAGATCATTATTTGGTAGAACTTGACCTTGGTTAGGTAACTTAACCTTGGTTATATCTCAGCAACCCCTACTGGAATTTTTCTGAAACTTTGTCAGATGTATTATTGGGTCATGCAACATCATTCAACGTCAAAATGACCAAGGTCAAGGTCATAATTTGGTAAAACTGGTTAGGTAACTTAACCTAAAAACTTAAACTTGGTTATATCTCAGCAACCTATGCTGGAATTTTTCTGAAACTTTGTCAGATGTATTGTTTGGTCATGGGACATAATTCAACGTCAAAATGACCAGGGTCAAGGTCATAATTTGACCTTGGTTAGGTAACTTAACCTAAAACTTAACCTTGGTTATATCTCGGCAACCTCTGTTTGAACTTTTCTAAAACTTTGTCAGATGTATCGTTTGGACATGGGACATCATTCAACGTCAAAATTTTCATGGTCAATGTCATAATTTGACCTTGGTTAAGTAACTTAACCTTGGTTATATCTCGGCAATCCCTGCTGGAATTTTTCTGAAACTTTGTCAGATGTATTGTTGGGTCATGCAACATCATTCAACGTCAAAATGACCAAGGTCAAGGTCATAATTTAGGTAACTTAACCTTGGTTATATCTCTGAATTTTTCTGAAACTTCTATCAGATGGATTGCTTTCTCATGGGACATCATTTAACGTCAAAATGATCCTACATTTTTCCTATAATCTTCATGAAAGTTTATCAAAACATTTGTTTCCATCATGCAACATCAAAATAACCAAGGTGAAGGTCATAGTTTGCCATAACTTAACTTTGGTTAACTTTGACTGTAGAAGCCACATTTTTCATTCATTGTTCATGAAATCCCGGTCAAGTTAAAAACTAGGTCAAAAACACGGCCTCCAGGGGGCTAAACTGTTTTGCCTTATTTAGCTATAGTGATAGTATAAATCAGATTTTAAAATAACTTCGTAGAAATGCTACTTTTGTGACCTTCCATGAGTTTCATTCAAGCCATGTTCATTGGTTGAAAAACATAGTCACCAGAGGGGGCGGGATGCTGTTTTACCTTATATGGCTATATTGATTTAAATGTTGCCCATTTCTCTCTCAATCAAGTTTTTGCTTTGATTATAGGGGAAACAACTGAAGTATGCCTGAATAAACAGTTATTGGTAGGCAAACGGAGTTGCTTCAAAATCTTTTGGTTTGTTTAGGTGTAGTTATACATTGTTAACACCATGTGTATGATTATCATGTGTAGTAATTGTTACCTTGACCTAGGTAAGTGAATTTGGTTGATTTGGTGTTTTCTTAATGAGTGTCCCCCAGCCACAAGGGGCATAGGTCAGTGAAACCGAAAGTTATACGAGAGGTGATGCTTGTGAACATGTGTTTCAAAACAATCGGATAAGAAATTAATACGCTCGAGTCTTTTGGACACATATATACATACCACTATATCACCTCTACAACCTCATCGCGAGGGGATACTAAACAATGACAAATAACTACATGTATGCGAAAATATGTTTATTTTTTAAAGCTACAATACTACATTGGTTATGTCCCTCCCCTTAATACTGATGTATCAAATTAACCCATTCTCCCATATGAGTGTATAACCCTTCTCAACAGCAGACATATCTGCACTGAGACTTTTATGCAATAATTAGCATATTTACTTTTTCCAAAATATTTTTACCTATATTCAATGATTATCATTTCATTCAATGATATATTCCACATTTTTGCCTAGATAAATAGTCATCTGCTGCATATTTCATGATTTTAGGAAAGGGTTCAACTCTTCTAAGTTGATAACACAAGTAATCCTTAGAAATAAGACTGGAAGGTGATTTATGTCGTTTTTTAACAGTATTTCAATGAATGAACGGCATTACCTGGGTAACTGACCAGTACTACCGGTAGTATGTATCCCGACACCCATACAGCCCTGAGGAAAGCCATTACTAACATTTAAATATAGTCTCTGGTATGAGCCAGGTGTGTTTGTTTTACACCGCTTTAAACAGTATCTCGGTCATTTCCCGAACGGGACATAAAAGACGGACCAGAACATATATCTTTGTACCAAAATGTCTGACTTTTTAATCAATTAAATAAATTTTAAACACTAACCTCTTCGCACTTATAGACGCATCTGCAGCAAACAACTTAAGATTTCTGTATATGATATATTTCATGAATAGCCTGGTTACCGAGGATGGCATATGTACATGTAACAGATTAAATGCGGATTGTATCAAGCTTCATACATAACTAACTACATATTAAAATGACTTCCTTCGAAAGTTAATGACCAGAAAATACATAAACATATTGTATGTAAAATGAATTGATGGTGCAAAAGAAATGTTCAGACCAAAAATATATAATCTAAAACATGAAATAATAATTAAAATATTAAATAACAATTTATTGAATTGTAATGGAATAAAACAAACAAAATGGTATCTAATTGTAAAGGATTTAAAAAACAAGCTTGGAACGGACAATCATTCAATAAAGTTCTCCAGTTTAACCACATGCATCATATCTGAAGCAGATGAAATAATAAACATCTAGTTTAAATGATTGAAAATCTATATCAATGTAAGTTAAATCATTGAATAAAGATGACTAGAATAAAATTGTGGTAAAAGAAGAAATTGCTTACTATGAGCAATCTTTCCTTTTTCCGCAATGTAATTAAAAGATGTCTGCTTCAGATGCCTAAAAATGCATCTGCCTGTAGGACAGGGTTAAACCTCAGGAAATTGGTAAAAACTACTTAACCCTTTCCCTCATATAGACGCTTTCTGACGCCTCTGCAGCAGATGGCTTTTTGAAAACATAGTGACAAAAGAATTGCACAAAACGTGCAATTTCTCCTTTTGCCACAATGTTTTCCACTTTTAGTCATAGGTTATCCATTCAATTATAGAGATTTTCCATTATTTGACAATATATGTTCAAAGTCGTCTGCTGCAGAATTGTCGTATGTGGGAAAGGGTTAAAGCCTACAAACTTATGTTCACTAAAAAGCATCAATAATTTGAGTAACATGTTTGACAATCAGAAAAATAATTCACTAGCCGATTATTGTAAATGATGTATGCATAGAAACAGGCACAAATGATGATCCTGAACAACATTCTGTGGTTACTTGTCTGTTACCATGGTAATAACCTTGACATTTAGAAAGAGTCATCAAATGGGTAATACTGGTGGCCTATTGCTCTGTAAAGATAGAAAACAAAGTATCAAGATTAATATATTGGCACTACTGATAAAACAGTGTGTTCTCCAAAAGCAGTGTGTGTATACAATGTGACATATTACGCAATGTTATTTCCGTCAGAAAGAAATCTTAGTGTCCGAATACTGGAAATGAAAATAAGATTCTTGCATCCCACTCAAGTCAAAACCACACTAGTTAGTTTTAAGCCTTCATTCGGGGACTCCAACCTCCTGCTGGGGGTGTACAGATGGTTATTTTTACGCGCTGCCAATAGGGTCCATTTTGTTCAAGGAGATTTTAAAAATGTAAACAAAAAGAATATACTCAAAACTTTACTAGCATTTTATGGTAATGTGTTGTATTTACCAACTGACACAGCTTTAACAAGTTTGTCTCTATATATCTCTATGTAAAACAGGTGACCCAAGGGGCAGGGGCCAATTTTTAACCCAGGGGCATAATTTGAACACACTAGGTAGAGTACCATGAGACAATGCTACACACCAGATATCAAAGCCTTTCAGTTTCAGGCAGGAAGAGTTTAAAGTTTTTACGTATATATCTCTAATTCTCTATGTAAAACTGGTTACCCCAAGGACCTAGACAATTTTAAACCAAGGGGCATAATTTGAACAATATGTAAAGGACCATGAGACACACCAACTATCTAAACTATAGGCCTTTCTGTTTCTGGAAGGAGATTTTAAAATTGTTCCTTTCGGTTGCCATGGCAACCAGAATTATGCACGGAATAAATTTCTTTGAACAACTTAGAAAGATAACAACCTAAGGAACATTCCTGTGAAATTATTTTGAAATCAGTATTTTTGTTTAGGAGAAGTTGTTTGTAGGAAAATGTGAACAGAAAGACAGCGCTTGCACCAGATGGGGAGGGATCACAATAGATCAGCCTGCACTTTGTGCTCTGGCTTGCCAAGGACCATCAACTAAATGAAATCGAGTAGTAAACCAAAGACAATTCAACCATTTCCCACATTCAATGTATATGCAATAGACAACTGGAAAACATCTACATTATATTATGAAGATTTCTATAAATATAGGTAAATTACTGAACAAAGTTGAAAACATTGTGGTAAAAGGAGAAAATGCTCTTTGAGAAATTTCTCCTTTTGTCAAAATCTTTTCAAAAAGTGTATGCTGCAGATGCATCAAAATATGCAGGGAAGTGTTGGTCAAGATATTGTGTACAAACAAGGAAAGGGACAATAACACTACCAAAGTTGTCACAAGGTTACAACAATTGCAAGTTTGCACCGTGTTTAGGATAAATGTTAAAGTTAATTGTAATAGGAAAAGCAGCCCGGACAAATTATGGTCAAAGAGAGACCACTCATGTACAAACGCTGACTGAAAAAGTTATTTCCCTTCATATTTCACTTATAGTCAATCCTAAAACAGTATGAGTAGTTACACCAAATTATCATGTTAATTAATACATTAATGAATGGTTATAAAGCTAAAGTGATCACATACTGCCAATAAGTGCAGTTACATAAGCTGCCAGTGTGGTATTGATAGCTGTACAGGTTCATAACAATCTGTTCAACCTGTATCATCTACAGATGGACACTAAACACTCATTCCAGTTTACTCTCTATCTCCCAAGGAAACTACCATAGACAAGTGGTTGGCATGGGCAATTACAACTGGGAACCAGGTTTAATCCTTGCAAGTGGCAGACATGGTGGAGTACCCTTGTGCATGCCTGGCTCTGGTTAGTCACCCAGGGATCATGAATTCATGTTCTCTCATTGTAATAATGTTGAAAGCAGCATAAAGGTTCAATAAAACCCTCTCTTTCAAATGTTATAAAATATTTTAGAGACTGATAGTCAGCTTACATTCCTTCAAGGCCTAATCTGATGTCTTTATTCAAGTCTAAAAGCTTCTGCATTTCTTCTGGAGACAGTTCAAAATCAAACACCTAGAGAAATGAAGTAAAATGTTAATATGTACCAGTTGGCTTTCATGTACATTGTAGAACAAGACAAGCATGTACATCCACACAGACTGATCAAGATCTGCTGTTGACATTTCACATACATAAGCATTTTAGATGTTTCTGAAGGTACCAGTTCTCAATGAAGATCGAGTTCAGAGCCTGTGCATTTGCAAAGTCTGATCAAGATTTATACTGTTTACATACCTGTATTACTAACATAATCAAGTTTGAAGCTTCTGTCAACTTATGTTTATGCTATTAATACACATCTTCTTTCTGATCTGAACCTACATTGGTCAGAAATGCTAAGTTCTTACTTTTTATCAATGGACAAGCTCATATATATAGGAAACACATTATGCAAATAGGGGTATAATGTCTATAGAAAAACATTTATGATTTCCCACATATTAAAACAAGAGGGCCATGATGGCCCTTGAATCGCTCACCTGATTTTTTATTTTTTTTTCACTTTAGCTATATAAGCCTCGCCCCCTGGCAGCCAGTTTCCGACCAATCAACTTGGCTTGAAGGAATCTGATAGAGGGTCACCCTAGGAACATTTCTACAAAATTATTTGAAAATCGGCCAGATACTTTTGGAGGAGAAGATTTTTTAAGTTTTCACTATAGCCATATAATGCAAAATAGCCCTGCCTACTGGCGGCCATGTTTTTTGACCAATCAACATGGCTTGAAGGAATCTGAAAGTGGGTCATCCAAGGAACATTTCTACAAAATTATTTGAAAATCGGGCCGACACTTTTTGAGAAGAAGATTTTTTAAGTTTGCACTATAGCCATATAAGGCAAAATAGCCCCGCCCCCCCATGGCGGCCATGTTTTTCGACCAATCAACATGGCTTGAAGGAATCTGATAGAGGGTCACCCAAGGAACATTTCTACAAAATCATTTGAAAATCAGCCTGACACTTTCGGAGGAGAAGATTTTTTAAGTTTTCACTATAGCCATATAAGGCAAAATAGCCCCGCCCCCTTGGCGGCCGTGTTTTTTGACCAATCAACATGGCTTGAAGGAATCTGGTAGAGGGTCATCCAAGGAACATTTCTACAAAATTATTTGAAAATCTGCCAACCAGTTTGGGAGAAGAAGAATGTTGAAGTTTTTTTCGTTTCGTTGCCATGGAAACCAGAATTCTGCATGGATCCCTAAAATTTGAAGGAATTCTGGTGAGGTCATTAAGAGGATGCTTTCTGTGAAGTTTCATCCCAATTGACCCACTGGTTACTGAGGAGAAGATGTTGAAGATTTTTTAAGTTTTCACTTTGGCCATATAAGGCAAAATAGCCCCGCCCCCTGGCGGCCATGTTTTTTGACCAATCAACATGGCTTGAAGGAATCTGATAGAGGATTACCCAAGGAACATTTCTACAAAATTATTTGAAAATCGGCCTGACACTTTTGGAGAAGATTTTTTAAGTTTGCACTATAGCCATATAAGGCAAAATAGCCCCGCCCCCCCTGGCGGCCATGTTTTTCGACCAATCAACATGGCTTGAAGGAATCTGATAGAGGGTCACCCAAGGAACATTTCTACAAAATTATTTGAAAATCGGCCTTACACTTTCGGAGAAGAAGATTTTTTAAGTTTTCACTATAGCCATATAAGGCAAAATAGCCCCGCCCCCCCTGGCGGCCATGTTTTTCGACCAATCAACTCGGCTTGAAGGAATCTGATAGAGGGTCATCCAAGGAACATTTCTTCAAAATTATTTGAAAATCTGCCAACCAATTTGGGAGAAGAAGAATTTTGAAGTTTTTTCGGTTTCGTTGCCATGGAAACCAGAATTTTGCATGGATCCCAAAAATTTGAAGGAATTCTGGTGAGGTCAATGAGAGGATGCTTTCTGTGAAGTTTCATCCAAATTGACCCACTGGTTACTGAGGAGAAGAAGTTGACGCACGACGGACGCCGGTCAAAAGGCGATCACAATAACTCACCTTGAGCAAAGCTCAGGTGAGCTAAAAACAGCAGCAGACAAATTTGAAAAGATCCAGGTACAAATGAGAAAGAACTATAAAATAATGACAATAATATATCTGTAGGTGGTACTAACATACGAAAAATACTATTTGAAAAAGAAAATTACAGCATTCTAAGATCATAAATATCAATTCATAAATGATTAACAAGACGGTGATAATGTTTTCCTATTTCTGCATCACCTCTAAATACATAAAACATTTTAAACCCTCAAAGTCAATTTTTCTAATTATTTTGTAAAAATGCAAGTGGACACAAATTGTAACGCATTTTTATTTCCATAAATATCCATTTTAACAAAAATTCTCAATCCACGTTTTTTGGGGGACATTTCATAAGTATTCATAGCTTATTGGGCTTTTTTCCTGCGCAGTGCCTTCCAACGAAAAAAAGACGTTTTTCCCCCTATAATTATAGAATAAAATTGAGAATGAGACAAAAGGGGAAATTGATTATAATGAGCACTTTCTCCTTTTACCATAATCCGAGGCCTAGATAAGATAGAGTAAGCAGGTCTTTGTGCTACCATATCTCATTAAATAAACATTCAGCCCCCGTTCCTACATACAACAAATCTGCAGCAGACAACTTTGAAAAAATATAGGCAAAATCTCTAGCAATGAAAGTATAATTACTGAATAAAGTTTTAAAAAAATGATTGTGGCAAAAGGAAAAGCAGACTCATATTGAGCAATAGCTCCTAATGCATCAATGTTTTTAACTCCATTGAATACTTCTACTATTACACATGAGCATCGTTCTTGTCTACAGTATTTTTTGGTAACATCAGAAATTGTGTGATGTCCAATATTTTTCATAATTTCATATTTCTGTTCCATTTCAAATGTTTATGCTAATAACTAATTTAATTTCGACACCTTAGCTGACACCTCATAAAGAATTAAGAGAATGCTATCAACAAAAAATAATTTTTGCAATTTGCAATATAACATTAGGCACTATACATCAAAATGACAAATTTTAAATAAGCGAGGTCATGCACATAGAAAGTGAGTCTCAACCCATGAACTGTACCTGAAAGTTTTCTTGCACTCTAGATAATGTAACGGTCTTTGGAAGTACAGCAATACCTCTCTGTAACAGGAATCTAATAGTTACCTGTTGGAGTAGAAATAGATTAATGTAGTAATAGGTTAGATTCAACATATCTACCAAATTATCTTGAAGTCAGACAGTTTCAGAAAAAAAGAATTGTCATTCTAACTAACCCCTTGTAGATGCTATGTGGTCGTTATTTGTAGAGTGTCAACTAAGCATCATTTACGCAACTCTGTCTTGAAATCAGACAAACATTTTTAAGTTTATCCCTTTTCTGATGCTGCCTGGCAACCATGTTTTTCAACTTATAAATCTGACTTGAACAATTGTTTGTAATGGTCACCTAAGAAACTTTTTGAAATCAGACAATGAAACATATATTTGATTTACCTGTGCAGGTGTTTTATTCTTTGCTTTGGCTATTTCTAATAACGCAGGCTCTTCTAGACAGGTAGGGGAAGGCTCACTGAAAATTAATATTACGCATATATGTCAAATGTATCCCAGAAACACATTATGTCAACAGTATCACACAAACACGTGTCAACCATATCCCATAAACACATATGCATACTATATCACATAAACATGTATGTCAACCCCATCCCATAAACACATTTTGTGAACCATGTCCCATAAACACATATGTCAACCATGTCCCATAAACACATATGTCAACCATGTCCCATATACACATAATTATTTCAACCCCATCCCATAAACATTTTAAATTTGATGCCTTTGTAACAGAAAACTGGGAAAAGGAAAAATTGCTCAATATCCTATTTACTGCCATCATAAACTGTACAGAAGTTGATTCATTTCATCTTTATGTGGTTTATTGTTATTACTAATGAAGGCATAATGCCGAAATAATTAGTAAAAGTAAAATATAAACATCATGTGTTTGTGGGATTTTATTTTTTACCTTTTATTCATTATGTTTTATTCAATTCCACTTTTCGAGACATTATTTACAATGCACATGACTGTACATGTACTTTCATTTCTATTTTTTAAAGTGGACAACTCTAAAATTACCATATTAGGTTTGTTTGGTTCAATGTTTTTTTGTGCTTTTTATAACAGTATTTCAGTAATATCCCAGCGTTTCCTGGGTAAATCAACAGTTTTGCTGGAACATTTACCCAACACCAGTGTAACAGTAGGAACCATCAGCTACAAAGAGGTAAATTACCACTACCACTTTTAAAAACATTGTTATGACCCAACCAGGAATCAACCCCTGGTCTGTTGCACTGGAGCAGATATTCTAAGTTCTTCAACCTGAGGCGGCATGATATCTGGTAAATTGTTAACCTTTCCCCACATACAGCCACTTTCGGATGCCTCTGCAGCAGATGACTTTTGAAATAAATGTGGCAAAATAAGAAGTTGCTCATAGCCAGCATTTTCTCCTTTTGCCACAATATTTTCAGCTCTTTTGAATATATATATAATTATATTTTCATTAAAAAATATTTCCCCTATGTTTGCAAAAATCATTTCAAAGTCATCTGCTGCATATTAGTTGTATGTGGGAAAGGGTTAATAAGATATGTGTTCATTTGCGTACTGTTTAACATTTTACCACCTGCAGAAGCATTTCAACGAATATGCAGGAGACAACTAAGGAACATGAAAAATTCTTTATAACATCCTCCTTTTCCAATGAAGAATTTTTTATAACATCCTCCTTTTCCACATTAAAATTATTGTGGAAAAAGGAGAAATTGATCATAATGAGCAATATTTCATTTTGCCAAAATGTTTTAAACTGTATTGAATGATTATATTTTCATTTTAAGAGATTTTCCATGTTTGCATATATGGGCTGCAGATTTGTTGTTTGTGGGAAAGGGGGGATACAAAGTTATACTCAAACAGAAATTAGAAACAAATACTAGTACACCATTAAACTGGGGGTAACTGTCATACAAACCTTTTGTTGCCTGGGGCACCAAGTGGGGAATAAGCAGTAACAACAATATTGTTCTCTTGACAGTAATCTATGACCTTGGTGTTGGAAAGGTGAAGGTGAACTTCAATCTGAAACACAAACATTATTGAGAGGGAATAACACTTTACTACGTCATAGATGCCTTCTGGCACAGCTATATTTATAGAAACATGAACAACATTGAGAGGGAATAACACTGCCGCCTTCTGACATGGCTATTTATAGAAACGCAAACAACATTGAAAGAGAATAGACACTTTACCACAAATAGACCATGGCTATTTATAGAAATGCAAACAACATTGAAAGGGAATAGACACTTTACCACCAATAGACGTCTTCTGACACGGCTATTTATAGAAACAAGACCAACAATGAGAGGGATTTATTAATATAAATGCCTTCTGACACAGCTACAGTCAAACCTGCACTACCGACCACTTGCTATAAGCGACCCCCTGCTGTAAGCGACCGTCTTGAACTCCTCCCGATGGTTTTTATTCATTAATTTACCTTCAATAAGCGACTTCCTCCTATCTGCGACCAGCGGACACTTAAATCCTCACAATTTGAATCAAAATCAACCATTAAGCGACCTTCCAAAACACAAAAAATCCAAAACGTAGAATATCCGAACACAAAAAAATCCAAACACAGCAGTCGAGGGCTTGGCGTGAAACGGTTGTAACTCAAAACCTATTTTGAAAACCCTGGTTTAGGGTCAATTTTAACCCTTTTATAAACAATGCAAATTTAGGTGGCATTGCTCAGAACGAGCAATGGCACCTAAATTTACATTGTTTTACCAAGAAAAGTGATTTAACGCTTATAAAGACTTTATGGCGAGGTGATTAACCTTGGTAAAAAAATACCAATTTAAGTTACAACCATTTCACGCCAAGCCCTCGAGCTGTCGTGTATAGCAAGATCCAAGCACAGAAGCAGTGAACCGTGTAATGCAAGGTTTACATAATAGACTGGTTAGGTGTAAAGATAACACGAGGTCAATTATGCAGCGTATTACAGTTGTAATAAAACGATAATTGGCCTGTTAACAGCTTGTATTTAATACGCTTTAGCTTCAAATATTGTCCTTGTTGGGTCCTTTGTTCTCTATTCTTTTGTTCTCTCGTCTTTTCGATGGGATTAAAGGAAAGTTGAATGACATCAAATTGAAATTTATCATTGGATAGTTTGGGGTTTAATTATTATAAATTTGATTAGAATGTTTGATCTGTTTAATTAGATCTATGTTTGTTTTTTACTTTTTAATGGTGATAGCACGTTTATTTAAACGGCTCTTAAATAAGTAAATCTGTAAACAAACACTTGACAATACAGTTTATCACAAATTTCAAGACAATGTAAGTCCGAGTGTATTTATTCAGGTTCCATTTAATTCTTTCATTCTACAAAATTATATCAACGAGTAACAATGTCCGCAACAAAAAGAAAATGTTTATATGTTTTAATTATCTACATGTACATGTACTTACATTTTTAAAAATACATGAATATAAAATGAATCAAATAGAGAAATAAAAGAACAACATATTTTTTATTGTTATTTATTCTTTAATACCAATACATGTACATGTGCACACAAGTACATGTTTCATGTAGTAAACATAATTTCCCCAAAACAGAAAATTTCATTTGTACCCCAATAAGAGACCACCTGGCTTAAGAGACCACTTACAGCATTTCCCTTGGGTGGTCTCTTAATACAAGTTTGACTGTATTTATAGACTTTGTTTGTGTCGAAATGAGTGTATACCATCACTAGAATGCATTGAATATATGACATCGAGTTTAAAATCATTGTAAATGGTATAGGATGCACTGGAAATGATTGATTTGATCACTTTTAGTATTTTGACCTCGTTTGAAAGTGAAAGTAGAGAATGCTAAACACTGGTTTTGTTCGAAAATGACAGTAACCATTTTCTCCTGGTGAATTCTTTCTTGCATAATGCATGACCCACCCCCATTTTCTTTGAATTTTTTTATAGCTTAGAGGTAACTCTTTTCAATGATATATGGTGTTCTACATGAGAAACGCTTAGAAAGTGTGACAATTGGGGACTGAAACTGGTCGTTTTACATGGAAACAAAGAAGGAATTTATTTGGTGTATTGTAACCTGAACCGTCAAGTAATCCAACTTGTTAGTTATTTGCACCCTTTTAACCCTTTCCCGCTTGCAGATGCTTTCTGGCGCCTCTTATAATTTGTTAGAACATAAAATATCTAGTTAAAAACTTAAATTGAAATACAGTACGTACAAAATTTATATAAATGAATGAGACAGGTCAGGTCAATGCTTTCCAATATACATCAAATCTGCAGCAGACGACTTTTGTCACAATTTTCCTTAGATATGTTCAATCTATGCTGCAGAATTGTCATATAGGATCTAAGAACATACAGAAAAAATACCTGGTTATTTTGAGGTTTAATACGCGCCACCTTAAGAACTCTCTGTATCTGTTTCGAGCTAAAATTGGAAAGTCCTATATTTCTGACAAGTCCTTCATCCACACAGTCCTCTAGAGCCTGAAAAAACACCAAGAAAAGTATTATACAGCAGACTTCTAGACAAGGAGGGGTAAACAGCTCCTTCCCCCACCAATATCTCTCTAATTATCAACCCAAACCCTTTGTTGTGCGTACTTAAAAGAATTGTCATGATGGGATGATTCTTTTGAGTATCCAAAACAAATGGTTTAAGGGTAAAAAAGGATTTAAGAAAGATAAATACGAGGGAAGGAGTTATTACTCAATGAAACAATATCTTTCATGATCACCAACAACAAAGGGAGGAGGATAAAATAATGATTTAGAACATGAACACATTCCTTGTTATAAAAATTATGTTAGAGGCAGGCATCTGGAAAACTAAAAATTTGCTGGTCTGGACCGATTTCAATCATAAAACTTGTAAACAAATCGGACCAGATATTTTCATAATCTTTCTAACATCTACGTGTTATGTCACTTCGTAAACATAGTTCACATTGTCTTTGTTTCTCACACATCTATAAACCTTCAAGACAGTCACTTACCTTGATGTAAACAAGATAATCGATCCAATAGACTGTGACAATCATGCAATCTTATTGTTCCCTGTGGTTTGATAGATAATGCATGGGGTATAGGTCTTCTTTAAAAGTGTTTGCATCTTGCTAATTATCCTCTTTTCTCATCGTTTCTTGCATGTTAACCAAATATACCGCGCAAGCGGGTTCTTGATATGAGATGTTCAATGTCTATTAATATGTATACTGATCAATCAGAAAATGGAATATATACAAATAAAACAATCATGAATTACCGGTATATTTAACTTGAAAATATGCAGGTCACCAATCTAAATCGGGTAGAAGCTGTCCCAATGGTTTCTTGCATCTGATTGGCTGTTGGGGTTTTAGAGGCTCAAATAAGGATGTAGAACATTAACACATACAATAGCTAGAGTTCTGTTAGAGGGTCAAATAAGGATGTAGAGCATGAACATATTCCTTATTTAGTGTTCTGTTAGAGGGTCAAATAAGGATGTAGAGCATGAACATATTCCTTATTTAGTGTTCTGTTAGAGGGTCAAATAAGGATTGAGAACATGAACATATTCCTTATTTAGAGTTCTGTTAGAGGGTCAAATAAGGATTGAGAACATGAACACATTCCTTATTTAGAGTTCTGTTAGAGGGTAAAAAACGGATGTAGAGCATGAACATATTTCTTATTTAGAGTTCTGTTAGAGGGTCAAATAAGAAATGAGAACATGAACACATTTCTTATTTAGAGTTCTGTTAGAGGGTAAAAACAAGAGCACTGCGTACGGCACGGACGCTCGACTGATAGGGAGAAGAAAAAACAAAAAATGAGCTAAACAAAAAACCTTAACCGGACGACCATGCCGCCGCCGCCGACCACGCCAGGGTCATGACAATAGCTCTCGTTTTTTTCAAAAGTCGAGCTAAAAAGGATGTAGAACATGAACATATTCCTTATTTAGAGTTCTGTTAGAGGGTCAAATAAGGATGCAGAACATGAACATATTCCTTATTTAGAGTTCTGTTAGAGGGTCAAATAAGGATTGAGAACATTAACATATTCCTTATTTAGAGTTCTGTTAGAGGTAAAATAAGGATGTAGAACATGAACATATTCCTTATTTAGAGTTCTGTTAAAGTGTTTCAGCTGGTCATCAGAAGGTCATTTACTAAGATAAGCAAATGTATATTTTTTTGAACAGCAGAATTTTCCAGCCCATTCTTGTTTTTGTTACCCCTTTCCCTCAAACAACATATCTGCAGCAGACGACTTTGAAAACAACCAGCCAAAATATGGAAAATCTCGTTAGTTATCATGAGCATTGTCTTTTTTTGTCAAAATGTTTTCAAATGTTGTTTATTGCAGTGGGGGGTCAGCCTACAACTGTATGTGGGAAAGGCAGGGCCTCCGCTGTCGGTCGCCAAAGTCGCCAATTGCGAAGAAATAATAAAAGTTGCGCAAGAAAAAAAGAATTTGCGAAACAGCTTGCGAAAGCAAAATCTTGGCAAATTGAGCCGCCATTTTGTTTTATAAATGCTCTAAGCGGCGTATATTTTCAATGATACAAGCATTCTATTGACTTTCGTATCTCTGTGTATGCGACTAACGGTAACTTTAAAAGGTAACCAGTCTTGATATTTGACAATGTGAAGGCCAAGCGACTGTTGTTTTTCACACGTTTTATCAATATATCGGACAAATTAGTGTTATGAACGATTGATCGATGTTGTTATTACCGACTAAAGAGGGACGATCGTTAACAGTTTGTTTGTTTGTACTTTGATGTTTCTGATTGGACGTACATTTTAATTTGAACACCGTGTTTGGTCCGTAATCAGGAGCGTGTATGACCAAACATTTGATGCGGATTTCAATTGATGGCCCCAGTGTTGAACATTTTGATTTTAAGGATGACTTTAAGGTTTGGGCTGGTTTAAAGACTCCCAGAATTCTGGTTTGAGACTGATGTTCTTGTATATATATACTGTATGTAAATATAATCATGTTTTAAATGGAACAGAAATGAAAAATATGTGCTTTTCATACATCTTATGTTATTTCATAAATAATACATGTGCTATTGCTAAAGACATGAATGAAATAAAAGAGAGAAAAAACACTACATTTCGTTTTACAGTGTTTTTTATACCCTTTATTTGTTGATGTTTAATTGGCCTTCAAAGTTGGTCAATTTTGGCTCCAACTATTTTATTTTGGCTCCTTTTTTTTTCCATTTGGCGAAAGTGTTGGCGAAAGAAAATAAATAGCCAGGGGAGGCCCTGGAAAGGGTTAAAATGTGAGGATATTGAGAGGAATCTTGATGTGAAGTTTCATCCCAATTGACCCTTTACCAAGAAGACAATGCATGCCGGACAAAGGGTGATCACAATAACTTTTTGCTCAAGTGAGCTAAATTTGACCTACCTTCCATGTGTCTATAAAATCTACATCTGAAAATATCACTTTTCCTTTCTCATCTCTGGGTAAAAATTCTTCCCCTTCCTACAAGTAAACAGATCATTCTGTAAAAGCTGGTGACTTTAAAATACATTACTAAAAAAGTGAAAAAATGCCATAACCCTTTCCCACTTGCAGACACATCATTTAACACATCTGCAGGACAACTTTTGAAAACATTGTGACAAAAAGAAACAAGAGGCCCAAGAGGGCCAGTATCACTCCACTGCCATTAGGCAAAAATTAAATCTCCAAACAGCCCAGTCTCCTCGTGGCCATGTTTTTTTACCAATCACCATGGCTTGAAGGAATCTTGTAGAGTGTCACCAAAGGATTTCTGCATAATTATTTGAAAATCTGCCAAATAGTTTGGGAGGAGAAGATTTTTAGTTTTTACTAAAGCCAATATAAGGCTAACAGCCCGGCCAACGCTGGCAGACATAATTTAAGACCAATCAACATGGCTTGTTGGAATCTGATAGCGAGTCACCCAAGGATCATTTCTACAATATTATTTGAAAATCGGCCAGATACTTATGACCGAGAAGATTTGTAAAGTTTTCACTATAACCATAAGGCAAAATAGCCCTGTCGGCCATGTTTTTCGACCAATCAACATGGCTTGAAGAAATCTGATAGAGAGTCATCCAAGGAACATTTCCATGGAAACCAGAATTTTGCATGGATCCTAAAAAATTTGAAGACATTTAGAGGATGCTTCCTATGAAGTGTGGTTAGGGAGAAGTAGTTGGAAGCAAAAAGTTGACACATGGACGCAAGCAAGTATGATGGACAATTCACGATGACATAAGTTCACCTGGCTTTGAGCAATTTCACCTTTTGCCACAATGTTTTCGATAAAAAACTTTCAATTTAACAAAGACATTCTCAAAGACGACTGCTGCAGATTTGTTGCACGTGGCAAAGGGTTTAACTCATAAGTTTTCACAATAATTTATACTTTTTCTTCAAACTATAAAATAATACTTTAACTTGATATAATACTTTTTCTTCTGCAGCAAGTGGGAATGATTTAAAATGGATAACCGTTTCTTACTTAAACTTTATCACACCTCTGCAGTAATTGGGAACGAGTTAAAATGGTCAACCGTTTCTTACAATACATATATAATCAATTTTCAGGGTATGAATTTGAAAAAATTAACCCTTTCTCACATACAAACGTATTCTGGAGCATGATTAAGCTTTCATTTTTAGAGAATTACTCAATTCACCCATAGATTGTTTCAAAGTTATCTGCTGTAGATTTGTTGTATTTGTGAAATGGTTAAAGTTAGTATAGGGATTCTCTATAAATGAAAGTGTAATAATTGAGATATTGAACATTTTGGCCAATTTATCCTTTTGTCACAATATTTCAAAAGTTGTCTGCTCAATTGTGTCAAAATGCATCAATATGTGAGATAGGATTAACCCTTTCCAGCAGGTAGACTCTTATTTAATAATTATATCAGTAAGATTCCTTTACATTTATGTCAATATATCTTCAAAGTAGTTAGCTGCAAATTTGTAGTATGTAGGAAAGGTTTAAACATATTAAATTTGTGTTGACAATAGTAATTGCTTACCTTATAGCCAACGGGCCAATGTATTAGATAAAGGTCCAGGTAATTCAAACCTAGATCTTCGAGTGACTTTTTCAGACTTGTTCGAACGAGATCGGGTCTGTGACAAGTGTTCCATAACTGAAAAAAGATAAACATAGGGTAGGTATGTATAACCAGTGAAAATCAGCTTCTGCACCACACTCGAATCTAGTTATGAACTTTGCATCATCTTGTTAAAGATACTTTCAAGATCCACAACTGAAAAAGATTAACTTGAGTCAAGTTCCAGAAATACATGTATGGGATTTCAAGGTATGTTGACTTTGGACGTCATATTGGATGCTGTAACATATACAATTGGACGCAAAAACATAAACATTTGGACGCTGTAACATACACATTTGGAAACTGTAACATATACATTTGGAGGCAGTAACATACACATTTGGACGCAGTAACATATACATTTGGACGCTGTAACATACACATTTGGATGCTGTAACATACACATTTGGATGCTGTAACATACACATTTTGAGGCAGTATACACACATTTGGACGCAGTAACATATACATTTGGACTCTGTAACATATACATTTGGACGCTGTAACATATACATTTAGATGCAGTAACATACACATTTAGATGCAGTAACATATACATTTAGATGCAGTAACATATACATTTAGATGCAGTAACATACACATTTTTGGACGCAGTAACAAACACATTGGGACACTGTAACATACACATTTTCACGCTGTAACATACACATTTGGACGCTGTAACATATACATTTGGATGCTGTAACATATACATTTGGACGCAATAACATAAACATTTGGACGCAGTAACAAACACATTGGGACACTGTAACATACACATTTGGACGCTGTAACATACACATTTGGACGCTGTAACATATACATTTGGACGCAGTAATTTAAACATTTGGATGCAGAAATATACACATTTGGACGCAGAAACATACACATTTGGACGCAGTAACATACACATTAGGACACAGTAACATACACATTTGGACGATGTTACATACACATTTGGATGATGTTACATACACATTTGGATGCAGTAACATATACATTTGAACCTAGTAACATACACATTTGGACGCTGTAACATATATATTTGGACGCTGTAACATACACTTTTGGACGCTGTAACATACACATTTGGATGCTGTAACATACACATTTAGACGCTGTAACATACACATTTGGACACTGTAACATACACATTTGGACACTGTAACATATACATTTGGATGCAGTAACATACATATTTGGACACTGTAACATTCATATTTGGACGTGGTAACAAACACATTTGGACGCTGTAACATACACATTTGGAGGCTGTAACATACACATTTGGACACAGTAACATAAACATTGTGTTGCTGTAACAAGGGCACATTTGGACGCAGTAACATAAACATTGTGTTACATAACAAGGACAAATTTGGACGCTGTAACATATACATTTGGACGCAAAAACATACACATTTGGATGCTGTAACAGAAACATTTGAAACATCAGAAAGGACAGCAATTTCAAGATAAATTGTAAATGTAAATTTAAGAAAATAATTCAAAACAATGGTTATTTTTTCAAAATTTGTGGTGTATTTAAAAATCATAAAAACGACAAATTTTAAATAGCCAAAATCAAATTATACAATAAAAGGTAATTGCATGAATATGGGAAACTATTGTGTTGGGACTAGTTTTTTCGATGGAGTTCTGCACTCACAAGCTCAGGCAACTCAGCCAAAGGAACTCGTCCAACACAATAGTTTGCCATATTGATACAATAACCTATATGGTTATGATATTATTTCCAAGATACTGTAGCATACTATTTATGTTTAAAGAATAAAAAATAACAATGAATATTTAAATATTTATAATATGATAAATAGAGACTTCATTGAAAGATAAAATTATAAAATGAAAACAAATGAAAGTAAGTCTACATTATTTTTCCTGACAGGATTATGGTCTGAGTGCCAAATTGTCTTTTACTGTGAATTTTAATGGTCATATATGACCAATTCCTCTTTTCTTTTATCTGCTGACTTTTTCAAAGACTTGCTGAGATATTATTTGTGAGACAGAATATCAACATTGTTCATTTCAATAAATTTCTCTAGTTCTAACAATGTAAACATCGTTACGTATATCTGCATAGGAACAGTAATACATGTATGTATCTGAATAGGAACAGTATATTACATATCTCTGCATAGGAACAGTATATTAAATGCATCCACATAGGAACAGTATATTACATATATCTGCATAGGAACAGTATATTAAATGCATCCACATAGGAACAGTATATTACATATCTCTGCATAGGAACAGTATATTAAATGCATCAACATAGGAACAGTATATTACATATATCTGCATAGGAACAGTATATTAAATGCATCAACATAGGAACAGTATATTACATATCTCTGCATAGGAACAGTATATTACATATATCTGCATAGGAACAGTATATTACATATATCTGCATAGGAACACTATATTCCATATATCTGCATAAGAACAGTATATTACATATATCTGCATAGGAACAGTATATTACATACATATCTGCATAGGAATAGTATATTACATGCATCTGCATACATGTAGGAACAGTATATTACATGCATCTGCATACATGTAGGAACAGTATATTACATGCATCTGCATAGGAACAGTATATTACATAATATACTGTCACTGATCTGCAGATGAGGCCCTGGGTGCCAAACTTGTTACTCTATTGAAAACAATAAAATAACAGATTAAAAGATATACATACCTTGCTAACAACAAACAAGTCTGATCTTTCAATAGTTCCCTCGATAATCAGCTTCTTGATGGCCCCGCCCACTGCTCTCTCGTTTCTATAAATAGCTGCACAGTCTATGTGTCTGTATCCAACTTTCACTGCCGAATGGACAGCTTCATATGTCTCATCATCACTCTGTTTTACAAATAAAGAAAATGCATAGATTGTTTAGAATTAACCCTCTCATGATGAATCTACTTTTGCCAAAATGTTTTCAACTCAATTAAAAACAAGCAAATTCAGAGAATTATGGTCCCCCGCTTTGGGGGTGCGCATCTACACTTGGTGGTGATCCTTCCTATAAAGTTTCATCAAATTCCAAAAAGCGGTTGCAGAGAAATAGCCCGGAAAAATGAATTTAGTCATACATAGCCTGATGGTGGGGTAAAGGGCCATAACTCCGTGCAAAATAATCCAACGGGAACGCAAACACGATATGCGCATCTACACTTGGTGGTGATCCTTCCTATGAAGTTTCATAAAATTCCAAAAAGCGGTTGCAGAGAAATAGCCCGGAAATGAATTTAGTCATACATAGCCTGATGGTGGAGTAAAGGGCCATAACTCCGTGAAAAATAATCCAACCGGAACGCAAACACGATATGCGCATCTACACTTGGTGGTGATCCTTCCTATGAAGTTTCATAAAATTCCAAAAAGCGGTTGCAGAGAAATAGCCCGGAAATGAATTTAGTCATACATAGCCTGATGGTGGAGTAAAGGGCCATAACTCCGTGAAAAATAATCCAACCGGAACGCAAACACGATATGCGCATCTACACTTGGTGGTGATCCTTCCTATGAAGTTTCATAAAATTCCAAAAAGCGGTTGCAGAGAAATAGCCCGGAAATGAATTTAGTCATACATAGCCTGATGGTGGGGTAAAGGGCCATAACTCCGTGCAAAATAATCCAACCGGAACGCAAACACGATATGCGCATCTACACTTGGTGGTGATCCTTCCTATGAAGTTTCATAAAATTCCAAAAAGCGGTTGCAGAGAAATAGCCCGGAAATGAATTTAGTCATACATAGGGGTAAAGGGCCATAACTCGTCAGGGTCAAGGTCACAAGGTCAAAAAAATTGGTATTGATGGAAAGAAGTTGTCACAAGGAATACACATGTGAAATATGAAAGCAGTACCTATTACGATTCAGAAGTTATGACCAAGGTTAAAGTTTTTGTGACAGCGTGACTGACGGACGGACTGACTGACGAATGAGAAATAATAGTCCCCGCGCTTTCGCTAAGCGGGGGACAAAAATATATATCCATAGTTTATGAAGGTTGTCTATTACAGATTTGTTCTATGTGGGAAAGGGTTAGATAATTTTGAAGGTTGTCTAGTACAGATTTGTTCTATGTGGGAAAGGGTTAGATCATTTTGAAGGTTGTCTATTACAGATTTGTTCTATGTGGGAAAGGGTTAGATAATTTTGAGAGTTGTCTATTACAGATTTGTTCTTTATGGGAAAGGGTTAGAATGAGATCATTTTGAAGGTTGTCTATTACAGATGTGTGAAAGCAACTTTGATTTATCACTTCAGATACTTCCTGCACCAACAGCCTCGGTTGTGTAGAGGTAAAATGTCCAATAAGCAGGAGAACAGAATAGGACTACTAGATAAGGATGAGTTATTAAAATAGGATATTGAGCAATTTTTCCTTTTCCCAGTTTTCTGTTACAAAGGCATCAAATTTCAAATGTTTATGGGATGGGGTTGAAATAATTATGTGTATATGGGACATGGTTGACATATGTGTTTATGGGACATGGTTGACATATGTGTTTATGGGACATGGTTGACATATGTGTTTATGGGACATGGTTGACATATGTGTTTATGGGACATGGTTGACATATGTGTTTATGGGATGGGGTTGAAATAATTATGTGTATATGGGACATGGTTGACATATGTGTTTATGGGACATGGTTGACATATGTGTTTATGGGACATGGTTCACAAAATGTGTTTATGGGATGGGGTTGACATACATGTTTATGTGATATAGTATGCATATGTGTTTATGGGATATGGTTGACACGTGTTTGTGTGATACTGTTGACATAATGTGTTTCTGGGATACATTTGACATATATGCGTAATATTAATTTTCAGTGAGCCTTCCCCTACCTGTCTAGAAGAGCCTGCGTTATTAGAAATAGCCAAAGCAAAGAATAAAACACCTGCACAGGTAAATCAAATATATGTTTCATTGTCTGATTTCAAAAAGTTTCTTAGGTGACCATTACAAACAATTGTTCAAGTCAGATTTATAAGTTGAAAAACATGGTTGCCAGGCAGCATCAGAAAAGGGATAAACTTAAAAATGTTTGTCTGATTTCAAGACAGAGTTGCGTAAATGATGCTTAGTTGACACTCTACAAATAACGACCACATAGCATCTACAAGGGGTTAGTTAGAATGACAATTCTTTTTTTCTGAAACTGTCTGACTTCAAGATAATTTGGTAGATATGTTGAATCTAACCTATTACTACATTAATCTATTTCTACTCCAACAGGTAACTATTAGATTCCTGTTACAGAGAGGTATTGCTGTACTTCCAAAGACCGTTACATTATCTAGAGTGCAAGAAAACTTTCAGGTACAGTTCATGGGTTGAGACTCACTTTCTATGTGCATGACCTCGCTTATTTAAAATTTGTCATTTTGATGTATAGTGCCTAATGTTATATTGCAAATTGCAAAAATTATTTTTTGTTGATAGCATTCTCTTAATTCTTTATGAGGTGTCAGCTAAGGTGTCGAAAATAAGTTATTAGCATAAACATTTGAAATGGAACAGAAATATGAAATTATGAAAAATATTGGACATCACACAATTTCTGATGTTACCAAAAAATACTGTAGACATGAACGATGCCCATGTGTAATAGTAGAAGTATTCAATGGAGTTAAAAACATTGATGCATTAGGAGCTATTGCTCAATATGAGTCTGCTTTTCCTTTTGCCACAATCATTTTTTTAAAACTTTATTCAGTAATTATACTTTCATTGCTAGAGATTTTGCCTATATTTTTTCAAAGTTGTCTGCTGCAGATTTGTTGTATGTAGGAACGGGGGCTGAATGTTTATTTAATGAGATATGGTAGCACAAAGACCTGCTTACTCTATCTTATCTAGGCCTCGGATTATGGTAAAAGGAGAAAGTGCTCATTATAATCAATTTTCCCTTTTGTCTCATTCTCAATTTTATTCTATAATTATAGGGGGAAAAACGTCTTTTTTTCGTTGGAAGGCACTGCGCAGGAAAAAAGCCCAATAAGCTATGAATACTTATGAAATGTCCCCCAAAAAACGTGGATTGAGAATTTTTGTTAAAATGGATATTTATGGAAATAAAAATGCGTTACAATTTGTGTTCACTTGCATTTTTACAAAATAATTAGAAAAATTGACTTTGAGGGTTTAAAATGTTTTATGTATTTAGATGTGATGCAGAAATAGGAAAACATTATCACCGTCTTGTCAATCATTTATGAATTGATATTTATGATCTTAGAATGCTGTACAATTTTCTTTTTCAAACAGTATTTTTCGTATGTTAGTACCACCTACAGATATATTATTGTCATTATTTTATAGTTCTTTCTCATTTGTACCTGGATCTTTTCAAAGTTGTCTGCTGCTGTTTTTTTAATATGTGGGAAATCATAAATGTTTTTCTATAGACATTATACCCCTATTTGCATAACGTGTTTCCTATATATATGAGCTTGTCCATTGATAAAAAGTAAGAACTTAGCATTTCTGACCAATGTAGGTTCAGATCAGAAAGAAGATGTGTATTAATAGCATAAACATAAGTTGACAGAAGCTTCAAACTTGATTATGTTAGTAATACAGGTATGTAAACAGTATAAATCTTGATCAGACTTTGCAAATGCACAGGCTCTGAACTCGATCTTCATTGAGAACTGGTACCTTCAGAAACATCTAAAATGCTTATGTATGTGAAATGTCAACAGCAGATCTTGATCAGTCTGTGTGGATGTACATGCTTGTCTTGTTCTACAATGTACATGAAAGCCAACTGGTACATATTAACATTTTACTTCATTTCTCTAGGTGTTTGATTTTGAACTGTCTCCAGAAGAAATGCAGAAGCTTTTAGACTTGAATAAAGACATCAGATTAGGCCTTGAAGGAATGTAAGCTGACTATCAGTCTCTAAAATATTTTATAACATTTGAAAGAGAGGGTTTTATTGAACCTTTATGCTGCTTTCAACATTATTACAATGAGAGAACATGAATTCATGATCCCTGGGTGACTAACCAGAGCCAGGCATGCACAAGGGTACTCCACCATGTCTGCCACTTGCAAGGATTAAACCTGGTTCCCAGTTGTAATTGCCCATGCCAACCACTTGTCTATGGTAGTTTCCTTGGAGATAGAGAGTAAACTGGAATGAGTGTTTAGTGTCCATCTGTAGATGATACAGGTTGAACAGATTGTTATGAACCTGTACAGCTATCAATACCACACTGGCAGCTTATGTAACTGCACTTATTGGCAGTATGTGATCACTTTAGCTTTATAACCATTCATTAATGTATTAATTAACATGATAATTTGGTGTAACTACTCATACTGTTTTAGGATTGACTATAAGTGAAATATGAAGGGAAATAACTTTTTCAGTCAGCGTTTGTACATGAGTGGTCTCTCTTTGACCATAATTTGTCCGGGCTGCTTTTCTTATTACAATTAACTTTAACATTTATCCTAAACACGGTGCAAACTTGCAATTGTTGTAACCTTGTGACAACTTTGGTAGTGTTATTGTCCCTTTCCTTGTTTGTACACAATATCTTGACCAACACTTCCCTGCATATTTTGATGCATCTGCAGCATACACTTTTTGAAAAGATTTTGACAAAAGGAGAAATTTCTCAAAGAGCATTTTCTCCTTTTACCACAATGTTTTCAACTTTGTTCAGTAATTTACCTATATTTATAGAAATCTTCATAATATAATGTAGTTGTTTTCCAGTTGTCTATTGCATATACATTGAATGTGGGAAATGGTTGAATTGTCTTTGGTTTACTACTCGATTTCATTTAGCTGATGGTCCTTGGCAAGCCAGAGCACAAAGTGCAGGCTGATCTATTATGATCCCTCCCCATCTGGTGCAAGCGCTGTCTTTCTGTTCACATTTTCCTACAAACAACTTCTCCTAAACAAAAATACTGATTTCAAAATAATTTCACAGGAATGTTCCTTAGGTTGTTATCTTTCTAAGTTGTTCAAAGAAATTAATTCTGTGCATAATTATGGTTGCCATGGCAACCGAAAGGAACAATTTTAAAATCTCCTTCCAGAAACAGAAAGGCCTATAGTTTAGATAGTTGGTGTGTCTCATGGCCCTTTACATATTGTTCAAATTATGCCCCTTGGTTCAAAATTGTCTAGGTCCTTGGGGTAACCAGTTTTACATAGAGAATTAGAGATATATACGTAAAAACTTTAAACTCTTCCTGTCTGAAACTGAAAGGCTTTGATATCTGGTGTGTAGCATTGTCTCATGGTACTCTACCTAGTGTGTTCAAATTATGCCCCTGGGTTTAAAATTGGCCCCTGCCCCTTGGGTCACCTGTTTTACATAGAGATATATAGAGACAAACTTGTTAAAGCTGTGTCAGTTGGTAAATACAACACATTACCATAAAATGCTAGTAAAGTTTTGAGTATATTCTTTTTGTTGAAATTTTTAAAATCTCCTTGAACAAAATGGACCCTATTGGCAGCGCGTAAAAATAACCATCTGTACACCCCCAGCAGGAGGTTGGAGTCCCCGAATGAAGGCTTAAAACTAACTAGTGTGGTTTTGACTTGAGTGGGATGCAAGAATTTTATTTTCATTTCCAGTATTCGGACACTAAGATTTCTTTCTGACGGAAATAACATTGCGTAATATGTCACATTGTATACACACACTGCTTTTGGAGAACACACTGTTTTATCAGTAGTGCCAATATATTAATCTTGATACTTTGTTTTCTATCTTTACAGAGCAATAGGCCACCAGTATTACCCATTTGAAGACTCTTTCTAAATGTCAAGGTTATTACCATGGTAACAGACAAGTAACCCCAGAATGTTGTTCAGGATCATCATTTGTGCCTGTTTCTATGCATACATCATTTACAATAATCGGCTAGTGAATTATTATTAAAGGGGTCTTTCTTCCAAGATATCTTTAGTTGCACTCAATGTCTCATTAAAACTCTATGTTGTGGGAACTCAATGAGACAATTCTTATGATAACCCACAACATAGGTTTTGGAGGTCAAATGCGTATTTTAGAACATAAAAAACAGTATATGATACAATTTCTTTTGCAGCACTCATTAAATCCTGTAATGTGGGAATTGAAAGGAATCCTCTCACTGAGACTTGTGACCTTGTTATGTATTCATTTATCATGATTTATGCAACAGTTGAATTTACATTGCATGTTTATGCTAAATTGTTAATATTTACTTTTAGGGCATCACAGGTCGATTTAACCATCAAATTGACATTAACCATTTTGTTTGTTTTTACATTTTTCACAGTTCAGACGCATCTGCATCATAAGACTCTTAACAGCCTTGCTGTGGAAGCTGGCTTTTATAGCGACGCTGGTAGAATCATGGTTGGCTATTTTCACAAAGTTAAGCAACCTACATCAAAGTTAGTCAGTGCCTAAATGTGTGAGTCTCAGTGGCTTAACTCTGTGAAGGACCCGATACCTGTATACAAATCGTGGCAGCGGTGGGATACGCCCGGTTGACAACCACATCAACCCCAGAGCCAGGTGGTTCCCATTGATGTTACAACTCACATTGGCCCTGCTCTGGTGTACTGCTTGTGCACAGTTTTGTGACTTTGGGTCAAGTAAAGCGAAAATATAACAGTAATGTGGTAGAGGTGGAGATACCACTTTTAAGCCTTGCTGTCAAAACCAGACTTTTATAGCGACATCATAGCCTTTCACGGAAGTTAAGCAACATACATCACGGTTAGTGCCTAGATGTGCCACTTCATAGAAAGATGTCGCATATGCTCATTTTTCATTTTGTTATTACATGCACATGCGGTTGCAAAATAATTAAATTACAGACACTAAAACAAGAAAGTGATTTAGACTACAGTGGCTTATTTCCTTGAAATACCCGGTACAGGTTACACCTAGTCGAAGGGATTTCAATACCTAACCTTTGCCAAATGTTTTCAATTTCGTCTGCAGCAGATTTATTGTATAAGGGAAAGGGTTTGGTTAATGGATTACTTTAAAATATATTGCAATAATTGTATCAATGAAAAGTTCTTATGGCGTAACTGCTTTACCTGTTTCGGAGTAATCAGCTGTGGTTAGTATTGGGGATTTGAAACCAGGGGTCCCTGGTAAAATCCCCAGTCATGGTGGAGTGCCTTTTTTCCTAATCTATTACTGGTTTGTTTACCCAGGGAACATGAATAAGTGAACTGTCGTCGAGATATAACTGAAATTATGTTGAAAACAGGTAAAAACCCATTAAAACAAATTTACCTGTTTCGGTGCATATGTACCAAATCCCAGAGCTGGCATCTTCATACCCCCTCTCAGTGTAAACATCAAATCACCCTTCTTCGCCATCGTGATCAAATCGATCTGCCAGTCAATGTCACCGAATAGTATACACTCCAAACCCTTTCTAAGACGCAAGTTATAACTTATATTGTACACGGCTCTCAAAGTTCAAACCAACCAGTTAGCCAGTCTTTGTACAAGGTATGCAAGCAAACCGCGAAGATTAGCACCTCGTGCAGATACAAGCCTATGCATATAGTAGTGAACTGTTAGATATTACCCTAACTCTCGTTATCTCGAGTCACTGTCAAGCTGTCTGCGCCGAGGACAATTCGGTCAGTTCTAATCATCTACGAGTCACCTGTTTTTCGACCTCCGTCCTTGACCTTTGCGGTTATCTCCCTTCTACGTTTATAAGGAGCAAATGTAATATAACTAACGGAATGTAATGATAAATAACCGACTTAACGTTCGTGATAAGTAACGCGTTTTCCGTTTATCAACACTCATCAGTACTACTACTACTGCTTCTACTTATACTACTACTACTTCTACTACTACTGCTTCTACTTCTACTACAAATACTATTACTACTACTACTACTACTACTACTACTACTACTACTACTACTGCTTCTACTTCTAATACAAATACTATTACTACTACTACTACTACTACTACTACTACTGCTACTACTTCTACTACAAATACTATTACTTCTACTACTACTGCTTCTACTACTACTACTACTACTGCTACTACTTCTACTACAAATACTATTACTACTACTACTACTACTGCTTCTACTTCTACTTCTACTACAAATAATATTACTACTACTACTACTACTGCTTCTACTTCTACTACTTCTACTACTACTACTACTACTACTACTGCTTCTACTTCTACTACAAATACTAGTAATACTACTACTACAACTACTGCTACTACTACTACTTCTACTTCTACTACAAATACTATTACTACTACTACTACTACTACTACTACTACTACTGCTTCTACTTCTACTACAAATACTATTACTACTACTACTACTACTACTGCTTCTACTATCACCATTACTTCTGCTTCTACTACTGTTACAACAACAACTTCTTCTACTACTACTACTACTATTTATATTTATCCTAAGTATCACAAAAATATCTACTACTACAAGTACAACAATTGCTGCAAAAACCAGCAAAACAGGGTTGCGCGATGGAGCGAAATAGTCTCAAGACGAAATATACTCGATTCGCTTATTCCATAATCGAACGCATATTGACACATGTGCAGTTGACGACTTTTTAAAACATTGTGGCAAAAAGAGAAATTTATTTTAATGAACAATGTCTGCGTTTGCTGCAATGATTTGAATGAATGAATGAATGTATATTGTTTTATGGCGCATCGACAGCTAAGGTCATTTAGCGCGCAATTAAATTTAATTATTCATGATCCCTGGGTAAACAAACCAGTACTAGGCTAGAAAATGTGCCTTGCCCACCATGACCGTATTGCCGCGACTGGGGACCGAACCCGAGACACCCGGTTTCGAAATCCCCGACGCTAACCACTCGACCACAGCGGATTCCTGCAATGGTTTGAACCCGTTTGATTAGTATACTATCATTTATAGAAATTTCATTATAAATCTATTTGCTTTTTTGCTTAATCTTTAACAAAAACAATGCTAACTTTAATGTTTTTACATGAATCTTATTAGTCGCCGGGCAGAAGCCGGCGACTTCTATTTTTAATATGTCTTCGGAAATGACATGGGATTATTATTAGAAAGAAACACATTTAGATGTCTTGAACATATTAAAATTGTGTTTGTTTAAAAAACACTAAGTAATGACACATCTAAAATGAAATAAATATTCCGATGTTTTAGGTATTTTCAGTTTCTTTATTTTGACTCGCATTTATGTTTTTTTGTTTTATTTACTAAGACACAACAGTCCCTATTATCTAGACTGGGATACTTTATTTTACACTATATACTACATGTAATCAAAAGGCGATAACTACAAACCTTTACATCGCACAGTCTAATTTGTTTATATACGCGCACCTGCTTGCAGGAGACTGTTATGTGTAAATATCGAGATGAAAATGACGTCGGATATTCTCTTTTTAATGGCAATTTTAACTTACTGAATGTTATTTTCATGTTCAAAGAGATGTCTTGATTTGTGAAGAAGGCATTTTAGTATGTTTATCCATGTATATCTAAAATATGAACTGTTTCTAAGCTAAAACTTTAGGTCAAAGGGAAGTAAATCGGATCGGCTTGCCGGGAAGACAATTTTGTCCAGGGGATTTCAGATAAATATGTAAGACTGAAATTGTCACCCATTGGACAATAATGATTTTGCTGAAAGTTGAACCCTGGTTTTCTTTTGACTGTATTGACACCTTCAGAGTATGTTTTAGAACATCCTGTATTTTCTGAAATTTGAAGTGAAATTCAGTGCGGGATAAGGGTGACCTATCATTTGACGTCATAGCTAAAAAAAAATGGTAGGATGAGCCCTGAGTTTCTGGTGCTGTAATGGTAGATATAAGAATGTACTTTGATTTAATATAGGTTTGTGGCTTCATTGAGATGTTGGGAAAGAACCATATCCCATAACGCTACAATGGTCGCCTATGTAAAATTAATTGCTTCCCTTTGACCTAAAGATCGCGTGACTCGCGAATACCAACTGCGTAGATCAATTTCCTTTGCAGAGAGCCGCTCTTTAGACTCACTTACAAATAGTAAATCATAGGTGATTTAAAATGTTTATTTAGTTAGAAACAAATGAAGAAAAGAACAAACCGAGATAAAAACTGGTTTTAATAGAAAAATTACTTTGAACGAACACTCTCTGCCTATAAAGAGAGTTTCAAGAACTGCTCGCCAAATAGTTCATTCTGCACGGCGAGGGTAAATAAAAACAAATAATAATAACACCTCTGCGAATAAGAAAGAATCGGGTCTTTCGTACAAAATTATTTCGTCCTTGTGTCTATATAAAAACTATCTAGCCTCAATGTTTACAACACTCGTTTGCTACATGTGGGAAAGATGGTTTACATTATTATTTATCGTATCATTACAAATATTAAACATATAAGATAACATTCAAAAACCTTCATCACATTTATTAAAATTAGCATTATCATTTTTTCAAAAACAATACAGCTTCTAAATAAGCCTTTTCACATGTTTTTTTGTTTAGATAAAAGGTAGTTAAATAAATATAAGGGAGCAAACTCTTTGTTTTTAAATTTAAAGTACGTGGTCTTTTCAGAGTTATTTCCCTGTGATCAACGTATAGACGACAAACCTTTCATCTGACAGCTGATTTTTTTCCATCTCATGTTGGCGCCCAGCGGTGAAACAATACATCAACACCCCAAAAGGACAAAAGTATAAGTCAATTCTACAAACTTAAATTTAACGCGTTTTGGAAGGGTGCCAACACGGCATATGTCGTTCTAGCGTGTTGGCACTCTAAACAGTCACCAACACGGCATATGTCGTTCTAGCGTGTTGGCGCTCTCACCACTCACCAACACGGCATATGTCGTTCTAGCGTGTTGGCGCTCTAACCAGTCACCAACACGACATATGTCGTTCTAGCGTGTTGGCGCTCTCACCAGTCACCAACACGGCATATGTCGTTCTAGATAACGTGTTGTCGCTCTCACCAGTCACTAACTCGGCATATGCCGTTATATCGTGTTTGCGCTCTCACCAGTCACCAACACGGCATATGTCGTTCTAGCGTGTTGGCGCTCTAACCAGTCACCAACACGGCATATGTCGTTCTAGCGTGTTGGCACTCTTACCAGTCACCAACACGGCATATGTCGTTCTAGCGTGTTTTGCGCTCTCACCAGTCACCAACACGACATATGTCGTTCTAGCGTGTTGTCGCTCTCACGAGTCACCAACACGGCATATGTCGTTCTAGCGTGTTGGCGCTCTCACCAGTCACCAACACGACATATGTGGTTCTAGCGTGTTGGCGCTCTCACCAGTCACCAACACGGCATAAGTCGTTCTAGCGTGTTGGCACTCTCACCAGTCACCAACACGGCATATGTCGTTCTAGCGTGTTTTGCGCTCTCACGAGTCACCAACACGGCATATGTCGTTCTAGCGTGTTGGCGCTCTCACCAGTCACCAACACGACATATGTGGTTCTAGCTTGTTGGCGCTCTCACCAGTCACCAACACGGCATATGTCGTTATATCGTGTTTGCGCTCTTACCAGTCACCAACACGGCATATGTCGTTCTAGCGTGTTGGCACTCTCACCAGTCACCAACACGGCATATGTGGTTCTAGCGTGTTGGCGCTCTCACCAGTCACCAACACGACATATGTGGTTCTAGCGTGTTGGCGCTCTCACCAGTCACCAACACGGCATATGTCGTTCTAGCGTGTTGGCACTCTCACCAGTCACCAACACGGCATATGTCGTTCTATCGTGTTTTGCGCTCTCACGAGTCACCAACACGGCATATGTCGTTCGGCGCTATTAATGAAATACGCAACGTGATTTACTGTACTTTTTCATTTTTCCAATAATCAAATTTCGCGCATGCGCAGTCCACCCGTTACTGATGACGTCATGTGTTGACAACTCGACCATATCTGTAATGGAGACTAGTAATATTATGCAAGGTTTAGAAGAAACAGATACGATTTCTGTATTAATTCCAGCAATTACGAGTGTTAAACCGTACCAGATTGAACCAAGACGACCATTGACACCTATTTATATCGTCCTTTTCGGAAATTCAATCTTCCAGCGATGAGAACGAGTACGATGAAAATGATCGTTTGGACAATACAAATTGGTAGGAAAATTTCTTGTTTTATTCAAAGCTGAAATCGTTTTCCTCCCATTCTTTGTTTTCAAATATCTTCAAAGTTACTTCGTTGGTTTATATATTTAGCCATTTCATTCGATCAAAACAAGATTAACATATAACCAGAGACATATAAACATATATTTTGATATGTCTCTGATATAACCGAACCGACATTTTATAAGTTGAAAATTTCTACTAAAACAGCAGTAAACTTTGGAATCTTTTCAACAAAAAATGCAAGTAAATATGGTAAATGCTTTCAAAATATATAAGTACTATTTATAACATAAATATAACTTTTTTTTATCGAAGTTGAAAACATAAGTGGGAAAATAGAAATAATTTGCCATGGGAAATTTCTTCTTTTCCAATAAATACAATATATCTACAACTTTTTTTTACAGGATGTACAGAAATGTAGCCTGCCGAAGGCTTACAAGATGTATATGGCATATACTTGGAAGGGGTGTGCGGAAAGACCTACCAGCCTGTGCTGTGGAGAAGATCAGACAAAAGTGGCCCTCTGAGCAGTACACTGGATTTAAATATGCTAGAGACTATTCAATAATTATTGTTTTGACATATGACCCATGTGAAATAATGTGATAACATTTAAACTAATACAAATATATATTGTTGTATTTACAATTCCATGTCTACATTGTTGCAAGCTGTGAATGCATTGTTAAATATTTCCCACTTGCACCTGACTAATGAAGTCATTTTGAAAAATGCTGTTTTTCCTGAAAAAGGAGAAAATTTCCCATAAAGATTAATTTTTCCTTTATTCATAGAGAATTTGCATAATTTACACAGATCCTGACGCTGTCTTCTGCTTCCGATTTTCAGTTTGAAGGACATGGTTAATTTTTCCACTGCTCATGCCTATAATATATTGATAGCTACACTTGAAAACATTGTTTGCTTAATTAACCCTTTCCCACCTTTAGACGCTTTCTGACGCCTCTGCAGCAGACGACTTATTTTTTTTTATTGCAAAAGTAGAAATTGCTCATGATTTGACAAAATATTTCAACTTTGTTTAACAGTCAACCCTTTCCCTCATACAACAATTCTGCAGTAGACGACTTTGAACATTTGTTGTCAAAAAATAGAAAATCTCTATAATTGAATGGACAAACTATGACTAAAAGTTGAAAATATTGTGGGAAAAGGAGAAATTGCAAATTCTTCTTTTGTCACTATGTTTTCAAAAAGCGTCAATATGATGGAAAGGGTCAATCTATCTTTTATGAAGATTTTTCAAGTTTATGTCACTTTGATTATACAGTTGTCTGCTGCAGATTTGTTGTATGTGAGGAAGGATTAAAATGAGCAATTTCTCCCTTTCCCAATATGCTTGGAGCTTCTAGACTAAAATATAAATTACATTTAAAAGCAACTGTTCATCTGCCCACACTTATATCAATTTGAGCATTGTGCAGGAAAACTAATCTAAGTGTAGCTATCAAATTGTCACCCTTTACATCCTTCCTACATGAATCAATCAATATTAACAATGTTGACACCGACCTTGACTGTTTGTTGTTTATAGCAGAGCTAGATCAAACAGCACATTTGTTAAGACTGATCTTGAACTACATTACTCTCAAAAGTCCACATAGTTGGTTTTACTAGAGTATGGATCATATTAAGAGTTGATTGCTCTTTCATGAACTAAATTAAACATAAGGATTGATTTATTGTTTTGTGTTTTACGCCCTTTTCAAGATTTTTTCAATTATATCAAGGCATTTCCTCTGGGAGTAACCAGAACTACTAATAATTTAAAGTTTTGCGAATCTTGACTTATGAGCTGATACAACAGCTTCTTTATTAACAGCTGGGTATTTGTGACAGACAGGTTTGGGTGTGGACATCATTGAGTGTAGGACAAAACCCCTGTGGGACATAAACCCTGTGGGACAAAACCCCGTCGGACAATACACCCATGGGATAATACCCCCCTAGGATTTTAACCCATTGGACAAAACCCCCATGAACATTATAGAATAATCTTTTGTTAAGTTTTTATATTTGATGAATTGATTCTTTCGGTCTGAATTTGGATATTTACTTATTTAAAAATAAATGTTTGTATCTATCAGCAACTTAATTATTTCCATTATCAAAACATGGCACAATATAGAGAAGCATAGGTGTGATATGTCAACTTCGATTGTAGGATAAAAAGCAACAGGATAATGAGCAACAGGACAAAAAGCAACGGACAACAAGAAACAGGATAAAAAGCAACACATTTTCCAAAGTACAATGAAAATCAATATTTGTAAGTCTACAAATATGAAAAAGACACAAACTAGTAGATAAGTAATGTATCTTCTTGGTATTGTAATGATTTTATTTGAGTTTGATACATTTTTTTTTGTATTTTATACCTTAATACACCTCAATACAACCTTCAAAGAAATTGAGTCGATTTGAACTATTTACAACACTGTTTAGATGAGTTTAACTTCTGGATGCTGTTAAGCGTTTTTCTCCTGTCCATAACTTCATCCATCAGCTTGTCGATGTAGTCTAAAATATAATGAAAAAACCCACTAATAACTAGTATTTAAAAAATAATTTGACGGAGAAAGGAATATTTTGACACATTGGGTGATGGCAGGGTGACTTATGTTATGTAACATTATGCAATAACGAATTAATTTCAACCAGTATTTGACACATATAGGCATATATGTTATACACAAAGGGAGTCTGCCACATTCTCCTAGTGCCATTGTATCGCAAGTATTTTCAGACAGATTGCATATTTGTTTGCAGAATTGTATTTGTATTCTCTCAATCTTTTGTATATAAGCATACCCCCACAGCTGTGCCCCGTAACATAGTATGGGTTTCACAATAGAGTCAAATACTTTAAACATATCCTTAAGTTCTAGAAAACCAAAATGTCTTCGTATTCTTATTATATGATTAACCGCTTTAAGAGCTTGAAGAGATAACATTGTGTGTGTTTTGCTCCACGATAACTTTGGTGAAAAGTACAGTCCGAGATATTTATAAACCGATACAATGTCAATTTTTTTACCGTTATAAAACCATTTTTCATTTCGCCTGACGACCCCTCCGTTTCTAAAGACTATAATTTTACTTTTATCTATATTTATTTTCATACTAACTGATTGGGAAGACTCTGCTATACTATCGATCTGCCTCTGGAGCTGAACAACAGTATCAGAGAAACTGGAGACATCGTCAGCAAACAAAAGAAGATTTAACTCTTTTATGGCATTTGAAACAAATATACCTCTAGTAACATTTTGGTTAAAATACTCGATTAAGTCATTTATAAAAAGAGAAAATATGTTGGGACTTCCGGTGCACCCCTGTCGTGTGCCGACCGTGCAATTGAAATATTGTGTCAATGCATCGTCTACTTTAACACAAGACTTCAATTGACCGTACATTGATTGCAGTGTATGGAGAAACTTTCCACTGACACATTTTCTGCTTAACGCGTCCCATAACCTTTCGTGCTTCACATTATCAAATGCTTTCTCAAAGTCTATAAAAAATACTTTAAAATCGATTTTTCTTTTTAGATAAATACTTTTGTGTCAAAGACATAAGAATGAACGAGTTATCTATAGTTGAATAATGTTTACGGAAACCAGCTTGGGCTTCGTCTATGATATTGCATTCATCACACCAGTTTGATAGTCTAGTAATTAAAATAGTAACGAATATTTTACATATACAATAGTACATTTATGTTACATTTTAATTACCATTTTATTACGAAGCTTTCAACAGTGATTCGGTCTTGGCACTTGATTTCATGTATTGGTGAATTGTTATGCTAAAATAATTCTGTGCCAAACTCAATATATCACTATTAATATAATATAGATCACTGTCAGATAGTTTAGCTTGGAGTTGATGAAAATGTTTGTATCAAAACCCATACGGTCCATTTTTGTCATAGTTGTCAAAACCAATATGGTTGAAAACAAATGGGTAGTCAAAACTACTCGTTGAAAATGCATAGTATTCAAAACCCATATGATTGAAAATGCAGGGTATCCAAACCCATATGACTGAAAATGTAGAGTAGACAAAATGCTTCTTTGAAATTGCAGAGTAGACAAAATGCTTCTTTGAAATTGCAGAGTAGACAAATGTACTGATTGAAAATGCAGAGTAAACAAAACCCCAATGATTGGTGATAATTCTGTCACATGTTATAAATGAATTGAGGTGATAATTGCTTTAATCCTGTTTGTCACAACCATAAGTCCCTTCAGGAATTCTTGTCCGTGATTGGACAACTTATAAGAATAAGATAAACACATGAGTGTCTAAATATGGTAGAAAGTGGTTAGTTAAACTGTGAAAATATAATATGTCCTAGAAACATTAAAATGATTTAAATTACTTACTATGTTATTTGTCTTTTTAGTGCAATGTTATGTTAGCCTTAGACACCTTGGATGTCTCCTAATGTCAAACATTATGATTACCCTGCTAATCCCATCGAGGGGATTTTGACTACCCTATCATTTCGGTCGAGGGGATTTTGACTACCCTAACATTTTGGTCGAGGGGATTTTGACTACCCTACCATTTTCAGGGTGAGGGGATTTTGACTGAGGGGATTTTGAGTGTCTCCCTGCCAGGGACGTAGATCATATCTTATACACGTTCCTCACTCTGTAAACGGACATTGAATGCTCTTTGGAAAATGCGTGTATGCTCTCGTTCGCTATCGTCCTTTTCTCATGAGACTTAAGGACCAAAGTTTAAAACATTCATGAGCGATCAAACGATTACACTAGTGAACTGAAAATGTCAAATTCTCATCAAACGGAATTGGAATCTGTTATTGACTCTTACTCTTTCTCACATACAGCAAACCTGCAGCAGACGTTTTAGTAAACATCTAGGAAAAATATTGAAACTCTTCATAAATAAAAGTATGATAATTGGAAAGAGGTGAAAACATGGTGACAAAAGGAGAAATTGCTTATGATGAAAAATCACTCCTTTTACCAATGTTTTCAAATGTCGTCTGCTGCCTATGCGTCAAAATATGAGTGTACGTGGGAAAGGGTTATGTGTTATTTAAAAGATATTAGGTAGATAGCATGCGTCAGCTGCCATGTATTGCGGAAATACTTGAAACTAAGCCATGTGAACATGACCTTTACTGCAGTAAGGATTTTTTTAAATATTGAGATAGCGAAAATAACATATAGAAAAAGAATCCGCCGTGTACGAGGGTTAGCATCGGAGATAAGGAACCTGTCGTTCCGGGTTCGATCCCCAGTTGCGCTGGTCATGCTGGAGTGCTAATTGGCAAGGCACCTTTCCTAGTCTAGTACAGGTGTGTTTCCTAGGGAGCATGAATAAGTGAACCATGACCTTGACATAACACGTGCAGACCAGCTCGCGTTTTCAGAAGTCTCCCAGACACCTTTATTTTTTCACGCTAATTAAGTACATGTAATGTAAGCATGTTGCTTTAAAATTAACCAGAATGATAACAATGATATCTATTGTCTTTGATTCATTTGTAACGGTACATGTAAGCCTGTTTCTTTAAATTTTACCAAACTGATAACAATGATATCTATTGTCTTTGATTCATTTGTAAAGGTACATGTAAGCCTGTTGCTTTAAATTTTACCAAACTGATAACAATGATATCTATTGTTTTTGGTTTATTTGTAAAAAATAAGCATGCTGCTTTAAAATTAACCAAAATGATAACAATGCTTCTTATTTTCGTTGGTTATTTGTAAAGGTAAGCATGTTGCTTTAAAATTATCCAAAATGATTACAATGCTTTTCATTGTTTTTGGTTCATTTGTAGGTATGCATGTTGCTTTAAAATTAGCCCAAATGACAACAATGCTTTTCATTGTTTTTGGTTCATTTATAAATATAAGCATGTTGCTTTAAAATTACCATAACGACAACAATGCTTTTGATTGTCTTTCATTTGTAAAGATTAGCATGTTGATCTTACATTAACCCGAATGAAAACAATGAATCTTGTTGTTTCTGGTTCATTTGTAAAGTTAAGCATGTTGCTTGAAAAATATCCTAAATGACATCGGTGCTGTTTATTGTCGCTGGTTCATTTGTAAAGGTAAGCATGCTGCCGAATGTAATCAATGATATGTGTTGTCTCTTGTTCATTTGTTAAGGTAAGTATGCTGTTTAAAATTAATCCGAAATATTACAATGACATTTATTGTGTCTGGTTTATTTGTAAATGTAAGCATATTACTTAAAAATAAACCCGAATTGCAACAATTCTATTTATTGTCTCTAGTTATTTATAAAGGTAAGCATGTTGCTTTAAAATTAGCCTGATTGTAATCAATGCTATGTGTTGTTGTCTCTGGTTCATCTATTAAGGTAAGCATTTTGTTTAAAATTAATCCGAAATATAACAATGAAATCTATTGGCTCTGAATAAACAACGATGCACCTTATTGTTTCTGGTTCATAAGTAAAGTTAAGCATGTTGCTTCAAAATTAGCCCAAATAAATGACAACGATACACTTTATTGTATCTGGTTCATTTTTAAACGTAAGCATGTTGTTTTTAAATTAACTCAAATGATAATTTTGCACTTTATTGTCGTTGGTTCATTTGTAAAGGTTAGCATTTTGCTTTAAAAATAGCCCAGATTACAACGACGCACTTTATTGTCTCTAGTTCATTTGTTAAAGTTAACATGTTGTTTTAAAATTAACCCAAATGATAACGATGCACTTTATTGTCGCTGGTTTATTTGTAAATGTAAGCATGTTGTTGCTATAAAATTATCCCAAATGACAACGATGCACTTTATTGTCTCTGGTCTATGTGAACAATCTTTGAACGAGGGCTCGAACATCATCATTCGGTCTACCTCACTCTATATATAGGTAGACACGGGTGAAAATATAGAGAGAATGAGTCATACAACTATTATCGAGGGTACCGAGTCTAATTTCGAGTACTGTAGTCATTTACGACCAGTGTCTACAAGTCCGACCACAGGTCAATTATGACCAGTGTCATCAAGTCCGACCACAGGTCATTTACGACCAGTGTCGTCAAGTCCGATCACAGGTCATTTACGATCAGTGTCAACAAGTCCGACCACCGGTCATTTACGATCAGTGTCATCAAGTCCGACCACAGGCCATTTACGACCAGTGTCGTCAAGTCCGACCACAGGCCATTTACGAGCAGAGCAATGTCATCAAGTCCGACCACAAACCATTTACGACCAGTGTCATCAAGTCCGACCACAGGTCATTTACGATCAATGTCAACAAGTCCAACCACAGGTCATTTACGACCAGTGTCGTCAGTTCCAACCACAGGCCATTTGCGACCAGTTTCATCAAGTCCGGCCACAGGCAATTTACGACCAGTGTCATCAAGTCTGACCACAGGCCATTTACGACTAGTGTCATCAAGTCCGACCACAGGCCATTTACGACCAGTGTCATTAAGTCCGACCACAGGCCATTTACGACTAATATCATCAAGTCCGACCACATGCCATTTACGACCAGTGTCATCAAGTCCGACCACATGCCATTTACGACCAGTGTCATCAAGTTCGACCACAGGTCATTTACGACTAATATCATCAAGTCCGACCACATGCCATTTACGACCAGTGTCATCAAGTCCGACCACATGCCATTTACGACCAGTGCAGATTTGAAGTCTTCGCCATTTTATCACATGATGTTTAAATGATTTTCTGACAACTTTTTTCCATTTGGAACTGGTAAATGGATCCGGGGGCAGATCTTTATTTACATTTGTGACGAGGCGCGATAGGTCAGTTGGTAGCGAAAATGGTTTCAATTCAGGGGTCGTGAACTTATTATTTCCGATGATTGGGATCGCCTCGGTAGTAAGTGTGCGTGTGAATGTGATCTCTGTTCGGGTCATACATGTACCAAATACACTGTACTCTAAAAAGAGAGAAGTAATGTCTTCTCCTCGTGGCGCTCAGGGTTAGCACTACTTTTGATGCCTTAGCAATACTGGTAATCAACCCAGGAAAACCCGTGATGTTACTGGTAATCGACCCAGGAAAACCCGAGATATTACTGGTAATCAACCCAGGAAAACCCGTGATATTACTGGTAATCGACCCAGGAAACCCGTGATATTACTGGTAATATACCCAGGTAAACCCGTGATATTAATGGTAATCGACACAGGAAAACCCGTGATATTACTGGTAATCAACCCAGGAAAACCCGTGATATTACTGGTATTCAACCCAGGTAAACCCGTGATATTACTGGTAATCGACCCAGGAAAACCCGTGATATTACTGGTAATCGACCCAGGTAAACCCGTGATATTACTAGTAATCGACACAGGTAAACCCGTGATATTACTGGTAATCAACCCAGGAAAACCCGTGATATTATTGGTAATCGACACAGGAAAACCCTTGATATTACTGGTAATCGACCCAGGAAAACCCGTGATATTACTGGTAATCGACGCAGGAAAACCCGTGATATTACTGGTAATCGACCCAGGTAAACCCGTGATATTACTGGTAATCGACCCAGGAAAACCCGTGATATTACTGGTAATCGACCCTGGAAAACCCGTGATATTACTGGTAATCGACACAGGTAAACCCGTGATATTACTGGTAATCAACCCAGGAAAACTCGTGATATTACTGGTAATCGACCCTGGAAAACCCGTGATATTACTGGTAATCGACACAGGTAAACCCGTGATATTACTGGTAATCAACCCAGGAAAACTCGTGATATTACTGGTAATCGACACAGGAAAACCCGTGATATTACTGGTAATCAACCCAGGAAAACCCGTGATATTACTGGTATTCAACCCAGGTAAACCCGTGATATTACTGGTAATCGACCCAGGAAAACCCGTGATATTACTGGTAATCGACCCAGGTAAACCCGTGATATTAATGGTAATCGACACAGGAAAACCCGTGATATTACTAGTAATCGACACAGGTAAACCCGTGATATTACTGGTAATCAACCCAGGAAAACCCGTGATATTACTGGTAATCGACACAGGAAACCCCTTGATATTACTGGAAATCGACCCAGGAAAACCCGTGATATTACTGGTAATCGACCCAGGAAAACCCGTGATATAACTGGTAATCGACCCAGGTAAACCCGTGATATTACTGGTAATCGACCCAGGAAATCCCGTGATATTACTGGTAATCGACCCTGGAAAACCCGTGATATTAATGGTAATCGACCCAGGTAATCCCGTGATATTACTGGTAATCGACCCAGGTAAACCCGTGATATTAATGGTAATCGACACAGGAAAACCCGTGATATTACTGGTAATCGACACAGGTAAACCCGTGATATTACTGGTAATCAGCCCAGGAACACTCGTGATATTACTGGTAATCAACCCAGGAAAACCCGTGATATTGCTGGTAATCGACCCTGGAAAACCCGTGATATTACTGGTAATCGACACAGGTAAACCCGTGATATTACTGGTAATCAACCCAGGAAAACTCGTGATATTACTGGTAATCGACCCTGGAAAACCCGTGATATTACTGGTAATCGACACAGGTAAACCCGTGATATTACTGGTAATCAACCCAGGAAAACTCGTGATATTACTGGTAATCAACCCAGGAAAACTCGTGATTTTACTGGTAATCGACCCAGGAAAACTCGTGATATTACTGGTAATCAACCCAGGAAAACTCGTGATATTACTGGTAATCAACCCAGGAAAACTCGCGATATTACTGGTAATCAACCCAGGAAACTCGTGATATTACTGGTAATCGACCCAGGAAAACTCGTGATATTACTGGTAATCAACCCAGGAAAACTCGTGATATTACTGGTAATCAACCCAGGAAAACTCGTGATATTACTGGAATATTGTCGCGAGCGGCGTGAATCACAAACAAGCTTTCTGATGGTTGACAACAACTGATGGGACTAGCAGCACGCCTTTTCTTTCAATGGGCTTAACTAGTTTAAACTTGAGGCAGTCAGTTACTTGACAAGAATGATATGTGGAGAATTGATGCGAGAATTTCAAGACTCGTTCGGTTAACTGATTGCAGTTGCATATCTTAAAATGGTTGAAATTTTGCGTTATATTTCACTCAATCAATTAATAATCTAGATTTGGCATAAACAGCTACATGTATGGTTAAACTTCATGGAGGATGGTAATTTATAGAATTTGGTTTCCTACAATTGATGGAAATGAATCAACCGAGTGATTTTGAGACCGGTGCATAATAGCTACATACTTAGGATCTCGCGTGACAATCTAGGTTCGCGGCCGAGAGTTCTCGCTTGGAGTCACAGGTTTCTCACGTTTTAAGGGCCATAAAGGTGTGTCCTTGGGTAATGCAACATTCCAATTCTAGTACTTGTTACATTCACTATGAAAACTTAAAGGTATTCTGTCGCGTTGATGTTACTCCATCTCTCTAACATGCAGAGAGACCTTTCGTTTTTGGTAGAGTTGCGTAGTAACGAATACCATTGCTGTAGGTAAAATGTTGATGTCACGTGAAAAGAAATGACTGAGAACACAAATCTACAAAATTCAGTATGCCAAACAAATAATGCAAAATACTCTAGACTGAATTACCAATGCAAACATAAGAAAAAGTCAAAAAATAAAAATGAATTCCACTTAATCTAGGTAACCAAATAAAATGACAAGTCTCTGACTATGTAAATATCATAGTTAAATGTACTAAATTATTAGGATATCACAACTTCAACATGCATACACAAGTCTGTACAATTATTTTTAAATTGTAACCCTTTCTTCCCTCTGGTAAAACAAATAGTGGAGGAACATCTATTTATCTGTCAAAGTAGATTTGTTTGTGATATTTTAATAGCATATGTTACCACTTGCAGCAGACAACTTTTGAAGACATTGTGACAAAAGGAAACATTGCCCACGGAGAACAATATCTCCTTGTGCCACAATGTTTTCTATTCTATTCTGAAATATTCAGAAAAATAGAATTGAGATATGGACTATTACCCACATGAAGACGCTTTCTGACGCCTCTGCAGCAGACGACCTTTGCAATCATTGTGGCAAAAGAAGAAATTGCTCAGTATGTTACGGAAAGGGTGAAATATGCCCAATGTGTAAACATATTTTCCTCTGAATTTGCTTGTCTGATATAGATATAATGTGGTAGAAATGTTCATTGGGTGACTCTCTTTCAAATGACATCTCATCCTAATCCACTTCACCACAAAATTGAATAAATCTTCACAGGAATGTTTCCGTTGGTGGTTTTCTTTCAAATATGTTCAAAGATATAAATAACACAACCTTTGTGGCTGCGGTAGGAGGAGGAGAGTAAAATGCCTTATCGTTAAAACATGGCTGTTTTGAGAGATTACACTTCTAAGTTTACTGTTATCATTATAAACATTGATATATTGTATTCATAGTTTGCATACTCTGAATGCATCAGTTTATTCAGTACAGTCAATACATATGCAGACACTGTACCGTAATAAACGATCATTGTGGGATTTCCATAGAGCTATTGGGTAATATGATCATTAAACCAGAGGGCCAAGATGGCCCTTAATCGATAACCTGAGTGATAATAAATAAGTAGTAAATATCTGGGAAAATTTTATCAGGAGTGCAAATGATACTGCACGGAATGGACGGTGTTACTGAAATAGTTTATCACTAAAGACCATTTCTAATAAGGCATTCAATCTTTGAACAATTTGAAAGAGGACCACCAAAGGAACATTCCTTTCAAGTTTGGTTGATATCGGTCCATTGGTTTTTGGAAGGCATGTCATTTGAGGCTAAAAGTTCATTTACCAATTTTTCTGATGCCACATAGCGGCTATCTATCTTAAATGAAAAGTTTATGTAAAGGGTCAGTAAAGGAACATGTATGCTAAATTATCTTGAACTCTTACAAGAACTTTAATAAGAATGGAATTATAAAGTTTTGTCATTTTGCTCCTCTTCTTCTCCAGCAAAACAACATCGTTTGAACAGCCTTTGTAGAGGGTCACTCAATGATCATTTCAACCAAAGTATCTCGAAATCGGTCAAGCGGATTCTGGAGGAATAGAAATACAATTTTTTGTCATTTTTTTCACTTTCTGATGCCGCACCAACCAAAGTTCTACTCAGAATGTAAGTTTTTTAACAATTTTGAAAGAGGACCAACAAAGAAGCATTCCTATGAAGTTCAGTTAAAATTGGTCCAGTGGAATGGTAGAAGTTGTCATTTGTAGCTAAAAACTAAATTTACCACTTTTGTGATGACTAAATTTACCACTTTGACGCCTGGTTGCAATTATTATGACTTGAACAAATATATTACAGTTTCACTGAAGTAAGATTTCTATGCAAAATTCTTAAACTCAGACAATCATTTTCATATTTTTTGTTCATGTTGCCCCTTTTTTTATGTCGCCTGGCTGCCTTGTTTTTCAACCAATCAGTATGGCTTGAATAATTTATTGATCATTTTTACCAAATTACATAGGACAATCAGATTTAGAGAAGAAGACTTTTAAAGATTGGCCCTTTTCCTCCTTTCTGATGCCGCAAGCAACCAAAGTTATCCATATCATTTAAATATTTGAACGCTCGACCATTACACCACCGAGACGGACGCTCGACCACTACACCACCGAGACGGACACTCGAACACTACACCACCGAGGCGGACGCTCGACCACCACACCACCGAGACGGACGCTCGACCACTACAACACCGAGGCGGACGCTCGACCACTACAACACCGAGGCGGACGCTCGACCACTACACCACCGAGGCGGACGCTCGACCACTACACCACCGAGACGGACGCTCGACCACTACACCACCGAGGCGGACGCTCGACCACTTCACCCCGAGGCGGGCGCTCGAAAACTACACCGCCGAGGCGGACGCTCGACCACTACACCACCGAGGCGGACGCTCAACCACTACACCGCCGAGGCGGACGCTCGACCACTACACCACCGAGGCGGACGCTCAACCACTACACCGCCGAGGCGGACGCTCGACCACTACACCACCGAGGCGGACGCTCGACCACTACACCACCGAGACGGACGCTCGACCACTACACCACCGAGGCGGACGCTCAACCACTACACCGCCGAGGCGGACGCTCGACCACTACACCACCGAGGCGCACGCTCAACCACTACACCGCCGAGGCGGACGCTAGACCACTACACCGCCGAGGCGGACGCTCGACCACTACACCACCGAGGCGGACGCTCGACCACTACACCACCGAGACGGACGCTCGACCACTACACCACCGAGACGGACGCTCGACCACTACACCACCGAGACGGACGCTCAACCACTACACCGCCGAGGCGGACGCTCGACCACTACACCACCGAGACGGACGCTCGACCACTACACCACCGAAACGGACGCTCGACCACTACACCACCGAGGCGGACGCTCAACCACTACACCGCCGAGGCGGACGCTCGACCACTACACCACCGAGGCGGACGCTCGACCACTACACCACCGAGACGGACGCTCGACCACTACACCACCGAGGCGGTCATGAACTGTGTACGCGGAATCATGTGTCCGTTGTTATTATTTGTGACCCTACAGTTGAACTTTATTCATAAATGCAAATGGAATTAACATCTCTTTGCCTCATATGTTTTCCCCTTCTCCGATCGAGTTTTCTATTTAGAATATCTAATCACGTGACATTGGTTCCCTAGGAAATTCCTTTGACGTCATTACTGCACTTTCGAACCTTTCAGTACAATCAGTATTCAATCCATCCTACGATTAAATCTGATTCCGTTTCTACTAAATCAGATATCTTACAGAAATGTAGTTCAAAGAATAGAGATAACCGGAATGACACGTGACCTTCAACCCTATTTGAAGCAGTTCCAGGACACAGTCATCTAGCTACTATTTCACAGTGTTACCAGCATGGGCTTTGTTTTATAGTTGTGTATATTTAGCCATGATTTAGGTCGGGTAAACTCGAAGACGAAAAGAACGATTTCTTCTTTATAACCATACAGTATTCTGAATGTTAAATACGGTCAAGTTAATCGTTCACATCATTGTGATAATAGAAGCAAATACAACAACAAACAGAGCAATGATATTATTTTTTAAACCACATTACCCTGTTGCGTTCCTTTAGATTGAATTTTATTTGATGCATCATTTTAGATGATAGAATAATTTCACAGATTATCTATGAGGAAAAGGAAAAAGTATACCTCATATGATATTTGTAGGGTCATCTTCATTTGAAAATATCTTGTCATGAAATTGTAAAGCCTTGTAAATTGGAATTGCAATTTTAACATATGTGGGAAACATTATTGAAGAAAAGAGACAATTACTGCGTTTGAGATTTGATTCATTTCTTCCTATTTACCGCAATGAAATGGAGTCTGTATGTACGTCTGTATACGGGAACGGGTTTATATTGACCGGCATTAGATTTCCATTAGTGGAAACCGACTCATTATCTTTGAGTTTCATCATACTCGCTAGGGGACTAAGCGGTTTATGCATTTGGCTCAAATTAATCTACAGAAATGAATAATTAACTCCGCTAACCGACGAACGATTAACACTTTTTTCTATGTCAACAACCGAACTATGCGAACACAATTACCCTTTTCCATCATGCATACGCGTTTTGACGACTTTTGAAAGATTTGTGGCAAAAGTGGAAATTTCTCATAATGAGCAATTTCTCCTTTTGCTACAATATTTTCAAATTTCCAAGGTGACAAGACTGATAAGCCGTTATTTCGGCGTTAAAATCCAATCAATTCCAGGGTACAGGTAAACCAGCCAGATTCTATAAAAGCAGACAAATTAATGGACAATATACATGTAGACAGCTCTTTTAACCTTTTCATACATGTAGGCGCATTTTACACATACATGAATGTAGCGGACGACTTTTGAAAATAAAGAAATGGCTAAAAGGAACAATTTCTCAATTTGCCACAATGTTTTCATTTCTATTCAATAATTATACTTTCATTCATAGAGTTTTTCCATACTTTTGTCTAGATGTTTTCAACCTCATTTTCAGCTATTCGTTATCAGTAGGTTATATTTCTGAGAAGTGCATGCTCCAACAGTGAGCTGTGAATTTTGACTATCAAGCGTGTGTTAGTTGTTACCTGTGTTAAGCGCCATCAATGTTCAGCGGTCAGGTCTATTAAGTAGTTATCTCTGTTCATCAGACATTTCTCTTAAATGGTCACTCCTGTTAAGCGGTCACTTTTATTAAGTGTTCATTCATATGAAATGGTCACTCCTGTTAAGCGGTCACCCTTATTAAGTGTTCATTCATAATAAATGTCATTCCTGTTAAGCGGTCACCCTTGTTTTAAAAGTGTTCACTCATATTAAGTGTACATGTGATAACTCAATTATGCTGGTAAGCTCATCCTGTCACCAGCGCATCAGTACTAATGCTAAACCAACAACGAAAAGCGCCAAGGAGCGAAGTCACTTATACCGTGTTTTCAAAAAGTATTTTGTGTGACCCAACCGGAACTCAAACGATTGTCTCTTGCATTCAAAACGGACTCTAATATATATATATATACAACCGAAGCGTCTGAGTGGTTACACCAAGTGTCTGAGTGGTAAGACCGAGTGTATGAGTGGTTAGACCGAGTGTCTGAGTGGTTACACCAAGTGTCTGAGTGGTTACACCGAGTGTCTGAGTGGTTAGACCGAGTCTCTGAGTGGTTAGACCGAGTGTCTGAGTGGTAAAACCGAGTGTCAGAGTGGTAAGACCGAGTGGCTGAATGGTTAGACCGAGTGTCTGAGTGGTTACACCGAGTGCCAGAGTGGTTAGACCGAGTGTCTGAGTGGTTAGACCGAGTGTCTGAGTGGTTAGACCGAGTGTCTGAGTGGTTAGACCGAGTGTCTGAGTGGTTAGACCGAGTGTCTGAGTGGTTAGACCGAGTGTCTGAGTGATTATACCGAGTGTCTGAGTGGTTAGACCAAGTGTCTGAGTGGTAAGACCGAGTGTCTGAGAGGTAAGACCGAGTGTCAGAGTGGTAAGACCGAGTGTCTGAGTGGTTAGACCGAGTGTCTGAGTGGTTAGACCGAGTGTCTGAGTGGTTAGACCGAGTGTCTGAGTGGTTAGACCGAGTGTCTGAGTGGTTAGACCGAGTGTCTGAGTGGTTAGACCGAGTGTCTGAGTAGTAAGACCGAGTGTCTGAGTGGTAACACCGAGTGTCTGAGTGGTAAGACCGAGTGTCTGAGTGGTTAGACCGAGTGTCTGAGTCGTAAGACCGAGTGTCTGGGTGGTTACACCGAGTGTCTGAGTGTTTACACCGAGTGTATGAGTGATTAGACCGAGTGTCTGAGTGGTTAGACCGAGTGTCTGAGTGGTTAGACCGAGTTTCTGAGAGGTAAGACCGAGTGTCAGAGTGGTAAGACCGAGTGTCTGAGTGGTTAGACCGAGTGTCTCAGTGGTTAGACCGAGTGTCTCAGTGGTTACACCGAGTGTCTCAGTGGTAAAACCGAGTGTCTGAGTGGTTACACCGAGTGTCTGAGTGGTAAGACCGAGTATCTGAGTGGTTAGACCGAGTGTCTGAGTGGTTACACCGAGTGCCTGAGTGGTTACACCGAGTGTCTGAGTGGTTACACTGAGTGTATGAGTGGTTACACCGAGTGTATGAGTGATTACACCGAGTGTATGAGTGGTTACACCGAGTGTCTGAGTGGTTAGACCGAGTGTCTGAGAGGTAAGACCGAGTGTCAGAGTGGTAAGACCGAGTGTATGAGTGGTTAGACCGAGTGTATGAGTGGTTAGACCGAGTGTCTGAGTGGTTAGACCGAGTGTCTGAGTGGTTAGACCGAGTGTCTGAGTGGTAAGACCGAGTGTCTCAGTGATTACACCGAGTGTCTGAGTGGTTAGACAGAGTGTCTGAGTGATTACACCGAGTGTCTGAGTGGTTACACCGAGTGTCTGAGTGGTTAGACCGAGTGTCTGAGTGATTAGACCGAGTTTCTGAGAGGTAAGACCGAGTGTCAGAGTGGTAAGACCGAGTGTCTGAGTGGTTAGACCGAGTGTCTCAGTGGTTAGACAGAGTGTCTGAGTGATAACACCGAGTGTCTGAGTGGTTACACCGAGTGGTTAGACCGAGTGTCTCAGTGGTTACACCGAGTGTCTGAGTGGTAAAACCGAGTGTCTGAGTGGTTACACCGAGTGTCTGAGTGGTAAGACCGAGTATCTGAGTGGTTAGATCGAGTGTCTGAGTGGTTACACAGAGTGCCTGAGTGGTTACACCGAGTGTCTGAGTGGTAACAATGAGTGTATGAGTGGTTACACCGAGTGTCTGAGTGATTACACCGAGTGTATGAGTGGTTACACCGAGTGTCTGAGTGGTTAGACCGAGTGTCTGAGAGGTAAGACCGAGTGTCAGAGTGGTAAGACCGAGTGTATGAGTGGTTAGACCGAGTGTCTGAGTGGTTAGACCGAGTGTCTGAGTGGTTAGACCGAGTGTCTGAGTGGTAAGACCGAGTGTCTCAGTGATTACACCGAGTGTCTGAGTGGTTAGACAGAGTGTCTGAGTGATAACACCGAGTGTCTGAGTGGTTACACCGAGTGTCTGAGTGATTAGACCGAGTGTCTGAGTGGTTAGACCGAGTGTCAGAGTGGTAAGACTGAGTGTCTGAGTGGTAAGACCGAGTGTCTGAGTGGTTAGACCGATTGTCTGAGAAGTTAGACCGATTGTCAAAGTGGTTAGACCGAGTGTCTGAGTGGTAAGACCGAGTGTCTGAGTGGTTAGACCGATTGTCTGAGAAGTTAGACCGATTGTCTGAGTGATTAGACCGATTGTCTGAGTGGTTAGACCGAGTGTCTGAGTGGTTAGACCGAGTGTCCGAGTGGTAAGACCGAGTGTCTCAGTGATTACACCGAGTGTCTGAGTGGTTAGACAGAGTGTCTGAGTGATTACACCGAGTGTCTGAGTGGTTACACCGAGTGTCTGAGTGATTAGACCGAGTGTCTGAGTGGTAAGACCGAGTGTCTGAGTGATTACACCGAGTGTCTGAGTGGTAAGACCGAGTGTCTGAGTGGTAAGACCGAGTGTCTGAGTGGTAAGACCGAGTGTCTGAGTGATTACACCGAGTGTCTGAGTGGTTACACCAAGTGACTGAGTGGTTAGACCGAGTGTCTGAGTGGTAACACCGAGTGTCTGAGTGATTACACCGAGTGTCTGAGTGGTTACACCGAGTGTCTGAGTGATTACACCGAGTGTCTGAGTGATTACTCCGAGTGTCTGAGTGATTACACCGAGTGTCTGAGTGATTATACCGAGTGTATGAGTGATTACACCGAGTGTCTGAGTGATTATACCGAGTGTCTGAGTGGTAAGACCGAGTGTCTGAGTAGTAAGACCGAGTGTCTGAGTGATTACACCGAGTGTCTGAGTGGTTAGACCGAGTGACTGAGTGGTTAGACCGAGTGTCTGAGTGGTAACACCGAGTGTCTGAGTGATTACACCGAGTGTCTGAGTGGTTACACCGAGTGTCTGAGTGATTATACCGAGTGTCTGAGTGGTAAAACCGAGTGTCTGAGTGGTAACACAGAGTGTCTGAGTGGTTAGACCGAGTGTCTGAGTGGTTAGACCGAGTGTCTGAGTGGTTAGACCGAGTTTATGAGTGGTTAGACCGAGTGTCTGAGAGGTAACACCGAGTGTCTGAGTGGTAACACCGAGTGTCTGAGTGGTTAGACCGAGTGTCTGAGTGGTTAGACCGAGTGTCTGAGTGGTTAGACCGAGTGTCTGAGAGGTAAGACCGAGTGTCTGAGTGGTAAGACCGAGTGTCTGAGTGGTTAGACCGAGTGTCTGAGTGGTAAGACCGAATGTCTGAGTGGTTACACCGAGTGTCTGAGTGGTTACACCGAGTGTCTGAGTGGTTAGACCGAGTTTCTGAGTGGTAAGACCGAGTGTCTGAGTGGTTAGACCGAGTGTCTGAGTGATTATACCGAGTGTCTGAGTGATTAGACCAAGTGTCTGAGTGGTTAGACCGAGTGTCTGAGAGGTAAGACCGAGTGTCAGAGTGGTAAGACCGAGTGTCTGAGTGGTTACACCGAGTGTCTGAGTGGTTAGATCGAGTGTCTGAGTGGTTAGACCGAGTGTCTGAGTGGTTAGACCGAGTGTCTGAGTGGTTAGACCGAGTGTCTGAGTAGTTAGACCGAGTGTCTGAGTGGTAACACCGAGTGTCTGAGTGGTAAGACCGAGTGTCTGAGTGGTTAGACCGAGTGTCTGAGTGGTTGGACCGAGTGTCTGAGTGATTACACCGAGTGCCTGAGTGGTTAGACCAAGTGTCTGAGTGGTTAGACCGAGTGTGTGAGTGGTTAGACCGAGTGTCTGAGTGGTTAGACCGAGTGTCTGAGTGGTTAGACCGAGTGTCTGAGTGATTACACTGAGTGGTTACACCGAGTGTCTGAGTGGTTACACCGAGTGTCTGAGTGATTACACCGAGTCTCTGAGTTGTTAGACCAAGTATCTGAGATAACTGATGCGGCAGAAAACTTCCACAAATTGGCATGGGTGACCTCTGGCCAGACGAGTTGTGATTTAATTGTAATTGAGTTACCCATGTGAACTGTGATTTATTTGTTACTTGTTTGTACTCATACATGTTCAATATATAATATATATATATATATATATATACATATGCCACTAAAATAAAGTATTTACTTTTTTTCTTTTACAATTACTTATATGGGGAGTGCCTCATCGAACCGTATTAAGATGCCTGAAGCACTCTATATAAAACTAAATGAATCCGACGTGTTTTCCAATTAGGTCCATTTATCATCCTTACTAAATCCTTTAACTGTTCTTTTAAGGTTAAAAGTTCACCAGAGATGTCTTTATATATCGAATCTAGGAATAGGCAATAATTAGGTGTGCTTCATTAGCACCTTCCCTGGTATAGGTTACGTGAGATAATGTCAATCTACAACTATTATATGACCTGATCCTGACCTTTGATCAAATGAAAATATAACTATTATATTCCTATCAATGAAATACTGGGATGTATCAGTGTATTTTTTTTTTTTAAATGTCCACCGTGAAAATCGTCACTATTGATGATCACACTATTGAAGGGATGCCGGAAGTACATTTTGTTAGTATTTTCTCACAAGCCCCTTGCTCCATTTCCTTTCCTGTTTATACCAAAACAAACTGCCTTATAAACTGTTTCATAAATAATTTATTTTTAATTCATGATTTAAAATGTATTTGACTCAATGAAATAAACATACAAAGGACCTCTCGCTTTAGGTTGGTTTCAGGACATTTAAAAGTCCTTATAGTTCATATAGACATCATAACGTTGACGTTATATTTAGTTATGAGCGTGCAAACTTCAAGCTTGAGATTTTGCGTTGCTTTTTTGACAGTTTAAAAACATATTTATACACGCTTGTACATGTACAGTTTCGGTTCGTTGTTTCCGTATCTTCTATCTGTTTGACTCTTGCATTAAAGTTCAACGGAAACGTATCTATTAAATATAATAATCACCTGAGTTCATTGGATAAAAAAAAATATGAAACTTGAATAGTACGTTTTCAAATCATATGAACTCTCATTTGTTTTAGACCTAATTACATCTTACTCTCATTTGTTGTAGACCTGATAACATCTTACTCTCTTGATTTAGACCTGATAACATCTTACGCTTTTGTTTTAGACCTGATAACATCTTATTCTTTTGTTTTAGACCTGATTACATCTTACTCTTTTGTTTCAGACCTAATAACATCTTATTCTTTTGTTTTAGACCTGATAACATCTTACTCTTTTGTTTCAGACCTAATAACATATTACTCTTTTGTTTTATACCTCATAACATCTTACTCTTTTGTTTCAGACCTAATAACATCTTACTCTTTTGTTTTAGACCTGATAACATCTTACTCTTTTGTTTTAGACCTGATAATATATTACTCTTTCGTTAAAGACCTGATAACATCTTACTCTTTTGTTAAAGACCTGATAACATCTTACTCTTTTGTTTTAGACCTGATAACATCTTACTCTTTTGTTTTAGACCGGAAAACATCTTACTCCTTTGTTTTAGACCTGATAACATCTTACTCTTTTGTTAAAGACCTGATAACATCTTACTCTTTTGTTAAAGACCTGATAACATCTTACTCTTTTGTTTTAGACCTGATAACATCTTACTCTTTTGTTAAAGACCTGATAACATCTTACTCTTTTGTTTCAGACCTGATAACATCTTATTCTTTTGTTTTAGACCTGATAACATATTACTCTTTTGTTAAAGACCTGATAACATCTTACTCTTTTGTTAAAGACCTGATAACATCTTATTCTCATTTGTTTTAGACCTAATAACATCTTACTCTCATTTGTTTCAGACCTAATAACATCTTACTTTCATTTGTTTTAGACCTGATAACATCTTACTCTCTTTATTTCACTTGAATACAGTGGATTATCCGATATTTATGTATTTTCATGACAATTTGCCAACTGACTTAAAATAATGAAAGTTTAGTTTGTACTTACAATGTGTGATCAAGATCACATCGGTCAAAAGCAAAGTAACTTATAAAATTGATTAATTCGAAGTCTTAGTTGCAGCAACGAATTCATGTCTGAGCACAGAGGACGTTTTCGGAGTTACATAGTTTCGGAACTTGGTGATGTTTGTTTCGGAGTCCTATAGTTTCGGAACTTGGTGATGTTTGGTCCACTATGTGTATTTTATAGTTTCGGAACTTGGTAATGTTTGGTCCACTTTGTGTATAACTTGGTGATCTTTGTTTCGGAGTTCCATAGTTTCAGAACTTGGTGATGTTTTGTCCATTATGTGTATTTTATAGTTTCGGAACTTGGTGATGTTTGTTTTGGAGTTCCATAGTTTCGGAACTTGGTGATGTTTGGTCCACTATATGTATTTTATAGTTTTGGAACTTGGTGATGTGTGGTCCACTATGTGTATTTTAAAGTTCCGGAACTTGGTGATGTTTGTTTCGGAGTTCCATAGTTTCGGAACTTGGTGATGTTTGGTCTACTATATGTATTTTATAGTTTCGGAACTTGGTGATTTTTGGTCCACTATGTGTATTTTATAGTTCCGGAACTTGGTGATGTTTGTTTCGGAGTTCCATAGTTTCGGAACTTGGCAATGTTTGGTCCCCTATGTGTATTTTATAGTTTCGGAACTTGGTGATGTTTGTTTCGGAGTTCTATAGTTTCGGAACTTGGTGATGTTTGTTTCGGAGTTTCATAGTTTCGGAACTTGGTGATGTTTGGTCCACTATGTGTATTTTATAGTTTCGTAACTTGGTGATGTTTGTTTCGGAGTTCCATAGTTTCGGAACTTGGCAATGTTTGGTCCACTATTTGTATTTTATAGTTTCGGAACTTGGTGATGTTTGTTTCGGAGTTCCATATTTTCGGAACTTGGTGATGTTTGTTTCGGAGTTCCATAGTTTCGGAACTTGGTGATGTTTTGTCCAATATGTGTATTTTATAATTTCGGAACTTGGTGATGTTTGGTCCACTATTTGTATTTTATAGTTTTGGAACTTGGTGATGTTTGTTTCGGAGTTCCATAGTTTCGGAACTTGGTAATGTTTGGTCCACTAATTGTATTTTATAGTTTTGGAACTTGGTGATGTTTATTTCGGAGTTCCATAGTTTCGGAACTTGGTAATTTTTGGTCCACTAATTGTATTTTATAGTTTTGGAACTTGGTGAGGTTTGGTCCATTTTGTGTATTGTATAGGTTCGGAACTTGGTGATGTTTGTTTCGGAGTTCCATAGTTTCGGAACTTTGTGATGTTTGGTCCAATATGTGTATTTTATAGTTTCGGAACTTGGTGATGTTTGGTCAAATATGTGTGTTTTATAGTGTCGGAACTTGGGGATGTTTGGTCAAATATGTGTATTTTATAGTTTCGGAACTTCGTGATGTTTGTTTCGGAGTTCCATAGTTTCGGAACTTGGTGAAGTTTGCTTCGGAGTTCCATAATTTCGGAACTTGGTGATGTTTGTTTCGGAGTTCCATAGTTTCGGAACTGTGTGATGTTTGGTCCAATATGTGTATTTTATAATTTCGGAACTTGAGGTTGTTTGGTCAAATATGTGTATTTTATAGTTTCGGAACTTGGTGATGTTTGTTTCGGAGTTCCATAGTTTCGGAACTTGGTGAAGTTTGTTTCGGAGTTTCATAGTTTCGGAACTTGGTGATGTTTGGTCCAATGTGTGAATATTATAGTTTCGGAACTTGGTGATGTTTGTTTCGGAGTTCCATAGTTTCGGAACTTGGTGATGTTTGGTCCAATGTGTGAATATTATAGTTTCGGAACTTGGTGATGTTTGTTTCGGAGTTCCATAGTTTCGGAACTTGGTGATGTTTGGTCCAATATGTGAATTTTATAGTTTCGGAACTTGGTGATGTTTCTTTCGGAGTTCCATAGTTTCGGAACTTGGTGATGTTTGGTCCAATATGTGTATTTTATAGTTTCGGAACTTTGGGATATTTGGTCAAATATGTGTATTTTATAGTTTCGGAATTTGTTGATGTTTGGTCAAATATGTGTATTTTATAGTGTCGGAACTTGGGGATGTTTGGTCAAATATGTGTATTTTATAGTTTCGGAACTTGGTGATGTTTGTGTCGGAGTTCCATAGTTTCGGAACTTTGTGAAGTTTGTTTCGAAGTTCCATAGTTCCGGAACTTGGTGATGTTTGGTCCAATATGTGCATTTTATAGTTTCGGAACTTTGTGATGTTTGGTCCACTATGTGTATTTTATAGTTCCGGAACTTGGTGATGTTTGGGCCACTAGGTGTATTTTATAGTTCCGGAACTTGGTGATGTTTGGGCCACTAGGTGTATTTTATAGTTTCGGACTTTGGTGATGTTTGGTCCACTATTTGTATTTTATAGTTTTGGAACTTGGTGATGTTTGTTTCGGAGTTCCATAGTTTCGGAACTTGGCGATGTTTGGTCCACTATGTATATTTTATAGTTTCGGAACTTGGTGATGTTTGTTTCGGAGTTCCATAGTTTCGGAACTTGGCGATGTTTGGTCCACTATTTGTTTTTTATAGTTTCGGAACTTGGGGATGTTTGGTCCACTATGTGTATTTTATAGTTTCGGAACTTGGGGATGTTTGGTCAACTATGTGTATTTTATAGTTTCGGAACTTGGTGATGTTTGGTCAAATATGTGTATTTTATGGTTTCGGAACTTGGTGATGTTTGGTCCACTATGTGTATTAACTTGGCGATGTTTGTTCCACTACGTGTATTTTATAGTTTCGGAACTTGGCAATGTTTGGTCCACTATGTGTATTTTATAGTTTCGGAACTTGTTGATGTTTGGTCCACTATGTGTATTAACTTGGTGATGTTTGTTTCGGAGTTCCATAGTTCCGGAACTTGGTGATGTAAGCCCACTTTCTGTATTTTATTGTTTCGGAACTTGGTGATGTTTGTTTCGGAGTTCCATAGTTTCGGAACTTGGGGATGTTTGTTTCTGAGTTCCATAGTAGTCAGACGCATTTTGACGCTTTTTCAGCAGACGACTTTGAAAACAGTCTTTTAAATGAGAAATTGCCCATAATGAACAAGTTAATCTGTAACCACAATGTTTTCAACTCTATTAAAAATATACTGTCATTAATGGAGATTCCATTTTATAGCCAATATGATATCAAAGTTGTCTGCTGCAGATTAGTTGTATGTCGGAAAGGTTAGTCTGAAAGCCGCGTCTCCGAGGAGTCAAGCATTATTGTGAATGTTAAAGTTGTTCCCACGGTTATATTATTCAGACAGATTGCAGCCACTTCTGATTAAAGAAGCATACCAAGACCATATGAATACAACAACATACATTCTGCAGCGTAAAATCCCGAAATACGAGTATATATTCGATATTACGCTTCCGTGTGTAAAGATGTCTTTATATAGACACATGCCAGCGATAAATTGGGAAACAATCAGGAAATACTAGTTATATGCCCCAAAAAAAGCTTTATGACGTCAAACAGGGAATCGATCTGCGCCATTCGAAAATGGACTTTTTTGGATTTATATTGATAAGTTTATTGCAACATTTATTGGTACGTTTATTGGTACGTTTATTTATAAGTTTATTGATTTGAATTCCTTTAGACTTCCAGCCCATGAGGATACAATATGCGCTGCTGACGGACAGTTACACAATAGTATATGCGCTGCTGATGGACAGTAACACAATAGTATATGCGCTGCTGACGGACAGTTACACAATAGTATATGCGCTGCTGACGGACAGTTACACAATAGTATATGCGCTGCTGACGGACAGTTACACAATAGTATATGCGCTGCTGACGGACAGTTACACAATAGCATATGCGCTGCTGACGGACAGTTACACAATAGTATATGCGCTGCTGACGGACAGTTACACAATAGTATATGCGCTGCTGACGGACAGTTACACAATAGTATATGCGCTGCTGACGGACAGTTACACAATAGTATATGCGCTGCTGACGGACAGTTACACAATAGTATATGCGCTGCTGACGGACAGTTACACAATAGTATATGCGCTGCTGACGGACAGTTACACAATAGTATATGCGCTGCTGACGGACAGTTACACAATAGTATATGCGCTGCTGACGGACAGTAACACAATAATTGCGCTGCTGACGGACAGTTACACAATAGTATATGCGCTGCTGACGGACAGTTACACAATAATTGCGCTGCTGACGGACAGTTACACAATAGTATATGCGCTGCTGACGGACAGTTACACAATAATTGCGCTGCTGACGGACAGTTACACAATAGTATATGCGCTGCTGACGGACAGTAACACAATAGTATATGCGCTGCTGACGGACAGTTACACAATAGTATATGCGCTGCTGACGGACAGTTACACAATAATTGCGCTGCTGACGGACAGTTACACAATAGTATATGCGCTGCTGACGGACAGTTACACAATAGTATATGCGCTGCTGACGGACAGTTACACAATAGTATATGCGCTGCTGACGGACAGTTACACAATAGTATATGCGCTGCTGACGGACAGTTACACAATAGTATATGCGCTGCTGACGGACAGTTACACAATAGTATATGCGCTGCTGACGGACAGTTACACAATAGTATATGCGCTGCTGACGGACAGTAACACAATAATTGCGCTGCTGACGGACAGTTACACAATAGTATATGCGCTGCTGACGGACAGTTACACAATAATTGCGCTGCTGACGGACAGTTACACAATAGTATATGCGCTGCTGACGGACAGTTACACAATAATTGCGCTGCTGACGGACAGTTACACAATAGTATATGCGCTGCTGACGGACAGTTACACAATAGTATATGCGCTGCTGACGGACAGTAACACAATAATATATGCGCTGCTGACGGACAGTTACACAATGAGAGAGAAAGACAGACATAGATAGAGAGTAAGAATGAGAGCGAGAGAGAGAGAGAGAGAGAGAGAGAGAGAGAGAGAGAGAGAGAGAGAGAGAGAGAGAGAGAGAGAGAGAGAGAGAGAGAGAGAGAGAGAGAGAGAGATATATATTAATTTTGTATGATTAATGTGTAGACATAGATCAGACTTTGCCAATATGCACACCGATCTCAGTCAACACTGTTCTCTGTTTCATGTGGTGCAGGATAAATATTAAATAAACAGGTTTATCAATTTTGTTTATGATTATATTTGTTAACGAGAGTTAAATTGTCTATTTTTGTGATTAATTGCTATATTGTTTACAAAAAAGAGTCATGCTCTTTTACGAGCGGGTGATGATACGTAGCCAATGGTAAAAAGGTGTCACTAGCATACTACACATTCATCCTAACACCTTACTGTACGTTTAGATGTTTATTGAATGGAGAGTTCTATAGTCCTTATCAGCCTCGGCCTAATTGATTTTTATTCCCGTTTTGGCAATGCAAAGCATCAAAACACTCGGGTCACCTAGGGGTCAGGCAGATGGACAATTGTGAATTTATCCTTTCCCACATTAAAAAATAATGATATGATGGTTAATCATACTATAGAGAGGAAAACATCTATAAATTGAGTAGATACTTATAATACATAGTAACACACAGAATGGCTAACGGTTAAATAGCTCATAATCAGCAATTTCTCTGTGTACACTTTTATATAAAGTCGTCAGATGCAGATGCGTTTACGTTGTCAACATAAGGCAAAGAGTTAATCAATTCTTTGTTACATGTCACAAATTCATGGCATCGGCCATCTCTTGTCAACTCTACTATGTTCGCTAGACGTGACGTTTCCTGCCAATATCGGTCTTGTTCCCGATCGATGTCCAGCGAGTGTATCAATAATGTGTCGAGGCGGGCACCAGACTAGTTCATGGGTTGGTATTGTGACAATGATGCCAAAATACAATCGAAGCGATTCTATTGCTTGCCATTTGTCTTTTATTGATTATTTGATTGGAATTTAACGCCGTGTTCAACAACTTATCACCACAGCAAGATTATTTAGCCATGTGTTTCATAGCTTTCGTAAACCAGTACTCCACATAACAGTCTTTCCAAACAACTTGCTGCTTTTCCGCATAGACTATTGGTTCATTGGTGTACGACGAATGATGCTTATAGCGCTTGTTTTTGTTAAACATAGTAAACATGTTGGCGGAGCTGCGTTTCGAACTCATAATCCTTGGTGGATGTGTTGGCTAGTGATCGATGCGGCGGCCAGAGATAAAAATACAGATCAGTCTAGACATCTATCCCCTATAACTCAATTCAATTCAATTACTTAACAATAAATGGTCCTCGACAATTCAATATTCAATGCGTTACAGACTACAATACAATATTGTAACAATAACACACAAAAATCAAAGCGCTGAAAGCGCTAATGGTATAGGGGCATATGTAAGTTGAAACTATATGGCATAGATAATATGGACAAACATAGTTGAAACAATAAACAATGACCTTTAAAACAAACCAAACCAAAATTGTGTGAAGCAACACATACTGCCTGCCAATAACATATACCTTATTTTTCAAAGTTTCACCCTTTTCTTGTATAAAGAAAATATAACAGAAAGGACAAAAGATTGACAGAAAACCGAGCAGCGACCCGTAATTAAAATATTTCCAGTTTAGAAATCACTAAAGATCCAAAATGTATATTGTAATCATGCTGATAAATGAAAGACAATCGAAAGCATGCTAGAGTTATGTTTCTTTTTGCACCGCACATCTGTAGCTCTGAGTTCCCTATACACCAAATCTTAAATTGATACATTGGACATCTGTTGAGACAATAACCGAAGAAATGAAAAAATGAGTTTACACCCAAAAAACAGATCGGATTTGTATTCAAAATATTGTATCGATCTCCTAATCCCAATGTATACGTGTGACGACTTTGAAATGGATCCGCGAAACAGAAACAAAGTTTTGACCCATTAATGCAAACCGTAACGGACAGACAGACGAATGGATGAACACAAAGACGGACAGACAGTCAGTCGCTTCGGACAAAGTACACAGCTTGGGGGAAGCACTCATTAACGAACAAGGGCATTTCACGGATCGCATGTGTTGCATGCGAAAGTCATATGATAAGTGAGAACATGGAAAGACAAAAATATACACACTCCAAACGCAGCATGCTAAAGTTATGGTAATGTTGCACCACTGCAAATCTGTAGGTCATACGTTACCTACAAACCAAGTTTGAAATGGATACAATGGAAATTAATTGAGACAATCGCTGAACTAAAGAAGGAAAAATGGAGATAACTAAAATAAACAGACCAGAGTTATGTACCTAGTACTTTGCCGTTCTCCTGATCACACGGTATAAGTGTGACCACTTTGATATAATTCTGCCATACAGTAACAACGTGTTGACCAATACATGCAATCCATGACGGACGGACGAATGCACATTCAGGCAGACAGCCGGCCGGACGCCGGATTATACCTCCAAGCTTTACAGACGTTGAGTCTTCAATTTACGCAAATCATATACATTATAAATTTTGTCCCAAAATCGCTAGAAGCGCCTCAATTATAAAATAAATAATGACCTTGAGGTTATAACTCGTGTGTATGTTGACATTTTCGGCTAAATTTCTTTCCGTCGTTTGACAAAAGTCAATGCGACATGCGTCATTCGTCTTTCACCAATGGGCTAAGTCTATGTGGAAAAGCAGCCAGTTGCTTGGGAAGATTGTTGTGTGGAGTACTGGTGTGAGAAAATGAGAAAACCAGGAAATACATTTGTAGGTGAACTGGCCGCCGTGGTATTACTGAGGAATGTTAAAAAAAGGCGTTAACCCCAATCAATCAATGTTGAAATTAACTTATCTCTAATTTATAGATTTAATTTCTATTTCCTATTTTGAATAGTGATGAAAACATTGTGGAAAAAGACAAACTTGCTGATTATCATTCATCTGTTAAGGTGAGTCACATGTGTCTAAAAGAGGCAACGGTTAAACAATAACTGTAGACAAATATTTTCGTTATCTAGGTTATAGAAAAAAATTGATTCATGTTTCAAAGCATTGTTTGGAAAGGAGGAATTACTCATTGTCAGCAATTGCTCCGTTTGCAAATACATTTTCAACATTCGTCGTACATTGTATGTAACTAAGTAGCTATAACGGAAACGATTCAATGCTTTCCCACTTACAGTCGCGTGTTGACGCATGTGGAGCAGACGGCTGAAAAATTGTTTATCGTGACTCATTTCCTCTTTTTCCACAAAGTTTTCAACTATATATTTTTCCCCTTGATGTAAGGCAACATTGCTCGTTATCATTCATCTCTAGCATGTTATTCAAAATGTGTCGAGTAAAAGAATGTCCATAGTAAAACGTTCAAATATGAAAAGAATTAATTTGAAACGTGTTTGAAAGCATTGCGTGAAAAGGAGGAATTGCTCATTGTCAGCAGTAGCTCCATTTTCAACAATATTTTCAATATTCGAACTGTTATGGTATCACGGAAAGGGTTCCGCTTCCACGGGGAGGATGTAACCATTTTCCGCTCACACATGTGCAGCAGACGACAATCGAAAACATTGTGACAAAAGGAGAAATTTCTTATCGTAGGCAATTTCTACTTTTGCCACAATGGTTTCAATTCCTTTCAATAATTTTATTTACAGCGATTTGCACATTTCTCTATATAAGTCGACTGTTGTAAACTAATGGGGTCACAGCACGATCGACGTTACCTAACACCACTGACATTGAGGTCAATCATAGTTCAAAGTGCGTTTCACGCGTTGGAACTATTTTGTCTCATTAATTAATGCAAGCGGAGTGATTTTCGTGATTCGGTCGAACCAATGAAATCGGTGAAAAGGCAGATTATAACCAATCAAACTCGATTTTGGGGTAGGAATTCAATTTGTGTTGACTGTGGTTGCAGCCGTAATCCGACTTTTCGAAAGCAGCCTGAGTATGGTATAGTGGCGAAACGCCCCTATCCCAAAAACCACACACACGAAAAAAGGGAAAAGAAACAACATGTTATACTATGCGGAAGAAGCTTTACAGGAATGTATATTTTAAAGTTTCATTTCTAAGTTTTAAATACTTTATAGAAAACCTAGCTAAGCTGTTTAAAATTGAAATATTATTACAATTCAGAGGTTCTACGTATTTATACACCCTTGGTTGCTGATAATGCAATTGCCTTATGTACTTTTTCTTTCTTACTGTATTGTAATATGGATACATTTTATTTAGTGAAATTCATCCTCAATTTTATTGAGGGCATAATGTAGTTTTCCAGTCAAGCCTTGTCTGAAACATTTCGGTAACACGTTTGATGGTGGGTCTTTACGGCGTCGGTTAAATACTCGAATATGGGTCTTTACGGCGTCGGTTAAATAATCGAATATGGATCTTTACGGCGTCGGTTAAACGAACGAATGTATGTTTTCACGGCGTCGGTTAACCGTTTGAACGTGGGTCTTCACGGTGTCGGTTAACCGTTTGAACATGGGTCTTCACGGTGTCGGTTAACCGTTTGAACGTGGGTCTTCACGGTGTCGGTAACACGTTCGAATGTGGGTCTTCACAGCGTCGGTAACACGTTCGAACGTGGGTCTTTACAGCGTCGGTAACACGTTCGAACGTGGGTCTTTACAGCGTCGGTAACACGTTCGAACGTGGGTCTTTACAGCGTCAGTAACACGTTCGAACGTGGGTCTTTACAGCGTCTGTTAATCGTTCAAAACTTCAAATGTGAGTCTTCACTAAGTCTGTTAAGCGTTCAAATGCCGGTATTCACAACGTCTGTTAATCGTCAAATGTCGGTCTTCACTGCGTTTTTTAATCGTTCAAATGCCGGTCTTCACTGCATCTGTTAATCGTTTAAATGTCGGTCCTTATTGCGTCTGTTAAACGTTCAAATGTCGGTATTCACTGCGACTGATAATCGTTCAAATGTCGGTATTCACGGCGTCTGTTAATCGTTCAAATTTCGGTCTTCACGGCGTCTGTTAATCGTTCAAATTTTGGTCTTCACGACGTCTGTTAATCGTTCAAATGTCGGTATTCACTGCGTCTGTTAATCGTTCAAATGTCGGTATTCACTGCGTCTGTTAATCGTTCAGATGTCGGTTTTCACTGTGTCTGTTAATCGTTCAAATGTCGGTCTTCACGCTGTCTGTTAAATGTTCAAATGTCGGTCTTCGCGCTGTCTGTTAAACATTCAAATGTCGGTCTTCACGCTGTCTGTTAAACGTTCAAATGTCGGTCTTCGCGGTGTCTCTTAAACATTCAAATGTCGATTTTCACTGTGTCTGTTAATCGTTCAAATGTCGGTCTTCACTGTGTCTGTTAATCGTTCAAATGTCGGTCTTCACTGACTCTGTTAAGCGTTCAAATGTCGGTCTTCACCACGTCTGTTAATCGTTCAAATGTCGGTTTTCACTGCGTCTGTAAAACATTCAAATGTGGGACTTCACCGTGTCTGTAAAACATTCAATGTCGATCTTCATCACGTCGGTCAAACGTTCGAATGTGGGTTCTCTCGACGTCGGTCAAACGTTCGAATGAGGGTCTTCACGGCTTCTGTAAAACGTTCGAATGGGTGCTTCATCGCGACGGTAAAACGTTCGAATGTGGGTCTTCTCAGCGTATGCAAAACGTAAGAATGTGGGTCTTAACGGCGTCTGTAAAACGTTCGAATGTGGGTCTTAGCGGCGTCGGGCTTACGTTCGATTTTGGGTCTTCACGGTGTCGGTTAAACGTTTCGAATATCGGCTTTCTAGGCGCCGGTTAAATGTTTGAATATGGGTCTTCACGGTGTCGGAAAAACGTTCGAATGTGGGTCTTCACGGTATCGGAATAACGTTCGAATCAGGGTCTTCACGGTGTCGGAATAACGTTCGAATCAGGGTCTTCACGGTGTAGGAATAACGTTCGAATGTGGGTATTCACGGCGTCGGAAAAAACTTTCGAATGTGGGTCTTAACGGCGTCGAATGTTGGTACTCATCGTGTCGGTTAAACGTTCGAATATTAGTCTTCACCTCGCCGGGTAAACGTTTGAATGTAAGTCTTAACGGTGTAGGTAAAACGTTAGAATGTGGATCTTTACGGCCTCGGTAAAACATTCAAATGTTGGTATGTTCAAGCTGTCGGTAACACATTTGAAATTAGGCCTTCATCAGGTCGGTTGAACGTTTGAATGTGGGTCTTCAACGCGTCGGTAACACGTTCGAAATTAGGTCTTCACATCGACGGTTGAACGTTTGAATGTGGGTCTTCACCGCGTCGGTAACACGTTTGAAATTAGGTCTTCACGACGTCGGTTGAACGTTTGAATGTGGGTCTTCACCGCGTCGGTATCAGCTTCGAAAATAGGTCTTACCGCGTCGGTTGAACGTTTGAATGTGGGTCTTCACCGCGTCGGTAACACGTTTGAAATAAGGTCTTCACGACGTCGGTTGAACGTTTGAATGCGGGTCTTTGCCGCGTCGGTAACACGTTGGAAATTAGGTCTTCACGTCGTCGGTTGAACGTTTGAATGTGGGTCTTCACCGCGTCGGTAACACGTTTGAATATGGCCTTCACCGCGTCGGTTGAACGTTTGAATGTTGGTCTTCACCGCGTCGGCAACACGTTCGAAATTAGGTCTTCACCGCGTCGGTTAAACGTTTGAATAAAGTTCTTCACCGCGTCGGTAACACGTTCGAAATTGGGTCTTCACCGCGTCGGTAACACGTTCGAAATTGGGTCTTCACCGCGTCGGTAACACGGACGAAATTGAGTCTTCACCGCGTCGGTAACACGTTCGAAATTAGGTCTTCACGTCGTCGGTTGAACGTTTGAATGTGGGTCTTCACCGCGTCGGTAACACGTTGGAAATTAGGTCTTCACCGCGTCGGTAACACGTTGGAAATTAGGTCTTCACCGCGTCGGTAACACGTTGGAAATTAGGTCTTCACCGCGTCGGTAACACGTTGGAAATTAGGTCTTCACCGCGTCGGTAACACGTTGGAAATTAGGTCTTCACCGCGTCGGTAACACGTTGGAAATTAGGTCTTCACCGCGTCGGTAACACGTTCGAAATCTTCTCGTCTTCGGTTACGGCTTTAGTTAATCGCTCGCATGTGAGTCATCACCACGTCGTTTAAACGTACAAAAGAAGGTCTTCCCCAGGTAGGTTAATTAAACGCTCAAATGTGGTTACTCATGATGAACTATTTCTGCTTTTGTCAATGTTTTCAAATATAATCAAAATGTGTTCTTTCTTTGACAGTTTCTATAGTTTTGTCCAAACGTCTTCAAAGTCCACTGCTGCAGATGTGTGTGAAAAACGCTTTGACCTGGCTCACGTGACCATCTTCTTCCTGGAATCATAAATTTAGACAATCTTTTTCCTGGAATCTTATATTCAGACGGTTGTGCTGAAATTTACATTTATTTGTCATTAAGAACGAAGCGGATGAAGTTAATAGAGACGCTACACGCAACCGATACTATGTTCTTGAAATGATTATGTCTTGAGAATATAGGTTATCGGATGTGTTTACGAAGCACTTGAATCGAAGTCATCCATTACAGAACGTACATGTATTTGTTTCTATTTGTATGTACAAACGTATCAAGTTTATTAATTGTTCCGCCAGAAGTTTCATAGACCCATGTTATAAGTAAAACATACAACACTGAAATATACTAAACTACACCACAAAACATTTGATTTAAGTACATTTTGATTTCCACATTTCTGGCCCTTCGTAAATGATAGGAGTGGTTCCCATCATGGTGATTTAGGGATTTACATGTAGGACCAAACACATGACATCTCTACTGGTGCCCGGCTACGCTTAAACGTTACCCAAACTGTACACAAGTTGTGTGATAAAACAAGAGTTATACTGTCAAATCCCCAGCTAGGAAATAATGATAAGATCTTGAACGCATACTGACCACTACAACTTCCTGACCATGTAGAATCTTTGGTATAGAATGACAAGATTATAAAAAAAACAAGATAAAACAACAAATTATGAATTATAGCTGAAGAAATTTGCCGAGAGAAAATGTTTTCTAACAATTTGGATGATTTCTGTCCTCTTCATAAACTGGCAAAATGGCATATACTACTCTGATACTGATCGGTCAGCGTATCCTTGCTATCTAGTATCATCGTTAGTTTTATGTTTTATTATTATTGTTTGCGTATGTGTTTGTCTTGGATTTAATCTTTTGAATATTACACAATGTTTTAATACTTTTTTTGTTACTAAGACCTTTTAAAAGATTGGACTGACATATAGTATGTACACTACTTTAATGATAGGATTACAGTGTAGTCTTTTCGTAATTGTGATAAATGATCATAAATGAGTCGCAACCAATGTTAACCAAGATTCCACAAATGTGCTTTGTCTACATGTTTCGCAATTGAAGTTTTAAATAGTGTAAACATCGGAAGAAATTAATTTGGTTCAAACTCGCGACCACTAAATCGATAGTCTTGTTCTTACCAACTGACCCATCTTGCGTACTAATATTTGCGCAGTCTGTATTGGCAAAAGTTATTGTGACAAGCACCATTCGTATTCAAACGAGTGAAAAAACTATTCAATGTGGGAAATAAGCAAGTTTCCCGGGAATAATGTTGCGTAAAGTATTGGAGCAAGACATATAGGTCGTGATATAATTGACAATCGTGATATAACTGACAATCGTGATATAACTGGGGGCAATCGTGATATAACTGACAATCGTGATATAACTGGGGGCAATCGTGATATAACTGACAATCGTTATATAACTGGTAATCGTGATATATCGACATCGTGATATAACTGATAATAGTGATATAACTGGCAATCGTTATATAATTGGCAATCGTGATATAACTGGCATCGTGATATAACTGACAATCGTGATATATCTGACATCGTGATATAACTGACAATCGTGAAATAACTGGGGGCAATCGTGATATAAATGACAATCGTTATATATCTGACAATCGTGATATAACTGGTAATCGTGATATAACTGACAATCGTGATATAACTGGTAATCGTGATATAACTGACAATCGTGTTATAACTGACATAACTGACAATCGTGATATAACTGACACTCGTGATATAACTGGGGACAATCGTGATATAACTGACAATCGTGATATAACGGGGGGCAATCGTGATATAACTGACAATCGTGATATAACTGGTAATCGTGATATATCTGACATCGTGATATAACTGACAATCGTGATATAACTGACAATCTTGATATAACTTGGGACAATCGTGATATAACTGTTATAACTGACAATCGTGATATAACTGGGGGCAATCGTGATATAACTGACAATCGTGATATAACTGGGGGCAATTGTGATATGACTGACAATCGTGATATAACTGGTAACCGTGATATATCTGACATCGTGATATAACTGAAAATAGTGATATAACTGGCAATCGTGATATAACTGGCAATCGTGATATAACTGGCAATCGTGATAAAACTGAAATACTGTATACATTTTGGTAACTTTCAGTTAATTCTTACTTTTATGCTACGTTCCCACTATCACGATCAGCGGCACGATTACAAACGTGGTCTCAATCGTGGACTTATCGTGGATATCCTATCAGATCTTATCAGATCTTGAGGTCAGTCGTGGCAATCGCGCTAATCGTAGAAACTTTTTGAACGGTTCAAAAATGTTCTACGATAAACACGATCAATTGTCAATCGGGATCATCGTATCAGATCGTATTGCATCGTAACAAAGCTCGACGGATCGCATCTAATCGTGCTTACAAATCGTTATGATCGGGATCGATCTTAGACAAGACAAAAACCACGCTCTGTTGAGATGTGTTGCGATCTTCCACGATCTCCCACGATCTGTCACGATCTGTTACGCTATGTGGGGTCCCATTGCTCAAGACTTCACACGAATAACTCACGAGCAGATAGGAGTTGGTACGAGAAGATGCGAGTAAATGCGAGTAGATACGAGTAGTTACGCTCACGATCTGTTACGAGTTCTCGTGCCCATATTTATATACCGGAGAATATTTAATGCGTCTCATTCCGCGATCTACTCTTGAAGAGAGCACATCTAAGTAATAACCTGCAAGTGCAAGAATGTGTTAGCCTTTGCGACATGCCACCCAAGGGTACCAGAGGCAAGAAGGGAAAGGGAAAGGGCAAGGCTGTCCCACACCCGGAGCCAGAACCAGTCCAGCCAGAGGAGACAGATGAGAGCTACCCCTCCGAGAAAGCAAAGAGAAAGAAACAGTCACTGCTTTCTGTGAACAGCAAAAGGAGGAAATCATTGAGTTCCTCATGCGAAATGAGGTCCTGTACAGCAAACGCCTTTCGGGGTTCAAGGATGTTACCCAGAAAGAGAATCTCTGGGCTGCACAGGCTGCCAAGATGAATAGTACTGTAGAACAGCTAAACATATGGTACTCAAGCATGAGGACCATGATGGGCCGGCTGAAGAAACGTGCCAAGAAGAGTGGGGCAGGAGGAGATGCAATTACTGACACGAACAGCACAGAGAAGTGGGTATGGGATAAGTTCTCTTTTTTTATTCCTCACATTGAGACGGTGGATGCCAGAAATGTGGCCTCCTTTACAGCAGCAGCGGCAGCAAGTGCCAGTGGCACTGAACTCACACCTTCCACCGAGCAAAACTCAGTAGTTGCCTCTACCACAAGCAGGGTTCCAACAGCAACACTCCCAGTAGCTGCATCACCAACCTCACAGACAGCCTCCCAGCCACGGTCGGTCGGCTCCAGACGGGGCAGTGAGGATAGGATTTCCTCTGCAGAACTGAGTAAGTATTATCTCTCCTAATAACACTATACACAGCAGATAGCACTAAGGAATCCGTGATCTCACGAATTTACCAAACTGCCGAAAACAACGAAAATAGGCCGCAACCATGCAATAATTACAAGATATAATAACATTTCTAAAAAAGAAAAGGCTCCCTATTCTAAAAAAGAAAAGGGGTAGAAAATATTATATTTATTGAGACTTAAAATAATAATAATAATAATTTTAATCCCACTAAAAATTATCCCTCACTTTTTCTCTTTCAGAAGAACTGCTTGTTGAATTCATGTCTAGAAGCGCTTCTGTGTGTGGCAGCTCTAACTTTGGAAAGTATGTGGATGAGATCCTGTCCAAGTTGCCTGGAGGGATGCTGAGGCGAACATCATGCAGGAGTTACACAGGGCTCAACGGGCAGCTGAGCATAGCCATACGCAGCCACCACCAAGCCAAGACCAGCAGTTCCCCATCGAGTTCCAGCAGCAGGCCACGTGGCAGCCTCAACCCTCCCACTGGCCACCTCGCCCTATAGGACCTCCACCCAGTATCTGGGGTAGTCAGGACCGCAGCTACGTCCAGCAACAGTTCCCCACGCCCCAGATGACCTGCCCACAAACCAATAAGCCTCAGTCAGGACCCTCCTTCGTCAGCCTGCTGAGAACCAGTACACCAGATGCCGGCAGTTTCAACCTCTCCTCGCAGCTCAACACCCCTGATCCACTTGCTAAGGATGATGACACAGACCTGCACCAGGAACGGGAACGGGAAGACCCCCTGGACGATCAGTAGAGAGTCCTTGTAGAATATGTTATGATAACACAAAATAAAAGAAATAAAAAATAAAAAATGACATAAAACGAAAGTCGTTAACTTACTTATATTTATTTCATATTACATGTACACTGAATGGTAAAGATACTCATTTCAACAAATCAATAAAAAAGAAATTTAAAAACAAAAGGAGAATTTGCTCATAACAAGCAAATTTTCCTTTAAATGTTACAAAGTTTTCTACTCTATCATACGATTTAACCACAATTTAGGCAAGTTTTGAATTGTCGTATGAATAGGTCTTCGATTTGTTTCAGAATTTTTTTTCAAAATGTCAAATATCATCCTCTCCACCTTCCGCGTCATGCAGCCCGGCCATCCTGTTCTGCCATGCAACCGCACCTTGTGGTGAGTTGAAGAAGGCGTTCAGAAGTTCCCTCTGATGCTTCGCCTGTGCTGTAGCTGAGTTACTATGTGCAGGAGGTTGATCCACATCTAGCCAGTTCACTTGGTCCCTCCATGTCCCTGGGATGACATTGTGGTTTTCATTCTCATGGTCCACCTCTTGTGCTGCAATGCATGGATGCCTCAGCCTCAGTAGGTTGTGAAGAACCACTGCCGCCTCCACTATATCCTTCACAGTATTTGGCTTCTGCTCTAGAGGCCTGAGAAAACACCTGAATCTATTGGCCAGGATCCCAAAGGCGTTTTCCACCACTCTCCTCCCCCTTGATAGTCTGTAGTTGAAAATCCTCTCCTCCCTGGACATCGTTCTTCTGCCGTATGGCTTCATGAGGTAGTTCCTGAGTGCGAAGGCGTCATCACCTAGGATGAAGAAGGGCCTGTCTTGGTGGTCATCGGGGCTTGCAGTCAGAGGGCAGGATGGGGGGGGGGGGGGAGTCCTAGTGACTCTTCTTCCAGACCGCTGAACAGCTCCGAGTCGCCAAATATCTGAGCATCTGACATGTGTCCTTTTCCACCAAGCTCGATCCATATGAACTTGTAATCTGCATCCACCAGGGCCAGGAGTGGTATCGAAAAGAAGCCCTTGTAATTGTAGTACAAGCTGCCAGTGCGTGGTGGCTTCTTGATAGCAATGTGTTTGCCATCCAATGCCCCAATGGCGTGGGGGATGTTCCATCTTTGCTCAAACTGGTTAGCTACAGCTCTCCATGCTTCAGGGGTCACAGGTAGGCTGAACACCTCATCTTTGTACGCTTGCACAATTGCCTTGCACACTTCTGGAACCATCTTTGAGATACTGGATACTCCACACCTAAAGGCATACGCAAGGGACCGATAGTTGTCTCCAGTTGCAAGGTGCCTTAGTGTCACTGCCAGTTTCAGTCCAGGCGGGAGGGGTTGCCTGCAACTGGTGACTTCCCCCTTGATTGCTGGGGTTACCTTCTGCAAGACTTCATCGAAGATCTGTGGTGTTAACCTTGTGTAGTTTTGGAGAACTGACCAAGGTGTTGTCTCCTCTCCTCTATGAGCCATGGTCGCACCCATAACTGCCTGACTGCAGCTCTCCTGGCCCTTTGTGGTTGAGATTGTAGCTGGTCTGTCTGCTGCTCGTCTTCTTCCTCTCTGGCGATAATGTAAGTATATGGAAATACTGCAAATGCCACGCTGTCATCATCCTGAACTTCTGCCATCATTAATGGTTGAGGGTTGTAGTGTTTACTCTGTAAAAGTTCATAAAACAATGAAGCCCATGGTCAGTCGGGCTCTATATATACCTGTCGGGGTCCAGTTAAATTGTGATCACCCTCGATCATAATCGTGAAAGACATCGCGACTACGATCGTATCCTAACGTAACGGAGCGCATCGGTTCTTGGTGAACGTATCGGAACGTATCTGCACGTACCAGATCATCCCAATTCGGGGAACCCGATCGTGGTGATCGTGTCAGTCCGAGACCCAATCGTGGACCCAATCGAAACAATCCTATCGGAACGTATGTGATCGTAACTGAACGGAAGATCAGACCGTGACAGATCGTGACGCCTGAAATTGACAAATCGTGAACAGATCGCATCTGAGCGCAACAAAGAACGTATCAACTCGTATCAACTCGTATCACCTCGTATCCAAATCTGAGATTTCAGAGAAATTCCAAGATCTGCTACGAATGGCCAATCGTGGCGTTCTTAACAGATCGCACGACAGTGGGAACGTAGCACAATGATATGTAACAAAGTAGTAGCTTACCCTTTCCAAATTCCAGATGCATTTGGCGACTTTTGAAAACTTTGCGACAAAAGGAAAACATTTACACTATGAACAAATTCTAATTTTATCAAAACGTTTTCTAGTTTATTCAAAATTATAATTTTAGTTTGACAAATTTCCCATATTTTGGCCAAATGAGTCGTCTGCTGAACATGTATTATATGTGGGAAAGTGTCGATATAGCATAACGCTAGACCCTCTAAAGATCCGAATATGAACTAATATTTGGGGCGGTTGCCCTCAAAGTTAACAGGTATTTCCCAGAATCGTGTATTCCTTAAAATGATACGCTTTACCACTCGAAAAGTAGTACCGATGTTTTCAACGCTTATCTCAATTCAGAAATAATTCTACTGAGAAGATACGCGCGAGCAATTGTATATATAGTATAATTTTGAAAATAATATTAAAATATTTACTAATAGTTTGATGTCTCAGTTCGAAACGGTTGTTACTGTTTTGTGCGAAGACATGCAGTTACAACTGTTAACGTTTAAAAAGATGTGTAAATATCATATTTAGGTGTAATAAAGGATAAGGATATCACTACGCACTTGCAGATGCATTTGTTGCAGACAATTTTTGAAACTTTTATCAAAAGGAGACATTAAAAAATAATATCTCCTTTTGCCACAATGTTTTGTTTTCTATGCTATTCTGAACTATTAAGAAATATAAACCGGAGATATCAACCCTTACCCACATACAGACCCGTTTCGTGTCCTCTGCAGCAGATAACTTTTGGAAATATTGTGGCAAATGAAGAAATTGCACGGTATATTTATATTCTACGGAGAATTTGCTGCGGCATTGGATAACTCTCTACAAATATAATCATATTGATTTGTTGTTAAATCACGCTTTTGTTTGTAGCAAGGTTCCAGTTAATTGCCTAGAATGTTTTTAAATTAGTCTGCTGCATATTCGTTGTATGTGGGAAAGGGTTAAAATAAACTTTTTTTTCTTTCACTGATACATAGCGACGGGGGTGAAATGACAAAACTTTAAAGCTGTTCTCCTCAAAAGTGTTTTCTGATTTCAGGCCCCCGTAAATCGTCCATTCGAATCGTCTTCTCTGAAGCAACTAGGCGGCCCTCATCAAAAAATGTTTAAACTATGTTTTTTCAAGAACTGTTATTGCTGCAGCATCAGATAGGGTAAAATGTCAAAACATTAGAAGTGTTCGCTTAGTGACCCTTTACACAATTGATTCATGTTTTGTATGATGTTTCAATAAGTTTAAACCTAAGCAAAATAGCACCTTGTATTTTGCCACAACACCTATATTTGCTAGCTCAGTCAGTAGTGACTCGGGCTGTATATTCAGGGGTTTGAGGTCGAATCGCAGCGTGGCCAACATTCTCTCGGACAATTGACAAAGTCAATGCAACACCGCATCTTTTGTCTTCCAACATTCCAACAATGGAATTACATTATATGGGGACACGCAGCTATTGCATTGGAATAACGTGTGATTAAGCCAGGAAACATGGGTAGATGAAATGGCAGCTGTGAATTGACTAAATATTGTTGGAAATGCGTTAAACCAATCAATCAAACCTATATCTTTACATCTCCAATACACCGCTACCCCGCTCTCATTAATGCTTTCAGTGCTTTGCTATGTGTCCTGACATTGGCTTCACTCTATAACATTGATAGTATGCCTGTATGAACATATATAAGTGATTGGGAAATTAAAAAGATAATTTTCTTAAGTGTTCTAAGTAAATGGGAATGTTAAAAAACGTAAGCCCATATTGATATAGAGGTTCTGATGATACGGAGTCATGGCAAAGACAGTTTGAGGAAACGGTGGACCTAAATGAACTACTGCAGACCCTTCCTGTCACCACTTTTATCACATGACAATGCTTGTATCCGATGTAATATACCCATTACGTATGTCTTTATATGTGACATGTGTAATACAACATGACCGAATCACTATTTGTGTATTCATCCGTGAATGTTTACAAAATGGCTGAGAACGTGTGTGCGGTAAACACAAACGTCACGATAGATGGACGAGGTAACATGGTACATTATAGGGTTATGATAGGCAGAAGTTTATATACAGTGACTCGCGTTAACCCTAAATTGTGGTCATTCGAATATATAGTTGAATTGAACCAATTCTCGGAACGGATCAGTTGAATGGGAGAACCATTGGAGATGCTGGTCATTGTACTGACATGTACCGATATAATTCGCTGACGATATACCCTGTGTGTGCTAGATCATAGACGTTTGCATAATTTCGTTTAAAAAAGGTGAGGAAAACCGATAAGACCGTGTTACTACAAATAGCCTCTCTATATGTTATTATAAAAAAAATACACAATACCATATAGAGAGGCTATTTATTAAAGCATGGTCTTATGGGTTTTTTCCAAATTATCAAACGAAAACTCAGACGCCTATGGTCAGATTGCATTACAAAGGATCAATCGAACATGTGGATTACTCGAAGTTATGTATGGGTCTTTTTCGACTTCGAGTTAGCGTTACCACTGTAACCCGCAGATTGCTTTACGTAAATATAATCATTGAAAACGTCGATAACTCGAAGTCATTTATGTTTCCTGTTCGAGAGTCCATTTTGTTTTTGAATATTTAACCACATCATTTTGTACGTTCAGCTTTTCCTCGAAAATGTCGATAACTCGAAGAAATTTATGGGTCCCCTTTCGACTTCGGGTTATCGGTAGTCCACTGTTTTATTGATGGGTCCCCTTTCGACTTCGGGATTTTGAGATAGTCCACTGTTTTATTGATGGGTCCCCTTTCGACTTCGGGATATAAATAGTCCACTGTTTTATTGACGCCGCGTGGAAGCGCCGCGTCAGTATGGGATAGGTTTTAATTTTGTACCATGGGGTGACGTAATCGAAAAGGGAGCAACCAACAAATATTATTGTAAAGAAAAACTCTGTAATATGTTTGAAAAAACAGCCTTTATGATTGAATAAATTGTATTAACTGATTTAAGAAACAACAAGATACAAAATATGTACATCATTTACCGTTGTTACAAAACTTTAGACAAATTAAAATTGTTTTTAATTACTGTTCCCCAACTAACTAGGCTAAGCTTTTTTTATGAGTTGGTTTACGGAGTTCGATAGGCTACGCTTTTTTAATTGTTTGGTTTACTGCTCTGACGAGCTCAGAAAAAAGATTCAGGTGACGTTTTTTCCTATATATTTATGTTGTACTACTAAACTTAAAACGTTCCTTCCATACAGTTGTTCATTCAGACCATTGTATTCTTGCTATATGTTGACTGTACATGAGAAATTTTTCTTTTAATTTCATAAATACTTAATTTTGATATTAAATATCTTTAAACTTGTTAGAATTATTTGTATTTTTGTTTATATACTCTCGTTTTTTGTTATCATACTTCTGCTCAACTCGAAGGAGAATAGACTTCCCTCTCTCCTTCCAAAGCTTGTGTCACACTTAACTTATAACTAGAGGCATTAACACTTAAGTTAATATCTGTTAATATTTCAGTATCTATGTTTTTTGTTTATCTAATTGATCTAGTTAGAGCATATTTAAAATTAAGAAACTTCAGCTTTATGACACTTTATTGTTGCAGTCAATGTTAAGCAAACGGTAAACCAAATGGTTTGAAGAATTAACTTGTCATACTAAACTTTACATCCTATAGATCGTAGTCATATACATTTTATAATCCCTACGTCAAAATGGACCCTTTTTGCTCTTGATAGCATTTTATTATAGACTATGGTATCCAGGTGAGCAATAAATGAACATATTGGCCATCTTGTTTAAGATAAAGGTACATTTGGCCTTCTTGTTCAAAATATTTATATCCTGTCCGTTTGCACAGGTTATTTAAATGTATTGAACTGCATCTGCTTCCCTTTAAGTCATGCTTTAAAATCATGCGCGGCGTCTTTGATGCTTAGCATCAAAATTCGTCTTGTTGTGATATATTACCTACAAATGTAGACGGTAACCCCAACCCCGAATTACTTTCTGTTATCATGGATTTCAGCATCTTGATTTCGTCAGGGTATCTATTTTGACAACAATGTGGGATGCAAACAAATCAATGAGTTTCACAGGTTAATAATTCACGCCATATTGCATGCATACATGCCATTAGTCTGCAGGGAAATCTTGGTAATGTAAAAAGAAAAACAATTGATGGCCTAAGCGCATGATCAAGAACGTCCAATTTGACACGTTGTGAAACAAACTAGATCGCTATGATGACTCCAAATTAGTTTCAACCGATATATTTATCACGATATATTGCATTTTGTCTTAATAATATCGTGTAGGAAGAAAATGGGTGAACCCTTTCCAAACTGCAGACGCGTTCGAACGCATATTTAGAAAATATTGTAGCAGAAGGAGAAATTTCTCCATTTGCCAAAATGCTTATTTAACGAGATTTCCCTATAGTTTGCGGCCATGTGTTGCATGTGGGAAATAGTTAAAGCGAAATGAAAGCAAGACAGATGTTTGAATCTAAGACATATGTTTGAATCTAAGACAAATGTTTGAATCTAAGACAGATGTTTGAATTGTTTAAATCTAAGACAGATGTTTCAATCTAAGACAGATGTTTGAATCTAAGACAGATGTTTGAGTCTAAGACAGATGTTTCAATCTTATACAGATTGTTCAATCTAAAGACAGATGTTTCACTCTAAGACAGATGTTTCAATCTAAGATAATTTGAATCTAAGACAGATGCTTGAATCTAAAACAGATGTTTGAATCTAAAACAGATGTTTGAATCTAAGACAATTGTTTGAATCTAAGAAAGATGTTCGAATCTAAGACAGATTCAGACTCTGAAACCTCGTAATCTAAGACAGATGTTTGAATCTAAGACAGATGTTTCAATCTAAGACAGATGTTTCAATCTAAGACAGATGTTTGAATCTAAGACAGATGTTTCAATCTAAGACAGTTTGAATCTAAGACAGATGTTTCAATCTAAGACAGATGTTTCAATCTAAAACAGATTCAGACTCTGAATCCTCGTAATCTAAGACAGATGTTTGAATCTAAGACAGATGTTTCAATCTAAGACAGATGTTTCAATCTAAGACAGATGTTTCAATCTAAGACAGATGTTTCAATCTAAAACAGATTCAGACTCTGAATCATCGTAATCTCAGACAGATGTTTGAATCTAAGACAGATGTTTCAATCTAAGACAGATGTTTGAATCTAAGACAGATGTTTCAATACAAGACAGATGATCAAATATAAGAGAGATGTTTAAATATAAGACAGATGTTTGAACTTAAAACAGATGTTTCAATATAAGACAGATGATCAAATATAAGACAGATGTTTGAATCTAAGACAGATGTTGGAATATAAGACAGATGTTTGAATCTTTAGACATGTGTTTCAATCGAAGACAGAGTTTGAATCTAAGACAGTTTGAATCTAAGACAGATGTTTGAATCTCTCGTTGCCGTATTTCTAAAGCAGACTCTTCCATCTTATCATTTTATAATATATTTGTTACATAGTATGAATATTTAGATGAAGATTGCGAAGTAGTAAGAGCGAAGTGCTGATGAAAATCAGTCTGTAATACAGACTCTGTATAGACAAACGGTCTGATATTAGCCTGCACTTTTCGCAGGAGACATACACATGATCTAAGCGCAGTGAATGGGTTTAAACAGGGACAACTTTGTGTTTTAAATGTTGATGTTATTCTCTTCTGTATAGTTTAGTTATAGTAATCTATTTGATATTGCTATAAAACAAGTATAACAATATATGAATATAAAATCAGTGGGCTAAGGTTTAATATCTGAAACCTCGTCATATCCATTTTTGTTAAGTCCCCTAATTGTCATTAATTCCGGAAACCTCGTTTGATCCAATAGTTTCGGATAACCACATAATTGCAAATACGTTTTGAAAATCTCGTAATTGCCATTAGTTTCTGAAACCTCTCAATTGTCAATAGTTTATGAAACCTCTCAATTACCATTTATTACTGAAGCCTCGTAAATGCCATTAATTTCTGAAAGGTCTTAGTAGGCATTTATTTCTGCAATCCTGATAATTGCCATTACTTTCAGAAACCTCGTAATTGACTTTAGTCTCTTAAACCTCTTAATTGACATTAGTTACTGAAACCTCGTATTTGTGATTAATATGAATCCTCGTAATTGATATCAATTTCTGAAACCTCGTAATTGACATTATATCTGAAGTATAGTAATTAACATTAATATGAAACCTCGTAATTGACATTAATATGAAACCTCGTAATTAACATTAATTTCTGAAGTCTCGTTATTGACATTAATATGAAACCTCGTAATTAACATTAATTTCTGAAGTCTCGTTATTGACATTCGTTTCTGAAGTATCGTAATTGACATTAATATGAAACCTCGTAATTAATATTAATTTTTGAAGTCTCGTTATTGACATTAGTTTCTGAAACCTCGTAATTGACAATAATTTCTGAAGCCTCGTAATTGACATTAATTTCTGAAACCTCGTAATTGACATTAGTTTCTGAAACTTCGTAGTTGACATGAATATGAAACCTCGTAATGGATATTAATTTCTGAAGCCTCGTAATTGACATAAGTTTTTGAAACCTCCTTATTGACATTAGTTTCTGAAACCTCGTAATTGACATTAATTTCTGAAGACTCGTAATTGACAATAGTTTCTGAAACCTCGTAATTGACATTAGTTTCTGAAGTATCGTAATTGACATTAATATGAAACCTCGTAATTGATATTAATTTCTGAAGTCTCGTTATTGACATTAGTTTCTAAGACCTCGTAATTGACAATGATTTCTGGAGTCTCGTAATTGACATTAATTTCTGAAGCCTCGTAATTGACATTAGTTTCTAAGACCTCGTAATTGACAATAATTTCTGGAGTCTCGTAATTTACAATAATTTCTGAAACCTCGTAATTGACATTATTTTCTAAAACCGCGTACTTGTCATTAGTTTCTGAAACCTCGTAATTGACAATAATTTCTGAAGCCTCCTTATTGACATTAGTTTCCTGAATGCTCGTAATTGACATTAATTTCTGCAGACTCGTAATTGACATGAGTTTCTGAAACATCGTAATTGACATTAATTGCTGAAATTTCGTAATTGACATTAGTTTTTGAAACCTCGTAATTGACATTGATTACTGAAGTCTCGTAATTTACATTAATTTCTGAAGTATCGTAATTGACATTAGTTTCTGAAACCTCGTAATTGACATTAATTCAGGAAGTTATTGACATTAATTTCTGAAATTGTGTAATTTACTTCAATTTCTAAAACCTTTGAAGGTCGGTTTCCTTGAGACGTCATTCAATTAATTCATTGTCGATAGCAATACAGTTTATAGTCTCGATCCCTGCGTTCCTGCAAGCAATGGCGGCGTCCAGTGACTTATAATAATATTTATATTAAAAATACGGATTAGGTGGATCAAACCGGATATTCCTTTGTCTTTTAAGTTTTAAGTTTGCCTCTTTCACTGTAAAACTCTTTTTTCGTGATTATATTTGGCTAGTCCAGAAAAAACTATTGTACAGTATAGAAACATCATAGCCTAGCCCTTTCACTCATGCATAGTTAAACAGACCTCTGCGTTTGAATATAGATGGAGCAGTTATACCCATCATATCATAGCCCTTTCACTCATGCATAGTTAAACAGAAAAACTGCGTTTTAATATAGATAGAGCAGTTATACCCATCACAGCATAGCCCTTTCATTCATGCATAATTAAACAGACCACTACGTTTGAATATAGATAGAGCAGTTATACCCATCATAGCATAGCCCTTTCACTCATGCATAGTTAGACAGACCACTGCGTTTGAATATAGATAGAGCAGTTATACCCATCATAGCATAGCCCTTTCACTCATGCATAATTAAACAGACCACTGCGTTTGAATATAGATAGAGCAGTTATACCCATCATAGCATAGCATTTTTTTTGAATGTCGAATGTCGTGCCAGCATGACATTCGTTTTTTTTCCAACATTTGAATGTCGAATGTCGAATGTCGTGCCAGCACGACATTCGTTCTTTTTTTTCAACTTTTGAATGTCGATTTTTTGAAGTTTTATTTTTTGAATGGCGAATGTCGAATGTCGTGCCAGCACGACATTCTTTTTTTTCCAACTTTTGAATGTCGAATGTCGTGCCAGTACGACATTCGATTTTTTGAAGTTTTATTTTTTGAATGTCGAATGTCGAATGTCGTGCCAGCACGATATTGGCTTTTGAATATCGATATTTTTTCCAACTTTTGAATGTCGAATGTCGAATGTGGTGCCAGCACGACATTCGTTTTTTTTTTTCAACTTTTGAATGTCGATATTTTGTCCAATTTTTTTAAGTTTTATTTTTTGAATGTCGAATGTCGAATGTCGTGCCAGCACGACATTGGCTATTGAATGTCGAATGTCGAATGTCGTATGTTTAGCTAACTTCACACAGCTTTTATATGTACATCTGCTACGGCGAAGATTAAGGGATATGTATATATGTACATGGCAAGAAAATATCAAATATTATTCATCACTTTCACTTTTTAGACAGTTTAAACTAACATTTGAATGGTCTGGCTATTTGGACATTTTAACTTTTCCAAAATATAGACACATTTTAAGCTGTGGCTCTCATCCAATACATTCAGAATTGAAACTGGTCGCCATGAAAACATTGAAAACATTGAAAGAGTTTGTACCTCATGTAATTTACGATGTTTCCATTATTTTATTGTCTTAACCATTTCTGTAGGTTTATTTGTGAATATCAGCTATAGGCTGTTTATGCTTTAAAAGTTAAAAATTAAATATATATACATGTACATGTTCTGTTCTGTTCAGTTTTGATAATTATACTTCGATTTATATAGATTGTTCATATATTTGCCTATATGTTTTCAAAGACATCTTGATGCAGACTTGTTGTATGTAGGAAAGCGTTAACTCGAAAATTGATTCGATACTTCATGACCAGCGTAGATTTAGTTCAGTGTGCGCATGTGCGCGGTCTGGTCGGGATCTTCCCCATTTGACATATATATTACAAGCATTTCGATAGTCTCAGTTTTCACGAAAATATATCGATAATGAAATTGTTACATGAAGAAGATAAATGTACACGTTCAATCTGATTAAAATCATATCCGAATATTCGCTAGGCCTTGGCCGAATGGTCAGCGTCGAGGATTTGGAACCAGGCGTCCCAGTTTCGATCCCCTGTCTCGGCGGTCAATGTTCTTACATACGGTTGGTGGAATTGGACCCTGGTGTATGTAACCAGGGATCATGAAAAAGTAAACTATCGCCATAACTGAAATAATGTTGAAAAAACGGCGAAAAAATATAATGAAATATAAAAAATATAATGAAATAAACTTCATATAGATAAAACGTTTTTTATAATTAGATTCTGCTTTCCCCAAACTTTCAATTATACTTTTTACATGGTATTCAGAATCTTGTGTTACATTGTGCACTTTAATCATTTCCTGCATAATAGTGCGTTTTATAAGGTTTATCAATAATGCAATTTCATCATAATCGCAGTTAACTTCAAACCCATCGGTCGTCGGTGTTAAACGGTTGCTCTAGGTATTTGGTCGTCGGTGTCAAACGGTTGCTCTAGGTATTCGGTCGTCGGTGTTAAGCGGTTGCTCTAGGTATTTGGTCGTCTGTGTTAAGCGGTTGTTCTAGGTATTCGGTCGTCGGTGTTAAACGGTTGTTCTAGGTATTCGGTTGTCGATGTTAAACGGTTGCTCTAGGTATTTGGTCGTCGGTGTTAAACGATTGCTCTAGGTATGTGGTCGTCGGTGTCAAACGGTTGCTCTAGGTATTCGGTCGTCGGTGTTAAACGGTTGCTCTAGGTATTTGGTCGTCGGTGTTAAACGGTTGCTCTAGGTATTCGGTCGTCGGTGTTAAACGGTTGCTCTAGGCATTTGGTCGTCGGTGTTAAACGGTTGCACTAGGTATTCGGTCGTCGGTGTTAAACGGTTGCTCTAGGTATTTGGTCGTCGGTGTTAAACGGTTGCTCTAGGTATTTGGTCGTCGGTGTTAAACGGTTGCTCTAGGTATTTGGTCGTCGGTGTTAAACCGTTGCTCTAGGTATTTGGTCGTCGGTATTAAACCGTTGCTCTAGGTATTTGGTCGTCGGTGTTAAACGGTTGCTCTAGGTATTCGGTCGTCGGTGTTAAGCGGTTGCTCTAGGTATTTGGTCGTCGGTGTTAAACGGTTGCTCTAGGTATTTGGTCGTCGGTGTTAAACGGTTGCTCTAGGTATTTGGTCGTCGGTGTTAAACCGTTGCTCTAGGTATTTGGTCGTCGGTGTTAAACCGTTGCTCTAGGTATTTGGTCGTCGGTGTTAAACGGTTGCTCTAGGTATTCGGTCGTCGGTGTTAAGCGGTTGCTCTAGGTATTTGGTCGTCGGTGTTAAACGGTTGCTCTAGGTATTTGGTCGTCGGTGTTAAACGGTTGCTCTAGGTATTTGGTCGTTGGTGTTAAACCGTTGCTCTAGGTATTTGGTCGTCGGTGTTAAGCGGTTGCTCTAGGTTTTTGGTCGTTGGTGTTAAACCGTTGCTCTAGGTATTTGGTCGTCGGTGTTAAGCGGTTGCTCTAGGTATTTGGTCGTCGGTGTTAAGCGGTTGCTCTAGGTATTTGGTCGTCGGTGTTAAACGGTTGCTCTAGGTATTTGGTCGTTGGTGTTAAACCGTTGCTCTAGGTATTCGGTCGTCGGTGTTAAGCGGTTGCTCTAGGTATTTGGTCGTCGGTGTTAGACCGTTGCTCTAGGTATTCGGTCGTCGGTGTTAAGCGGTTGCTCTAGGTATTTGGTCGTCGGTGTTAAACGGTTGCTCTAGGTATTTGGTCGTTGGTGTTAAACCGTTGCTCTAGGTATTCGGTCGTCGGTGTTAAGCGGTTGCTCTAGGTATTTGGTCGTCGGTGTTAGACCGTTGCTCTAGGTATTTGGTCGTCGGTGTTAAACGGTTGCTCTAGGTATTTGGTCGTTGGTGTTAAACCGTTGCTCTAGGTATTTGGTCGTCGGTGTTAAGCGGTTGCTCTAGGTTTTTGGTCGTTGGTGTTAAACCGTTGCTCTAGGTATTTGGTCGTCGGTGTTAAGCGGTTGCTCTAGGTATTTGATCGTCGGTGTTAAACCGTTGCTCTAGGTATTTGGTCGTCGGTGTTAAACGGTTGCTCTAGGTATTCGGTCGTCGGAGTTAAGCGGTTGCTCTAGGTATTTGGTCGTCGGTGTTAAACCGTTGCTCTAGGTATTTGGTCGTTGGTGTTAAACCGTTGCTCTAGGTATTTGGTCGTCGGTGTTAAACCGTTGCTCTAGGTATTTGGTCGTCGTAGTTAAGCGGTTGCTCTAGGTATTTGGTCGTTGGTGTTAAACCGTTGCTCTAGGTATTTGGTCGTTGGTGTTAAACCGTTGATCTAGGTATTCGGTCTTCGGAGTTAAGCGGTTGCTCTAGGTATTTGGTCGTTGGTGTTAAACCGTTGATCTAGGTATTCGGTCGTCGGAGTTAAGCGGTTGCTCTAGGTATTTGGTCGTTGGTGTTAAACCGTTGCTCTAGGTATTTGGTCGTTGGTGTTAAACGGTTGCTCTAGGTATTTGGTCGTCGTAGTTAAGCGGTTGCTCTAGGTATTTGGTCGTTGGTGTTAGACCGTTGCTCTAGGTATTTGGTCGTTGGTGTTAGACCGTTGCTCTAGGTATTTTGTCGTCGGTGTTAAACGGTTGCTCTAGGTATTTGGTCGTCGGTGTTAAACGGTTGCTCTAGGTATTTGGTCGTTGGTGTTAAACCGTTGCTCTAGGTATTTGGTCGTCGGTGTTAAGCGGTTGTTCTATGCATTCGGTCGTCGGAGTTAAGCGGTTACTCTAGGTATTCGGTCGTCGGTGTTAAACGGTTGCTCTAGGTATTCGGTCGTCGGAGTTAAGCGGTTGCTCTAGGTATTCGGTCGTCGGTATTAAACGGTTGTTCTAGGTATTTTGTCGTCGGTGTTGCTCTAGGTTTTCGCTCGTCGGTGTTGAACGGTTGCTCTAGGTATTTTGTCGCCGGTGTTAAGCGGTTGCTCTAGGTATTCGGTCGTCGGTGTTAAACCGTTGCTCTAGGTATTATGTCGTCGGTGTTAAACGATTGCTCTAGGTATTTTGTCGTCGGTGTTAAGCGGTTGCTCTAGGTATTCGGTCGTAGGTGAGAAGCGGTTGTTCTAGGAATTCGGTCGTCGATGTTAAGCGGTTGCTCTAGGTATTCGTTTTCGGAGTTTAGACGCTGCTTTCAGCTGTTCTTTAATAATAGGACGTTTATTTAACGAGATTCTATATTAACCTTGCATTACAGCACCGTCGAATGGCACTCGTCAAGGTAGTAACCCTTTCCATCATACAGCATCTCAGGAGCAGACGAGCTATGGAAAATATCTCTAGAATCTAAGGAAAATGACATAAATGAAAGTATGATTATTTGATTGAGACCAATCAAACATCTCAAACATCAAACATTATGATAAAAGGATAAATTGTTCAGGATAAAGAAAATCTGCTTTTATCAAATGTATTTCACAAATCGTGTGCAAGTGGGAAAGACTTAGAAATAGAATGTTGAACAATTTATGCCAATATCAGAGTACTCATTCGTGCACTCTTATCTGGATCTTCACTACTCTTTTGTCAATCATTGAAAAAGACTAAACAGTCAAGGTGTAATATTGATTGATTTATTAGGTTTAACGCGATTTTCAACCATTTTTCTGTCATATCACGACACCCAGTTCACATACCCACGTGTTTCGCGGCTTTCTTACATCAGTACTCCACACAAAGGTCTTTCCAAACATAGCTTTTTCACATACACTGTTAGCCCTTTGGTGGTATACAAATATCGCGTGTCGCATTTTCGGAAAGAATGTTGGCCGATATGGGGTTAGAACTGACAATCTCAGGCTTGACAGCCCGCGTGCTTACCGGCTGAGCTAATGGATGTGCTAGATTGACAGCCCGCGTGCTTACCGGCTGAGCTAATGGATGTGCGAGATTGACAGCCCGCGTGCTTACCGGCTAAGCTAATGGATGTGCGAGATTGACAGCCCGCGTGCTTACCGATTAAGCTAATGGGTGTGCGAGATTGACAGCCCCCGTGCTTACCGACTAAGCTAATGGGTGTGCGGGATTGACAGCCCGCGTGCTTACCGACTAAGCTAATGGGTGTGCGGGATTGACAGCCCGCGTGCTTACCGACTAAGCTAATGGGTGTGCGAGATTGACAGCCCGCGTGCTTACCGGCTGAGCTAATGGGTGTGCGAGATTGACAGCCCGCGTGCTTACCGACTAAGCTAATGGGTGTGCGAGATTGACAGCCCCCGTGCTTACCGACTAAGATAATGGGTGTGCGGGATTGACAGCCCGCGTGCTTACCGACTAAGCAAATGGGTGTGCGGGATTGACAGCCCGCGTGCTTACCGACTAAGCTAATGGGTGTGCGAGATTGACAGCCCGCGTGCTTACCGGCTGAGCTAATGGGTGTGCGAGATTGACAGCCCGCGTGCTTACCGACTAAGCTAATGGGTGTGCGGGATTGACAGCCCGCGTGCTTACCGACTAAGCTAATGGGTGTGCGGGATTGACAGCCCCCGTGCTTACCGACTGAGCTAATGAGTGTGTGCTTACCGACTGAGCTAATGGGTATGCGAGATTGACAGCCCGCGTGCTTACCGACTAAGCTAATGGGTGTGCGGGATTGACAGCCCGCGTGCTTACCGGCTGAGCTAATGGGTGTGCGAGATTGACAGCCCACGTGCTTACCGACTGAGCTAATGGGTGTGCGAGATTGACAGCCCCCGTGCTTACCGACTGAGCTAATGGGTATGCGAGATTGACAGCCCGCGTGCTTGCCGACTGAGCTAATGGGTGTGCGAGATTGACAGCCCGCGTGCTTACCGACTGAGCTAATGGGTGTGCGAGATTGACAGCCCGCGTGATTACCGGCTGAGCTAATGGGTGTGCAGGATTGATAGCCCACGTGCTTATCGACTGAGCTAATGGCTTTGCGAGATTGACAGCTCGCGCGCTTACCGACTGAGCTAATGGGTATGCGTGATTGACAGCCCGCGTGCTTACCGTCTGAGCTAATGGCTTTGCGAGATTGGCAGCCCGCGTGCCTACCGACTGAGCTAATGGCTTTGCGAGATTGACAGCCCGCGTGCTTACCGACTGAGCTAATGGGTGTGCGATATTAACAGCCCGCGTGCTTATCGACTGAGCTAATGGCTTTGCGAGATTGACATCCCGCGTGCTTACCGGCTGAGCTCATTGTATGCGAGATTGACAGCCCGCATGCTTACCGGCTGAGCTAATGGGTGTGCGAGATTGACAGCCCGCGAGCTTAACGACTGAGCTAATGGGTGTGCGAGATTGACAGCCCGCGCGCTTACCGACTGAGCTAATGGGTATGCGAGATTGACAGCCCGCGTGCTTACCGGCTGAGCTAATGGCTTTGCGAGATTGACAGCCCGCGTGCTTACCGGCTGAGCTAATGGCTTTGCGAGATTGACAGCCCGCGTGCTTACCGACTGAGCTAATGGCTTTACGAGATTGACAGCCCGCACGCTTACCGACTGAGCTAATGGGTATGCGAGATTGACAGCCCGCGTGCTTACCGACTTAGCTAATGGGTATGCGAGATTGACAGCCCGTGTGCTTACCGACCGAGCTAATGGGTGTGCGGGATTGACAGCCCGCGGGTTACCGACTGAGCTAATGGGTATGCGAGATTGACAGGCCATGTGCTTCCCTACTGAGCTAATGCGGGATTGATAGCCCGTGTGCTTACCGACTGAGCTAATTGGTGTGCGAGATTGACAGCCCGCGTGCTTACCGACAGAGCTAATGGGTGTCCGAGATTGACAGCCCCCGTGCTTACCGACTGAGCTAATGGGTGTGCGAGATTGACAGCCCGCGTGCTTACCGACTGAGCTAATGGGTATGCGAGATTGACAGCCCGCGTGCTTGCCGACTGAGCTAATGGGTGTGCGAGATTGACAGCCCGCGTGCTTACCGACTGAGCTAATGGGTGTGCGAGATTGACAGCCCGCGTGATTACCGGCTGAGCTAATGGGTGTGCAGGATTGATAGCCCACGTGCTTATCGACTGAGCTAATGGCTTTACGAGATTGACAGCTCGCGCGCTTACCGACTGAGCTAATGGGTATGCGTGATTGACAGCCCGCGTGCTTACCGTCTGAGCTACTGGCTTTGCGAGATTGGCAGCCCGCGTGCCTACCGACTGAGCTAATGGCTTTGCGAGATTGACAGCCCGCGTGCTTACCGACTGAGCTAATGGGTGTGCGATATTAACAGCCCGCGTGCTTATCGACTGAGCTAATGGCTTTGCGAGATTGACATCCCGCGTGCTTACCGGCTGAGCTCATTGTATGCGAGATTGACAGCCCGCATGCTTACCGGCTGAGCTAATGGGTGTGCGAGATTGACAGCCCGCGAGCTTAACGACTGAGCTAATGGGTGTGCGAGATTGACAGCCCGCGCGCTTACCGACTGAGCTAATGGGTATGCGAGATTGACAGCCCGCGTGCTTACCGGCTGAGCTAATGGCTTTGCGAGATTGACAGCCCGCGTGCTTACCGGCTGAGCTAATGGCTTTGCGAGATTGACAGCCCGCGTGCTTACCGACTGAGCTAATGGCTTTACGAGATTGACAGCCCGCACGCTTACCGACTGAGCTAATGGGTATGCGAGATTGACAGCCCGCGTGCTTACCGACTTAGCTAATGGGTATGCGAGATTGACAGCCCGTGTGCTTACCGACCGAGCTAATGGGTGTGCGGGATTGACAGCCCGCGGGTTACCGACTGAGCTAATGGGTATGCGAGATTGACAGGCCATGTGCTTCCCTACTGAGCTAATGCGGGATTGATAGCCCGTGTGCTTACCGACTGAGCTAATTGGTGTGCGAGATTGACAGCCCGCGTGCTTACCGACAGAGCTAATGGGTGTGCGAGATTGACAGCCCCCGTGCTTACCGACTGAGCTAATGGATATGCGAGATTGACAGCCCGCGTGCTTACCGACGGAGCTAATGGGTGTGCGAGATTGACAGCCCGTGTGCTTACCGACTGAGCTAATGGGTGTGCGGGATTGACAGCCCCCGTCCTTACCGACTGAGCTAATGAGTGTACGGTTGAAAAGAAAGATAGGTTATACTATTTCCAGATTTCACAAGGATGTTTTCATAACTTATATGTTTAATCAATTATGTTAACACATTCATTAATATGACAATATATGAAACATATACGATATATCTATATACAATGTACATTACAATACAAAACAATCACATTTATTGATCTCAGCCTTTACGATATGTAAACATATGAACATACATGTTAACAAATAATAAGACATGAACACAAAACACATCAGATAGTATGAACAGGTTGGGAAGGCGGAAAAATAACAGTAAATAAAAATATATTTACTTAGAAGAATACAAAGTACCTCATGTAAAACTTGGTAGTATAAAGGAAGAAAAATATTACTAAATTAAAATATTATATTGTATGGGCATTAATCAGTATATATTCTGACATTTTCGTTAATGCTGAGATCCGCTGGCATCCACACTTGTAAACATGTTTATCATAGTTTACTAGTATGCATTGAATTGTATGGTATTTATACATTGCGTATTGTACTGACTTGCATTATGTTTGCATATGAACATACGTAAATGCACGCGAGTAAATGAGTTATGAGATAAATTAAACAATTGGCAAGGTGGAAGAAAAATAAGAAATAACAAATAAATAGATAATTGTTACAAATAATTATACAAAGCACCTAATATTATACTTGTGGATGAAATGAACATCACTTTTATATTGAGGTAATTCTAATATTGTATTGTATTGTCTCTAGGATTTATTTGTGCATGAAATAGCAAAAACAGTATGTTACAATGTCCACTCTCTCCTGACGCTGTAATAATTTAAACTTTACCAACAAAATACATATTTGATGACATTCAAAACGTTTGGGATAAACAACGGAAACTCTCTTAAAATGAAATTTAAACAATTGAATAGAAATGAAAACTTTGTGACAAAAGAGGACATTGCTCACTCATTATGACCCTTTCTCCCTTTGAAGGGGTACTTTCTTCGATCGCCTGTAATGAGTTACGCCTCTAGTGATACACAGTGAACTTCATGCATTTCCTACATGATGGTAACACTTTTAATGTCTCTGTCTACGAAATGTCGGTTAAACATTAGTGCCATTTCGTTATAATTGCAATTACTTTCGAACGCACCGATCAGTCGTACCTACGTATGGTAGGTATTCGTGTTGCGAGTGTTGATTGTAAAAGCTTCTTTAAGTCATATATTAATAACAAGACGTTTGTTAACTATTTCCTATACACAGCACGTATGCCACAGACGAATTTGTAAACATCTTGCCACAAACATGGAAACTTTCTATAAATAACATTACTTAGTAGAGAGCAATTTCTTCTTACGCCACAATATTCACAGCCGTCTGCCCGCGATAAAACCAACATTGTGGACTCTGCGTAAAGTATCGACCCGGATCAACATAAGCATGCCGCGTAGGCTTACCCGGATAAAAATATTTCGCCTCCTGTGGATTTTCTATTTCCGGAATCATTACTCTATACCTTTATCCACTGAGACGGAATGTGTCGGCCCGGATCAGTGTGCGCAGACTACGCAGGCTGATCTGGTCAATACATAACGCAGAGGCCATACTGTTGGTTTTCTCGTGGGACGGCTCATTTTTGTATATGGGAACTCGGTAGCTAAAACCAATCGATTGTTAGTGTTACGTGTCCATTTATTTGGCGAGTGCATATCAATTATCTTTTTTTTAACATGCATTGTACGATATAAACGCCTTACCTACATAACGCAAATCGGATACATTATACTAGCAGTTTTCGCAACTTGACTGATTTCCGGTTATTGGCGGGAGTCGTGAGTTTACTCCGTACCCTTTACATTATGTTCAGATGGAAAGTTCTGTGTAACCCTTCCTTTTAAGATATCTGAACAAAGCATATACTCAGAAATAAGTGTCTCTCCCAGTTGAATTACGTTGTCTGGAACACTGCACATACATATTGCACCCTTCCATCCCTCCCACATATACGTGAGAGGTTTGTACGCGTGTCTGTCACTCACCCATCCCTCCCACATATGCGTGAGAAGTTTGTGCCTGTGTTTTGCACTCATCTATCCCTCCCACATATACGTGAGAAGTTTGTGCGCGTGTCTTGCACCCATCCACCCCTCCCACATATATGTGAGAAGTTTGTACGCGTGTCTGGCACCCACCCATCCCTCCCAAATATACGTGAGAAGTTTGTGCGCGTCTTGCAGCCTTCCATCCCTCCCACATATACGTGAGAAGTTTGTGCGCGTGTCTTGCTCCCATCCATCCCTCTCACATATACGTGAGAAGTTTGTGCGCGTGTCTTGCACCCATCCATCCCTCCCAAATATACGTGAGAAATTTGTGCGCGTGTCTTGCACACATCCATTCCTCCCACATATACGTGAGAAGTTTGTGCGCGTCTTGCACCCTTCCATCCCTCCCGAATATACGTGAGCAGTTTGTGCGCGTGTCTTGCTCCCTTCCATCCCTCCCACATATACGTGAGAAGTTTGTGCGCGTGTCTTGCACTCATCCTCCCCTCCCACATATACGTGAGAAATGTGTGCGCGTGTCTTTCACTCATCCACCCCTCCCACATATACGTGAGAAGTTTGTGCGCGTGTCTGGCACCCTTCCATCCCTCCCACATATACGTGAGATGTTTGTGTGCGTCTCTTGCACCCTTTCATCCCTCTCACATATACGTGAGAAGTTTGTGCGCGTCTCTTGCACCCTTTCATCCCTCCCACATATACGTGAGAAGTTTGTGCGCGTGCATTGCACCCATCCACCCCTCCCACATTATACGTGAGAAGTTTGTGAGCGTGTCTTGCACCCATCTATCCCTCCCACATATATGTAAGAAGTTTGTACGCGTGTATTGCACCCAACCATCCCTCCCACATATACGTGAGAGGTTTGTGCGCGTGTCTTGCACCCATCCATCCCTCCCACATATACGTGAGGAGTTTGTGCGCGTGTCTTGCACCCTTCCATCTCTCCCACATATACGTGACGAGTTTTTGCGCGTGTCTGGCATCCACCCATCCCTCCCACATATACGTGAGAAGTTTGTGCGCGTGTCTTGCACCCTTCCATCTCTCCCACATATACGTGAGGAGTTTGTGCGCGTGTCTTGCATCCACCCATCCCTCCCAAATAAACGTGAGAAGTTTGTGCGCGTGTCTTGCTCCCTTCCATCCCTCCCACATATACGTAAGAAGTTTGTGCGCGTGTCTTGCACACATCCATCCCTCCCACATATACGTGAGAAGTTTGTGCGCGTCTTGCACCCTTCCATCCCCTCCCACATTATACGTGAGAAGTTTGTGCGCGTGTGTCTGGCACCCATCCATCCCTCCCACATATACGTGAGGAGTTTGTGCGCGTGTCTTGCACTCATCCTACACTCCCACATATACGTGAGAAGTTTGTGCGCATGTCTTGCACTCATCCATCCCTCCTACATATACGTGAGAAGTTTGTGCGCGTCTCTTGCACCCTTCCATCCCTCCCACATATACGTGAGAAGTTTGTGCGCGTGCATTGCACCCATCCACCCCTCCCACATTATACGTGAGAAGTCTGTGCGCGTGTCTTGCACCCATCTATCCCTCCCACATATATGTAAGAGGTTTGTACGCGTGTATTGCACCCAATCATTCCTCCCACATATACGTGAGAGGTTTGTGCGCGTGTCTTGCACCCATCCATCCCTCCCACATATACGTGAGGAGTTTGTGCGCGTGTCTTGCACTCATCCTACACTCCCACATATACGTGAGAAGTTTGTGCGCATGTCTTGCACTCATCCATCCCTCCCATATATACGTGAGAAGTTTGTGCGCATGTCTTGCACTCATCCATCCCTCCCACATATACGTTAGAAGTGTGTGCGCGTGTCTGGCACTCACCCATCCCTCCCACATATACGTGAGAAGTTTGTGCGCGTGTCTGGCACCCATCCATCCCTCCCACATATACGTGAGTAGTTTGTGCGCGTGTCTTGCACACATTCATCCCTCCCACATATACGTGAGAAGTTTGTGCGCGTGTCTTGCACCCTTCCATCTCTCCCACATATACGTGACGAGTTTTTGCGCGTGTCTGGCATCCACCCATCCCTCCCAAATATACGTGAGAAGTTTTTTCGCGTGTCTTGCACCCTTCCATCCCTCCCACATATACGTGAGGAGTTTGTGCGCGTGTCTTGCATCCACCCATCCCTCCCAAATAAACGTGAGAAGTTTGTGCGCGTGTCTTGCTCCCTTCCATCCCTCCCACATATACGTGAGAAGTTTGTGCGCGTGTCTTGCACACATCCATCCCTCCCACATATACGTGAGAAGTTTGTGCGCGTCTTGCACCCTTCCATCCCTCCCAGATATACGTGAGAAGTTTGTACGCGTGTCTTGCACCCATCCATCCCTCCCACATATATGTAAGAAGTTTGTGCGCGTCTTGCACCCTTCCATCCCTCCCAAATATACGTGAGAAGTTTGTGCGCGTGCATTGCACCCATCCACCCCTCCCACATTATACGTGAGAAGTTTGTGCGCGTGCATTGCACCCATCCACCCCTCCCACATTATACGTGAGAAGTTTGTGCGCGTGTGTCTGGCACCCATCCATCCCTCCCACATATACGTGAGAAGTTTGTGCGCGTGTCTTGCACCCATCCACTCCTCCCACATATACTTTCTCTTTTTCAGGATTAAAATGTGATGTAAATCATGGATTGTCAGAGTTGGTGTCTTGTCCCTGGATTGCAGCTAGAATGTGGAAGCAACTCTTGCTATTGACATTATAAACGGGTCAATATAAGTCATCTTCTTACCAGAATATTAAACGTATATGCAAATTGTCAGCAACAGTAAGCCATGTTCATTTGCTGCCAAATAAAACTTCAATGACAAAGAGATAAGCTAATGTGACCTGTATAGCGTATCTATCTTGTCCTTTTTACTGATACATGTGATCGATATTCTCGAGACAATGATCAAGGTTATTACTTGCAGGACAAACATTCCTAACAACAAGTAATGACATATTTAAAATAACTACCTCTTAGCAAACTAATTAGCTTCCCGCCTATAACTTCCATTAGCCTTTAGTCTTTATCCCTTCTGAAAACCATAAACCCTCTACCTAATACATCGTATCTGCAGCAGACGACTGTAATAACATTTAACAAAAATGAAATGTCTCTGTAATTTAAAGTATAATATTAATGAATATAGTTGAAAACATTTATGGAAAATGAGAAATTGCTCATCCTCCCGCTGCAGAAGCATCGAAATACGTCTTTATCAGGGAAATCACTTTAATTTCACATCACAGATACACCCGTTCACAGGTCTGGAGCATATATCATTTGAAATTGACAAATTGACAATATTTTATTGGAGTACATTTAACACGTTTAGATATTTCTTGCTTCACCAACAAACCATATATGTTTGCCATAGAAAGTTAAAATATTCGATCAATAAAAGGACATGAAATTGCATGATCAGCATGGAATAATGACAGATTCGAAACACAATGGGAACACCGAGGGATTGTTGCAAATCAATATTTGATTCTTTCCTTATTCTGTTTTCTTCAAGGAGAGTTTCGTTTTTGTAGTGAAGTGGTTAGAGCGTCCTCTATTTTGGGAGAGTCAGGCCGAAGTTATCCACATTTTCCGATGCAAATGTTTGCAGATTGTCACGCACAAATACAACTCGACGGATCCAAATTCCGTATTTTACTTGGTCAAATACAATTCAAAATATGGTGATGGTACGTCACTGAAATATGATGGGATGTCATTGAAATAAGATTTCAAGTCATTCGTAGACTTGATTTTAAAATAAATTTATGTTATTTCGTTATTGAACATATAGAAATTTGTATAATGTTCAGTTATTCTGTCTTAACAGTTAAGCTAGATATATTATAAAAGGAAAACTATGTTCAAGTAGATGTACATGGACCAGTATTGTCTACTCGGAGCGTGGACAAATTGATATCTCTCTCAACCTTTGGTCTCACGAGAAATCTTATATTTTCGCGCACATCGTAGTACAATATAAAGGCAGATATCGCTTATGCAAACTAATATTCATATATATCACAATAGGAGCAAAGTATAATGAACTGAAACTATTTACACAAATTAATGTACATGGTTATAAGAATAGTTGTACATTTAAAACCCCACCAATATAACATGTTATTAATGGATTCTTTTTAAAAATGTATATACGTCTACTGTTGCCAAAATATGAACGACAACGTAGTACATAATTCAATTTTGAAAATACATATTTTGAAGTTGACGAGTTCAGAAGGTTAAATTTAGAAAAAAGAACAAGTCCTTTTGTGTTATGAACACTGTATTCTATTACAACCTTGTGCATGGGTTAGTCATTTCGCACGCGTAGACTCATCCAGACGACTATTGAACAGTTTGTGGCCAAAGGAGAAACTGACCATGATGTGAAATTTCCGCTTTTGCTACAATATAATCCACTTTATTCAAAATGTTACTTTCATTTATAGAGGTATACATAGTTTTGCTGAGCTCTCACAGTCCTCTGCTACAGATGTGTTGTGTGTACGAAAGCATTAACATAAGAGACAACTCTAGACACATCGTAACCCAATCAAACGTGGATCAATTTTTAAATATTTAAAAACAAAACATCTAATCTAATGGCGCATTAATGATTTATATTATAACAAATGTTAACACACATTAACTCATTAGAAAAACATGTATCACTATAACTGTTCAAGCAACGTTTCTTCGTTAATTCAGGTAATTCAGGGAATACCCAATGTGATGCTTTTAGAGCAGTAGGTTTTGTACATTTTTTAGAGAAGTAGGTTTTGCAAATATTTTAGAGCAGTAGGTTTTGTACATCTTTTAGAGCGGTAGGGTCTGTACATCTTTTAGATCAGTAGGTTGAGTACATCTTTTAGAGCAGTAGGTTTTGTACATCTTTTAGAGCAGTAGGTTTTGTACATCTTTTAGAGCAGTAGGTTTTGTACATCTGTTAGAGCAGTAGGTTTTGTACATCTTTTAGAGCAGTGGGTTTTGTACATCTTTTAGAGCAGTAGGTTTTGTACATCTTTTAGAGCAGTAGGTTTTGTACATATTTTAGAGCAGTAGGTTTTGTACATCTTTTAGAGCAGTAGGTTTTGTACATATTTGATCAAAAGTTACCAACTGTGGAAATGTGAAAGTCTATTTTTGAATTGGATCGACGTTTTTAAAATATTCTTTTAAAAACAGAAATTGCACGATACGAGCATTATCTTTGCTGCAAAGGCGTCACAAAGGCGTCACAAACGCAACATCTAATTCAAACTTAAACATCTTTATTCTTGATAGGACCACCGGCCAAGAAACAATACGCAGCATGATTATAACAAATAGATAAGTGAACTGCAAGTATAACTCATTAGTATATACCTGCGCATTTCAGGTGCATATACTCGATGGATTAAAATGCCGTATAACATAAGGTACACAATATTGTAGCGGTTCATCACTGAAATATGATGTGACGCCATTAAAATATGATTTCACGTCATTTAAAATGCGGTAGTAGGTCGTAATCGACACGTTATCATCAATTTTGTTTAATTTGTAAATTGTGTTATTTCGTTTAAGAAAATATAGAAATGTGTATGAGTGTTCTTTATTATGTATTTACTATTTAATGTTATACTAAGTATATAATAAAAGTTAACTATTGCAATACCTGATTTTGTATTGTCTGCTCGGAACATGCGCATATTGACACCTTTTTCGACATTCGATCTCGCGGGATATCAATTTTCCACGTTCCTCGTAGTATAATACAAAGCTAGATATCGCTACTGCAACATAGTTTTTCTTATATATAAAACATTATAAAAGAGACTTTCGCCTGTCTAGTGAATAAAATATATACACGCTTAATGTTTCTTTTATAACATTTCCATTCGTTAAAATCAGTAAACACATGAATTTTGCAATTTTAGGATTACAACAAAACATGTTGGTACAAAGGTTAACCTTAACTCATTATAAACTATACCTAGTAGTATGTACGACCCAGGGCGGACCATCTACATGTATCCACTATACATAGTAGTATGTACGACCCCGGGCTGACCATCTACATGTATCCACTATACATAGGATTACAACAAAACATGTTGGAACAAAGGTTAACCTTAACTCATTATAAGCTATACCTAGTAGTATGTACGACCCAGGGCTGATCATCTACATGTATCCACTATACATAGTAGTATGTACGACCGAGGGCGGACCATATAACCACCATACCTAGTAGTCTGTACAGCCAAGGTCGGACCATAAATCACTATACCTAGAAGTCTATACAGCCCAGGGCGGACCATATAACCACTATACCTAGAAGTTTGTACGACTCAGGGCGGACCATATAACCACTATACCTAGTAGTGTGTACGACATAGGGCGGACCATATAACCACCATACATAGTAGTATGTACGAACCAAAGCGGACCAACTAACTCTATACCTAGTAATCTGTATAACCCAGGGCGGACCATATAACCACTATACCTAGAAGTCTGTACAGCCCAGGGCGGACCATATAACCACTATACCTAGTAGTTTGTACGACATAGGGCGGACCATATAAACACCATACCTAATAGTATGTACGAACCAAAGCAGACCAACTAACTCTATACCTAGTAATCTGTATAACCCAGGGCGGACCATATAACCACTATACCTAGTAGTCTGTATGAACCAGGGCGGACAATCTAACAATATACGTAGAAGTCTGTAAGAACGAATGTGGACCATCTAACTCTATACCTACTAGTCTGTACGACCCAGGGCGGACCATCTAACCACAATACCTAGTAGCCTAATCACTATATCTAGGGGTCTGGTCGATAGATGGAAGACAATATAACCACTAAACCTAGTAGTCTGTACAATAGATGGTGGACCATCCAACCACTATGCCTAGGAGTCTGTTCGATAGATGGTGGACCATATAACCACGATAGGTGGCGGCCCATCTAACCACTACACATAATGGTCTGTACGACCCAGGGCGGACATATATCCACTGTACCTAGTGGTCTGCACGATAAAGGGGGATAATATAAACAATATACCAAGTAGTCTGTACGAGAGATGGTGGAGCAGCATCTAACCAATTTATCTAGTAGTCTGTACAACCCAGGGCGGACTATATAACTGTATAGGTGGTGGACCATATAACCATTATACCTAGTGGTCTGTTCGATAGATGGCAGACCATATAACCACTTTACATAGTACTCTGTACGACAGATGGTAGAGCATCTAATCACTATACCTAGTAGTCTGTAGACAGATGGTGGACCATCTAACCACTATACCTAGTAGTCTGTAGACATATGGTAGAGCATCTAACCACTATACCTAGTAGTATGTAGACAGATGGTCGATCATCTTACCACTATACCTAATAGTCTGTAGACAGATGGTGGACCATCTAACCACTATACCTAGTAGTCTGTAGACAGATGGTGGATCATCTAACCACTATACATAGTAGTCTGTAGACAGATGGTAGAGCATCTAACCACTATACCTAGTAGTATGTAGACAGATGGTCGATAATCTTACCACTATACCTAGTAGTCTGTACGACCGAGAGCGGACCATATAACCACTTTACCTAGTAGTCTGTATGACCCAGGGCGGACCATCTTACTCTATACTAGTAGTATATATGACCCAAGGCGGACCATCTTACTCTATACCTAGTAGTATGTATGACCCAAGTATATACAGAGTACAGAGTACTATCTTACTCTATACTAGTAGTATGTATGACCCAAGGCGGACCATCTTACTCTATACCTAGTAGTATGTATGACCCAAGGCGGACCATCTTACTCTATACCTAGTAGTATGTATGACCCAAGGCGGACCATCTTACTCTATACCTAGTAGTATGTTTGACCCTGGGCGGACCATCTTACTCTATACCTAGTAGTATGTATGACCCAAGGCGGACCATCTTACTCTATACCTAGTAGTATGTTTGACCCTGGGCGGACCATCTTACTCTATACTAGTAGTATGTATGATCCAAGGCGGACCATCTTACTCTATACCTAGTAGTATGTATGACCCAAGGCGGATCATCTTAGTCTATACCTAGTAGTATGTTTGACCCTGGGCGGACCATCTTACTCTATACCTAGTAGTATGTATGACCCAAGGCGGACCATCTTACTCTATACCTAGTAGTATGTTTTACCCTGGGCGGACCATCTTACTCTATACCTAGTAGTATGTATGATCCAAGGCGGACCATCTTACTCTATACCTAGTAGTATGTTTGACCCTGGGCGGACCATCTTACTCTATACCTAGTAGTATGTATGACCCAAGGCGGACCATCTTACTCTATACCTAGTAGTATGTTTGACCTTGGGCGGACCATCTTACTCTATACCTAGTAGTATGTATGACCCAAGGCGGACCATCTTACTCTATACCTAGTAGTATGTTTGACCCTGGGCGGACCATCTTACTCTATACCTAGTAGTATGTTTGACCCTGGGCGGACCATCTTACTCTATACCTAGTAGTATGTATGACCCAAGGCGGACCATCTTACTCTATACCTAGTAGTATGTATGACCCAAGGCGGATCATCTTACTCTATACCTAGTAGTATGTTTGACCCTGGGCGGACCATCTTACTCTATACCTAGTAGTATGTATGACCCAAGGCGGACCATCTTACTCTATACCTAGTAGTATGTATGACCCAAGGCGGACCATCTTACTCTATACCTAGTAGTATGTTTGACCCTGGGCGGACCATCTTACTCTATACCTAGTAGTATGTATGACCCAAGGCGGACCATCTTACTCTATACCTAGTAGTATGTATGACCCTGGGCGGATCATCTTACTCTATACCTAGTAGTATGTATGACCCAAGGCGGATCATCTTACTCTATACCTAGTAGTATGTATGACCCAAGGCGGACCATCTTACTCTATACCTAGTAGTATGTATGACCCAAGGCGGACCATCTTACTCTATACCTAGTAGTATGTTTGACCCTGGGCGGATCATCTTACTCTATACCTAGTAGTATGTATGACCCAAGGCGGACCATCTTACTCTATACCTAGTAGTATGTTTGACCCTGGGCGGACCATCTTACTATATACCTAGTAGTATGTATGACCCAAGGCGGACCATCTTACTCTATACCTAGTAGTATGTATGACCCAAGGCGGATCATCTTACTCTATACCTAGTAGTATGTTTGACCCTGGGCGGACCATCTTACTCTATACCTAGTAGTATGTATGACCCAAGGCGGACCATCTTACTCTATACCTAGTAGTATGTTTGACCCTGGGCGGACCATCTTACTCTATACCTAGTAGTATGTTTGACCCTGGGCGGACCATCTTACTCTATACCTAGTAGTATGTATGACCCAAGGCGGACCATCTTACTCTATACCGTGTAGTCTGTACGATCTAGGGCGGACCATCTAACTTTATACTTAGTATTCTGTACGACCCAGGGCAGACTATCAAACTCTATACCTAGTAATCTGTACGACCGAGGGCGAACCATTTAACTCTTTACCTACTAGTATGTACGACACAGGGCGAAACATCTAACCACTGTACCTAGTAGTCTGTACGACCGAGGGCGGACCATCAAACCACTAAACCTAGTAGTCTGTACGACATAGGGCGGACCATCAAACCACTAAACCTAGTAGTCTGTACGACCTAGGCGGACAATCTTACTCTATACCTAGTACTCTGTACGAAACAGGGTGGACCATCCAACCACTATACATAGTAGTCTGTATGACTCAAGGCGGACCATCTTACTCTATACCTAGTAGTCTGTACGACAGAGGGCGGACAATATAACCACTATACCTAGTATTATGTACGACAGAGGGTGGACAATCTAACCAATATACGCAGAAGTCTGTATGACCGAAGGCGGACTATTTTACTATATACTGGTAGTATGTACGACCTATGGTTTACCTTCCAACCACTATACCTAGGTATAGTAGTCTGTAGACAGATGGTGGATCATCTAACCACTATACCTAGTAGTCTGTAGACAGATGGTGGATCATCTAACCATTATACCTTGTAGTCTGTAGACAGATGGTGGAGCATCTAACCACTATACCTAGTAGTCTGTAGACATATGGTGGATCATCTAACCACTATACCTAGTAGTCTGTAGACAGATGGTGGATCATCTAACCATTATACCTTATAGTCTGTAGACAGATGGTGGAGCATCTAACCACTATACCTAGTAGTCTGTAGACAGATGGTGGATCATCTAACCATTATACCTTGTAGTCTGTAGACAGGTGGTGGAGCATCTAACCACTATACCTAGTAGTCTGTACGATAGATGGCAGACAATATAACCTAATATATATATATATACCTAATAGTCTGTACAATAGATGGTGGAACATCCAACCACTATGCCTAGTAGTCTATTCGATAGACGGCGGAGCATATAACCACGATACATGTAGGTGGCGGCCCATATAACCACTATACATAGTGTTCTGTAGACAGATGGTGGAGCATCTAACCACTATACCTAGTAGTCTATAGACAGATGGTGGAGCATCTAACCACTATACCTTGTAGTCTGTACGACCGAAGGCGGACCATATAACCACTTTACCTAGTGGTTTGTACGACCGCGGTGGACCATAAAATCACTATACATAGTAATCTGTACGACCCGGTGCGGACAATCTAACAACTTTATCTAGTAGTCTGTACGACCCAAGGCGGACAATCTATCACTATACTAGTAGTCTGTATGACACAGGGCGGACCATCTAACTCAATACCTAGTAGTCTGTACGCCCCAGAGCGGACACTCTATCACTATACTAGTAGTCTGTATGACACAGGGCGGACCGTCTAACTCTATACTAGTAGTATGTACGACAGAGGGCGGACCATCTTACTCTATACCGTGTAGTCTGTACGACCTAGGGCTGACAATTTAACTTCACACCTAGTATTCTGTACAACCCAGGGCAGATTATATAACTCTATACCTAGTAGTCTGTACGACCGAGGGCAAACCATCTTATCACCATACCTAGTAGTCTATATGACCTAGACCGGACCATCTAACCACTATTTATAGTAGTCTTCACAACCGAGGGCGGACCATCTAACTCTATACAAACCCAATGCGAACCATGTAACCACTATACCTAGTAGTCTCTCTAACATTCTAACTACTATACCTAGTAGTCTGTACAACCTAGGGCGGGCAATCTAACCACTATAAGTAGCAGACCCAGGGCGGACCATCTTACTCTGTGCTAGTAGTCTGTTCAACCTAGGGCGGACCATCTAACCACTATACTCAGTAATCTGTACGACCTATGGCGGACAATTCATCCACAATACCTAGTAGTCTGTACGATAGATGGCGGACCATATAAACGTTATACCTAGTAGTTTGTACGACCGAGGGTGAACCATCTAAGTCTAAACCTAGTAGTCTGTACAATCCGGGGCGGACCATCTAACTCTATACTAGTAGTATGTACAACCGAGAGCGAACGATCGAACACTTTAAAAGTATTCTTTATGACCGAGTGCGGACCATCTAACCAATATTAATAGTGGACTGTACGAGAGAGGGCAGACCATGTAACCACTATTATTTGAAGACTGTACGACTGAGGACGGATTATCGAACCAATATACCAAGTAGTATGTACGACCCAGGGCGGACAATCTAACCACTATACCAGTAGTCTGTACGACCAAGGGCGGACCATCTAACTCTATATCTAGTAGTCTGCACGACCCAGAGCGGACCATATATCAATCACTATACCTAGTCGTCTGTACGACGAAGGGCGAACCATCTTACTCTATACCAGTAGTCTGTTCGACCGAGGGTGCACCAACTAACTATATACCTAGTAGTCTATACGACACATGGCGGACCATCTATCACTATACCTAGTAGTATGCACGACTCAGGGATGACTATCTTACTCTATACTAGTAGTCATTACGAGAGGGGCGGATGATCTAAACTAGTAGTTTATACGACCTAGGGCGGACCATCATCAGTTACAATACCTAGTAGTACATACGACCCAGTAGTCTGTACCAAAAGCGGGGAACGATCAACTTCTAACCTAGTAGTCTATACGACCCAGAGCGGATCATCAATCACTATACCTAGTATTCTGTACGACCTAGGACGGACCATCTAACTCTATACTAGTATTCTGTAGGACCTAGGACGGACCATCTAACTCTATACTAGTATTCTGTAGGACCTAGGACGGACCATCTAACTCTATACTAGTATTCTGTACGGCCTAGGACGGACCATCTAACTCTATACTAGTATTCTGTACGACCTAGGACGGACCATCTAACTCTATACTAGAAGTCTGTACGACCTAGGACGGACCATCTAACTCTATACTAGTAGTCTGTACGACCTAGGACGGACCATCTAACTCTATACTAGAAGTCTGTACGACCTAGGACGGACCATCTAACTCTATACTAGTAGTCTGTACGACCTAGGACGGACCATCTAACTCTATACTAGAAGTCTGTACGACCTAGGACGGGCCATCTAACTCTATACTAGTAGTCTGTACGACCGAGGGCGGACCGACTAACTGTATACCTAGTTATCTCTACGACCCAGGGCGGACCATCTACTTTTTACCTAGTAGTCAATACGACCTATCTATCCACTATAACTAGTTGTCTGTACGACCTAGGGCGGACGATCTATCCACTATAACTAGTTGTCTGTACGACATAGGGTGGACGATCTATCCACTATAACTAGTTGTCTGTACGACCTAGGGCAGACTATCTTTCCATTATACCTAGTAGTCTGAACGACCTCAGGCAGACTATCTTTCCACTTTAACTAGTATTCTGAACGACCTAGGGCACACTATCTATCCACTATAATTAGTAGTCTGAACGACCTACGGCGGACCATCTATCCAATATATCTAGTAGTCTGAACGACCTAGAGTGGACCATCTATCCACTATAACTAGCAGACTATATTTCCACTATACCTAGTAGTATGTACAACCTAGGGCAGACTATCTTTCCACTATACCTAGTAATCTGAACGACCTAGGTGGGACCATCTATCCACTATGACTAGTAGTCTGTACGACATAGAGCAGACTATCTTTCCATTATACCTAGTATTCTGAACGACCTAGGGCGGACTATCTATCCCTAGTAGTCTGAACGACCTAGGGTGGCCCATCTATCCACTATACTTAGTAGTCTGTACGACCTATAGCAGACTATCTTCCACTATACCTAGTAATCTGAACGACCTAGGGTGGACCACTTATCCACTTTAACTAATAGTCTGTACGACCTAGGGCGGACCATCTATCCACTATATTTAGTAGTCTATACGACCTAGGGCAGTCTATCTTTCCACTATACCTAGTAGTCTGAACGACCTAGGGCGGACCATCAATCCACTATACCTAGTATTCTGTACGACCAATGGCAGACTATCTTTCCACTATACATAGTGGTGTGAACGACCTAGGGTGGACCATCTATCCACTATAATTAGTAGTCTGTACGACAAAGGCCAGACCATATATCCACTATACCTCGTAATCTGTACAACCTAGTGCAGACTATCTTTCCACTATAACTAGTAGTATGTACAACCTAGTGCAGACTTTCCAATATACCTAGTAGTCTTAACGACCTAGGGTGGACCATTTATTCACTATGACTAGTAGTCTGAACGACCTAGGGCAGACCATCTATCCACTATAAGTAGTAATGTGTAAGACTTATGGCAGACTATCTTTCCAATATACCTAGTAGTCTGTACGACCTAGGGCGGACCATCTAGCCACTATAAGTAGTAGTCTGTACGACCTTAGGTGGACCATCTATCCACTATGACTAATAGTCTGTGCGACCTAAGGTGGGCCATCAATCCACTATGACTAGTAGTCTGTGCGACCTAGAGCGGACCATCTATCCACTATGACTAGGAGTCTGAACGACCTAGGGTGGACCATTTATCCACTATGACTAGTAGTCTGAACGACCTAGGGTGGACCATCTATCCACTATGACTAGTAGTCTGAACGACCTAGGGTGGACCATTTATCCACTAAGACTAGTAGTTTGAATTGGACCATCTATCCACTATGACTAATAGTCTGAACGACCTAGGGTGGACCATCTCTCCACTATCACTAGTAGTCTGAACGACCTAGGGTGGACCATCAATCCACTATCACTAGTAGTCTGAAGGACCTAGGGTGGACCATTTATCCACTATGACTAGCAGTCTGTACGACCTAGGGTGGACCATCTATCCAATATGACTAGTGGTCTGAACGTCCTAGGCTGGACCATATATCCTATATGACTAGTAGTCTGAACGATCTAGGCTGGACCATCTATCCTATATGACTAGTGGTCTGACCGACCTAGGCTGGACCATCTATCCTATATGACTAGTAGTCTGAACGACCTAGGCTGGACCATTTATCCTATATGACTAGTAGTCTGAACGACCTAGGCTGGACCATCTATCCTATATGACTAGTGGTCTGAACGACCTAGGGCGGACCATCTATCCTATATGACTAGTGGTCTGAACGATCTAGGCTGGACCATCTATCCTATATGACTAGTAGTCTGAACGACCTAGGCTGGACCATCTATCCTATATGACTAGTGGTCTGAACGACCTAGGGCGGACCATCTATCCTATATGACTAGTGGTCTGAACGACCTAGGGCGGACCATCTATCCTATATGACTAGTGGTCTGAACGACCTAGGGTGGACCATTTATCCAATATGACTAGTGGTCTGAACGACCTAGGGTGGACCATTTATCCTATATGACTAGTGGTCTGAACGACCTAGGCTGGACCATCTATCCAATATGACTAGTGGTCTGAACGACCTAGGGTGGACCATCTATCCTATATGACTAGTAGTCTGAACGACCTAGGCTGGACCATCTATCCTATATGACTAGTGGTCTGAACGACCTAGGCTGGACCATGTATCCTATATGACTAGTAGTCTGAACGACCTAGGCTGGACCATTTATCCTATATGACTAGTAGTCTGAACGACCTAGGCTGGACCATCTATCCTATATGACTAGTGGTCTGAACGACATAGGGCGGACCATCTATCCCATATGACTAGTGGTCTGAACGATCTAGGCTGGACCATCTATCCTATATGACTAGTAGTCTGAACGACCTAGGCTGGACCATCTATCCTATATGACTAGTGGTCTGAACGACCTAGGGCGGACCATCTATCCTATATGACTAGTGGTCTGAACGACCTAGGGTGGACCATTTATCCAATATGACTAGTGGTCTGAACGACCTAGGGTGGACCATTTATCCTATATGACTAGTGGTCTGTACGACCTAGGGTGGACCATTTATCCAATATGACTAGTGGTCTGAACGACCTAGGGTGGACCATCTATCCTATATGACTAGTGGTCTGAACGACCTAGGGTGGACCATCTATCCTATATGACTAGTGGTCTGAACGACCTAGGCTGGACCATTTATCCTATATGACTAGTAGTCTGTACGATCTAGGGCGGACCATCTTTCCACTATATCTAGTAGTCTGAACGATCTAGGCTGGACCATCTATCCTATATGACTAGTAGTCTGAACGATCTAGGCTGGACCATCTATCCTATATGACTAGTAGTCTGTACGACCTAGGGTGGACCATCAATCGAATATGACTAGTAGTCTGAACTACCTAGGGTGGACCATCTATCCACTATGACTAGTAGTCTGAACGACCTAAGGTGGACCATTTATCCACTATGACTACTAGTCTGAACAACCAAGGGCGGACCATCTATCCACTATGACTACTAGTCTGAACGACCTAGGACAGACTATCTATCCACTATACCTTTTAGTCTGAACGACCGAGGAAGGACCATCTATCCACTATAACTAGTAATCTGTACGACCTATGGCAGACCATATATCCACTATAACTAGTAATATGTACGACCTAGGGCGAACCATCTCTCCACTATATCTAGTAGTCTGTACGATCTAGGGCGGACCATCTTTCCACTATATCTAGTAGTCTGAACGACCTAGGGTGGACAATCTATCCAATATAACTAGTAGTCTGTACGACCTAGGGCGGACCATCTATCCACTATACCTAGTAGTCTGTACGACCTAGGGCAGACTATTTAACCACTTTACCTAGTATTCTGAACGACCTAAGGTGGACGATCTATCCACTATAACTAGTAGTCTGTACGACCTAGGGAAGACAAATTTCAATTATACCTAGCAGTCTGAACGCCCTAGGGCTGGCCATCTATCAACTACTAGTCTGTACGACCTAGGGCAGACTATCTTTAAACTAGACCTAGTAGTCTGAACAACCTAGGAAGGACCATCTATCCACTATAACTAGTAGTCTGTACGACCTAGGGCAGACTATCTTTCCACAATACCTAGTTGTCTGTACGGCCCAGGGCAGTCTATCCACTATACCTAGTTGTCTGATCGACCTAGGGCAGACTATCTTTCCACTATACCTAGTTGTCTGAACGACCTAGGGCAGACTATTTTTCCACTATACCTAGTTGTCTGTACGACCTAGGGCGGACCATCTTTCCACTATACCTAGTTGTCTGAACGACCTAGGGCAGACTATCTTTCCATTATACCTAGTTGTCTGTACGGCCTAGGGCAGACTATCTTTCCACTATACCTAGTTGTCTGAACGACCTAGGGCGGACCATCTTTCCACTATACCTAGTTGTCTGTACGACCTAGGGCAGACTATCTTTCCACTATACCTAGTTGTCTGTACGACCTAGGGCAGACTATCTTTCCACTATACCTAGTTGTCTGAACGACCTAGGGCGGACCATCTTTCCACTATACCTAGTTGTCTGTACGGCCTAGGGCAGACTATCTTTCCACTATACCTAGTTTTCTGAAAGACCTAGGGCAGACTATCTTTCCACTATACCTAGTTTTCTGAACGACCTAGGGCAGACTATCTTTCCACTATACCTAGTTTTCTGAACGACCTAGGGCGGACCATCTTTCCACTATACCTAGTTGTCTGTACGGCCTAGGGCAGACTATCTTTCCACTATACCTAGTTTTCTGAACGACCTAAGGAAGACTATTTTTCCACTATACCTAGTTGTCTGTACGACCTAGGGCAGACTATCTTTCCAATATACCTAGTTTTCTGAAAGACCTAGGGCAGACTATCTTTCCACTATACCTAGTTTTCTGAACGACCTAGGGCAGACTATCTTTCCACTATACCTAGTTTTCTGAGCGACCTATTCCAGACTATCTTTCCATTATACCTAGTTGACTGAACGACCTAGGGCAGACTATCTTTCCACTATACCTAGTTTTCTGAACGACCTAGGCCAGACTATCTTTCCACTATAACTAGTTGTCTGAAAGACCTAAGGAAGATTATCTTTCCACTATACCTAGTTGTCTGTACGGCCTAGGGCAGTCTATCGTTCCACTATACCTAGTTTTCTGAACGACCTAGGCCAGACTATCTTTCCACTATACCTAGTTGTCTTTACGGCCTAGGGCAGTCTATCTTTCCACTATACCTAGTTTTCTGAACGACCTAGGCCAGACTATCTTTCCACTATACCTAGTTGTCTGTACGGCCTAGGGCAGTCTATCTTTCCACTATACCTAGTTTTCTGAACGACCTAGGCCAGACTATCTTTCCACTATACCTAGTTGTCTGAACGACCTAAGGAAGATTATCTTTCCACTATACCTAGTTGTCTGTACGGCCTAGGGCAGTCTATCGTTCCACTATACCTAGTTGTCTGATCGACCTAAGGAAGACTATCTTTCCACTATACCTAGTTGTCTGTACGGCCTAGGGCAGTCTATCGTTCCACTATACCTAGTTGTCTGATCGACCTAGGGCAGACTATCTTTCCACTATACCTAGTTGTCTGAACGACCTAAGGAAGACTATCTTTCCACTATACCGAGTTGTCTGTACGGCCTAGGGCAGTCTATCGTTCCACTATACCTAGTTGTCTGAACGACCTAGTGCAGACTATCTTTCCACTATACATAATAGTATGTTCGACCTATGGCGGACCATCTATCCACTTTATATAGTAGTCTGAACGACCTAGGGTGGACCAACTATCCATTATAACTAGTAGTCTGTTCGACCTACGGCAGACTATCTTTCCACTATACCTAGTAGTCTGTTCGACCTACGGCAAACTATCTTTCCACTATACTTAGTAGTCTGTTCGTCCTAAGGCAGACTATCTTTCCACTATACCTAGTAGTCTGTTCGTCCTAAGGCCTGAACGACCTAGGGCGGACCAGCTCTCCTGACTACTCTCTGACTAGTAGTTTGTACGACCTAGTGCGGAACATATATCCACTATACTTAGTAGTCTGAACGACCTAGGGTGAAACATCTATCCATTATACCTAGTAATCTGTACGATCTAGGGCGGACCATCTCTCCACTATGACTAGTGGTATGTACGACAGAGGGCGGACCATCTATCTATTATATCTAGAGGTCTGAACGAACTAGGTTGAACCATATATCCGCTATAACTAGTAGTCTGTACGACCTAGGGCAGACCATCTTTCCACAATACCTAGTATTCTGTACGACCTAGGGCGGACCATCTTTCCACTATACCTAGTAGTCTGAACGACCTAGGGAGGACAATCTTTCCACTATTCCTAGAAGTCTGAACGAACTAGGGCGGCCCATCTATCCATTGTACCTAGTAGTCTGTACGACCTAGGGCAGACTATCTTTCCACTATACCTAGCAGTCTGAACGACCTAGGGCGGACCCTTTATCATCTATAACTAGTTGTCTGTACAACCTAGGGCATACTATCTTTCCACTATACCTAGTAGTCTGAACGACCTAGGGAGGACCATCTATACCTAGTAGTCTGAACGAACTAGGGCGGCCCATCTATCCACTGTACATAGTAGTCTGTACGACCTAGGGCAGACTGTCTTTCCACTATACGTAGCAGTCTAAACTACCTAGGGCGGACCCTTTATATATAACTTCTATAACTAGTTGTCTGTACAACCTAGGGCATACTATCTTTCCACTATAACTAGTAGTCTGTACGACCTAGGGCATACTATCTTTCCGAAGAAAATGCTTACAGGAATGTGCCTTATGTCTGCACATAGTGATATGGATATTAACCTTTATGTTTTCAAAAGTCTTCCGCTGCAGATTTATATTTTATCAAAAGCATATTTATGAATTAAACATATAGCCTACCTAGTATCACTCAAACCTCAGTCACAATTACCTAGCGATAGGTTTGCGAGTAATTTGCGGCGAATTTCTAGCTATTTTCGGCCGGAATCCTTCGGGACTCCTCGCGGACATCGAGTTACTTTTAACTCGGACTTAAAAACCTCATTGAACATTAATCGGCTGATGCCTGGCCGATGTCTGGCCGGGCATCACACATATCGGGCGAGCCCCGGGCCAAATGTTGGACTACCCAGACAATGCAGACGCCGCTCAGAGCCCGGCCGGAAACCGGACAGACATTGCCGGCCATCCACTGCGGCTCGAATGTTCCGAAAGCCGGCTCATCGCATTTTTCATCAGATCATTTAATCGCGCTCTTCACAGAAGTTTAACCCGCAGTTTATCACAAAAGTGTCAAAATAACATTACTACAAGATGCCCTAGAAAAGATGGGATGACTGAAGGAGAAGGAGAGTGCAGAGCCCACAAGAGAGTGGGAGTGGTTGATTGATTGAGGTTTAACGGCTTTTTCAACAATTTGTCAGTCATATCACGGCGACCAGTTCACCTACTCATGCGTTTTCTGGTTTTCCCACACCAGTACACCACACAACATACTTTCCAAGCAACTAGCTACTCTTCCACATAGACTGTTAAACAGCTTATTGGTGAAAGAAGAAAGACGCAGGTCACAGTGACTTTTGTCAAACGTCGGAAAGAATGTTGGCCGAGCTGGGATTCGAACTCACAACCCCTGGATTGACAGCTCATGTCGCTACCGGGGCTCGGCAATGAGAGTGACAGTGAAGTGAATCAGGCCATGCCTCTCCTCTTCAGCCACCAATGCACCAATAACTAAGTTTAAGCGGTAGAGTGCAAACGCTAATATCTCCCTCAACCGGGCGACCCGATCGCGCTATGCAGGTGCCCGCAAGCGCTGTGGAGTTATCAACGGCATTCTTGTAAGAATGTTTGTCTTAATTCTATCTAAGTCAAGTTTGAATATGAGTCATATTGGGTCAGAAAGTAGGTCATTTGGCCAAATTGAAGGGAAATATTGTTAACACTCTGGATATTGCATTTTTAACTTGAGTATGTTGAAACTGTTTCAGAATGTTTGTCTTGATGATATGTAGGCCAAGGTTGAAAATTGGTCATGTCTGTTCAAAAACAAGGTCACTAGGCCAAAATGAAGGAAAATCCCAACACTGTATAACCAACAGTTTTTTAAATTTGGTCAGAATGTCTATCTTAATGATATCTAGGCTTAGTTCGAATATGGGTCATGCCGGGTTAAAAACTAGGTCAATAGGCCAAATTGAAGGAAAATCTTGTTAATACTCTGGAGGCCGCACATTTTGCTCCAGGAGCTTGAAACTTTGTCAGAATGTTTGTGTTGATAATATCTAGTCCATTTTCGAACATGAATCATATCATGCCAAAAAAAAATAAAAAAATAGGTCACTAGGCCAAATGAAGGAAAATCTTGATAACACTCTGGATTTTGAATCTTTGTCAGAATAAATGTCTTGATGAGTTTTGCATTGACCAAACACTTTATCCCAGTCTAGTACATGGTTTAGAGAACTATTTCTACTTCATAAAATTGATTTACCTTTGACATATTTCTCAATATAATAAGGCAGAAACTTCAATACATTCTGCCTAAACCTGCTGTCAAATTTTCCCTTTATTCTCCATGTCTTAAATGTGTATACTTGTGAGCACTTGCCATCAGGCGAGCGATATAGTGCCAGCAAGGTCCTCCTGTTTTCAAATTAGCAGTTTCATACTATTTACTATTCTTGATATGATCTTTCAACTTCTTAACAATAAATACACACACATAAGCTGCAATTGTTATTTCCTTTCACATTTGACCTACTTCTCAAACCTTCCTGCAGCCCCCAGGCCGTCAGCACTTTCAGTGCTTTGATTTAATATTACAGTCTCAATTTATGCGAGGAGAGAAATATGATTTCCGTATAGAACTATCAGATCTGGCTAACTGATAATTCTTTGAGAAAATGTGTCACTGATCATCTAGAATGGTTTACTTTCTTTATTTTCCACAAATATTTTCACAACCAATTCAAATATGTTATGGCCATCAGTAATTGCAAGAAGAGAACATTTCAACCTGAACGCCAAGGAGGAAAAGCAGCGCACGTTCTGGGGAGATTTATTTAAGCTGTTTCAAGTCTTATGTTCTGCCCTTGAGATGGTCCCCATACCAACCACTTAAGTTGCAAGGACACCTCCTTGAGGTTAAACGCCTAGGGAAAATGAGCCGTTCCACGAGAAAAATAACATTGTGGAATCTGCGTAAAGTATCAATCCGGATCAGCCTAAGTATACCGGTCTGGCTTATACGGGAAAACACTGTTCGCCTCATGTGGATTCTCTGTTTCAGGAATCATTACTCGTTACCTCTATCCACCTGAAGCGGAAAGTGTCGGTCCGGAATAGCCTGCGAGGATTGTTCGATACATTACGCTGAGTCCAAAGTATTGGTTTTCTCATTGAACGGCTCAAAAGTATTATATTATATAAACCCGTCCATGGGAAAATATACAAGTTGGCTTTTGGGAACAATACAGGTCCAGATGAGCATGTGAATTAACGCCAACGTATTACCATCTCCACTCAATGAATATGATTTACATTATCTTGTCAGCTATATTCTAATAGGACGAAGTAGATGTACACTATGGTCCTAACCTACTTTGTTTAGAGTTGCAAACATTTTCCAGTCTGACGGTGAAAGTGCAAACAGTGAATTGTCAGATGAGCTTATACATACACACAGACCCATCGGAGCAGTCACTGTCTACTTATACATGCACACAGACACATCGGAGCAGTCACTGTCTACTTATACATACACACAGACCCATCAGAGCAGTCACTGTCTACTTATACATGCACACAGACCCATCGGAGCAGTCACTGTCTACTTATATATACACACAGACCCATCAGAGCAGTCACTGTCTACTTATACATGCACACAGACCCATCGGAGCAGTCACTGTCTACTTATACATACACACAGACCCATCAGAGCAGTCACTGTCTACTTATACATACATACAGACCCATCGGAGCAGTCACTGTCTACTTATACATACACACAGACCCATCAGAGCAGTCACTGTCTACTTATACATACACACAGACCCATCGGAGCAGTCACTGTCTACTTATACATACACACAGACCCATCGGAGCAGTCACTGTCTACTTATACATACACACAGACCCATCAGAGCAGTCACTGTCTACTTATACATACACACAGACCCATCGGAGCAGTCACTGTCTACTTATATATACACACAGACCCATCGGAGCAGTCACTGTCTACTTATACATACATACAGACCCATCGGAGCAGTCACTGTCTACTTATATATACACACAGACCCATCAGAGCAGTCACTGTCTACTTATACATACACACAGACCCATCAGAGCAGTCACTGTCTACTTATACATACACACAGACCCATCAGAGCAGTCACTGTCTACTTATACATACACACAGACCCATCAGAGCAGTCACTGTCTACTTATACATACACACAGACCCATCAGAGCAGTCACTGTCTACTTATACATACACACAGACCCATCGGAGCAGTCACTGTCTACTTATATATACACACAGACCCATCAGAGCAGTCACTGTCTACTTATACATACATACAGACCCATCGGAGCAGTCACTGTCTACTTATACATACACACAGATCCATCGGAGCAGTCACTGTCTACTTATACATACACACAGACCCATCGGAGCAGTCACTGTCTACTTATACATACACACAGACCTATCGGAGCAGTCACTGTCTACTTATATATACACACAGACCCATCGGAGCAGTCACTGTCTACTTATACATACACACAGACACATCGGAGCAGTCACTCTCTACTTATACATACACACAGACACATCGGAGCAGTCACTGTCTACTTATACATACACACAGACACATCGGAGCAGTCACTGTCTACTTATACATACACACAGACACATCGGAGCAGTCACTCTCTACTTATACATACACACAGACCCATCGGAGCAGTCACTGTCTACTTATATATACACACAGACCCATCGGAGCAGTCACTGTCTACTTATACATACACACAGACACATCGGAGCAGTCACTGTCTACTTATACATACACACAGACACATCGGAGCAGTCACTCTCTACTTATATATACACACAGACCCATCGGAGCAGTCACTGTCTACTTATAAATACACACAGACCCATCGGAGCAGTCACTGTCTACTTATACATACACACAGATCCATTGGAGCAGTCACTGTCTAATTATACATACACACAGACCCATCGGAGCAGTCACTGTCTACTTATATATACACACAGACCCATCGGAGCAGTCACTGTCTACTTATACATACACACAGACACATCGGAGCAGTCACTGTCTACTTATACATACACACAGATCCATCGGAGCAGTCACTGTCTACTTATACATACATACAGACCCATCGGAGCAGTCACTGTCTACTTATACATACACACAGACCCATCAGAGCAGTCACTGTCTACTTATACATACACACAGACCTATCAGAGCAGTCACTGTCTACTTATACATACACACAGATCCATCGGAGCAGTCACTGTCTACTTATATATACACACAGACCTATCGGAGCAGTCACTGTCTACTTATACATGCACACAGACCCATCGGAGCAGTCACTGTCTACTTATACATACACACAGATCCATCGGAGCAGTCACTGTCTACTTATATATACACACAGACACATCGGAGCAGTCACTGTCTACTTATACATACACACAGACACATCGGAGCAGTCACTGACTACTTATATATACACACAGACCCATCGGAGCAGTCACTGTCTACTTATACATGCACACAGACCCATCGGAGCAGTCACTGTCTACTTATACATACACACAGACACATCGGAGCAGTCACTCTCTACTTATACATACACACAGACCCATCGGAGCAGTCACTGTCTACTTATACATACACACAGACCCATCGGAGCAGTCACTGTCTACTTATACATACACACAGACCCATCGGAGCAGTCACTGTCTACTTATACATACACACAGACCCATCGGAGCAGTCACTGTCTACTTATACATACACACAGACCCATCGGAGCAGTCACTGTTTACTTATACATACACACAGACACATCGGAGCAGTCACTGTCTACTTATACATACATACAGACCCATCGGAGCAGTCACTGTCTACTTATACATGCACACAGACACATCGGAGCAGTCACTGTCTACTTATACATACACACAGACCCATCGGAGCAGTCACTGTCTACTTATATATACACACAGACCCATCGGAGCAGTCACTGTCTACTTATACATACACACAGACCCATCGGAGCAGTCACTGTTTACTTATACATACACACAGACACATCGGAGCAGTCACTGTCTACTTATACATACACACAGACCCATCAGAGCAGTCACTGTTTACTTATACATACACACAGACACATCGGAGCAGTCACTGTCTACTTATACATACACACAGACCCATCGGAGCAGTCACTGTCTACTTATACATACACACAGATCCATCGGAGCAGTCACTGTCTACTTATACATACACACAGACCCATCGGAGCAGTCACTGTTTACTTATACATACACACAGACACATCGGAGCAGTCACTGTCTACTTATACATACACACAGACCCATCGGAGCAGTCACTGTCTACTTATACATACACACAGACCCATCAGAGCAGTCACTGTTTACTTATACATACACACAGACACATCGGAGCAGTCACTGTCTACTTATACATACACACAGACACATCGGAGCAGTCACTGTCTACTTATACATACACACAGACACATCGGAGCAGTCACTGTCTACTTATACATACACACAGACACATCGGAGCAGTCACTGTCTACTTATACATACACACAGACCCATCAGAGCAGTCACTGTCTACTTATACGTTTAACAGTCCTATAAACATCTTCTGTAAAAAAAACCTTTAGAAATGAACCCCTATTATTATAACGCCTATATTTCTTTATTTTTTTCCAATATGTAGACGCTTGCTGACGCCTCTACACAATTTTACTTTTTCAAACATTATGATAAAGGAAGAAATTGCTTAAAATTGTCAATTTATCATTTTACCGAGATTTTTTCAACTATTTTCAAAAAAGACTATTTTTTTTTATCAAGAGATTTTGCAAATCTTTCTCCAAATTATTTCAAAGTCGTCTGCTGTAGATTTCTTATGTGTGAAATGGTAAAATGAGTCAATATGACCCCGTTAGCGTAAGACGCGGTTCTTTTGTCGATTATAATAACCACACGAGAAGAGAATGGGAACTTGACAAGGTCAAATGAGTTCTTAGTCACTCATAATATGATGTATCATGGGAAATAAGTCAACTTTGGAACGTGGTCTTTTATGGGACATTGACATGGGAAAATGACAGAAACAGTGGGGGTCATAGGTCAGACAGAAACAGTGGGGCTCATATGTCAGCTGACATAATAACTGAGCCGTTCAATGAGAAGAAAACCAACACTATGAACTCTGCGTAATGTATCGACCCAGATCGGATTGCGCAGTCCGAGCAGTAATCAGGGCCTACACTTACCGTCTCCGGGGGGTAGTGGTATAGAGTAATTATTCCTGAAACAGAAAATATACATGAGGCGAAAAGTGTCTGCTCAGATTAGCCTGCGCGGCATGCTAATTAAGACTCGCGCCGAGATACGACGAATGCTATCAATTAAGAGGTCGTGAGTTCGAATCCTTGCTTGGTCAATGATTATCTCTGATGATAGACGCGATTCATTGTGACTAGCTTCATATCCCTTCCACCTACGGGTTTTATAGTCCATTTGGGAAGGTAGCCAGTTATTTAAAAAGAATGCTGCACAGAGAACAGATGGGAGAAAGCCAGGAAACACATTTTAGGTGATATGACACGACCGGCATGTGATTACTAAACTACCTTTGAAAACGGTGTTCAGCTCCAATAAAACGGCGTTCTTCCCCAATAAAACGGTGTTCAGCTCCAATAAAACGGCGTTCATCCCCAATAAAACGGTGTTCAGCTCCGACGCGTTCAGCTCCAATAAAACTGTGTTGAGCTCCAATAAAACGGTGTTCAGCTCCAATAAAACGGCATTCAGCTCCAACGCGTTCAGCTCCAATAAAACGGTGTTGAGCTCCAATAAAACGGCATTCAGTTCCAATAAAACGGCATTCAACTCCAATAAAACGGTGTTCAGCTCCAATAAAACGGTGTTCAGCTCCAATAAAACGGCATTCAGCTCCAATAAAACGGTGTTCAGCTCAAATAAAACGGTGTTCAGCTCCAATAAAACGGTGTTCAGCTCCAATTAAACGGTGTTCAGCTCCAATAAAACGGTATTCAGCTCCAATAAAACGGCATTCATCTCCAATAAAACGGCGTTCAGCTCCAATAAAACGGTGTTCAGCTCCAATAAACCAATTACCAACGTATTGACCAACAAGTATAGGAGCGTAGAACACGTGACGTGGTGTAATCGTTTGACATGCGTCAAGGTTCCTGCCAGCTGCAGAGGTCTCTTATTTTGACATGCATGCACGACAAGACATGCAATGCACATTGGTTTACACATACTCTTGATGTTTAACCATAAGTCATATCCGTTAACCGGATATTTAATCCTGACATGCATGCACGAAAATGCAAACACACAAGTCAAAACAAACGCTTTACGTGTATCCCTTAGTCGTTGATTTAAACCGATAGTTTAACTCTTTACAAAATACAGCACAGTCCAGGCAATCTACTATTATAATAGTGAAGCAATGTTTTGGATAATTAATAATATCATGGTTTTGTATCCTTTTTGCTGCAACTGATGCATCATAAAGCGTCTGCATGTGGTAAAGGACACATATGTAGTTGACGACTTTTGAAAACATTGTGGCAAAAGGAGAAAGTTTTCATAAATCAATCAAGTAATGCACTATATGACATTCATGAACCTTAGAGGCGAGTGAACTGACCGCCGTGAATGGAAACTTGTGGAAATCAGCGTTAAACAATCAACAATCAACACTCAACAATCAATCTTTAATAGTCTGATGTACTTGATCATGAAGATCTTCAACAAATGTTATGACTTAACATGGCTTTCCCTTCTTGGCGCCTAGGATATTGTGATGACTGACGCGCTCGTGTCAGGATAAATGGACCATTAATACTGGTAACTACCCAAAAACACACTAATATAATTGACAAATTGGTGAAAGCGGCGTAAAACACTTCTTACAGACATATACAAAAACTGCATTTTTCTATCATGAAGGATCTTCTAACAACTGAAGGACCAAGTGTATGAACTACGGTGATGCAATTTTTACAGCAAAACAATCAGATTTAGCGACCGTATATGACCCCACTTGAATTAATTTGATACTATCATATGACTTGTCAAGTATGTAGTATATACTTACATGTGAATTGTTCTCAACCCTTTGTTTATACTTTGTTCGCTCGAACGAAACAAACTATTATTTTACTGCCTTGTTATTCCAATACACATTTAGTTTAAAGTTGTGTAAATGAACTTTTCCAACAAAAAATCCAACATTTATTGGATATTATATTACTGTACACAGACCTCTGAACCATTGGTAATTGTGTTTGTTTGACTGTTAGCGTAGCAATTGCGTTGTTATTTTCTTAAAATGTACTTTCGTAAAATACGGTTATTAGTAAAGGTCGAACATTCCGCTCACTAAGTAAGTAAGGAAACATATTATCATTGTAACATGTGTAAATTTATACAACAACAACATCGCTATAACTTTCTCGATTTAAGTGGTATTCAAATACCAATTAAACCAATAACACCAAAAACACCAATAACATCATAGTGTATAGAAGACAATAACATCATAGTGTATAGAAGACAATAACCTGTGTCAGGATTTAAATTCCAAAAATATCAAAACCCGAATTTTAAATAACATTTTGCTTGAATATATATATATATATATAAACGTCATTACATCATTTGTTTTATTTATTAAATAATTTACTCGACATTTCTGATTTAAGAACTACATATAATTGCGATCACCCTACTAGAAGTTACCAGCATTTCAATAACATATGTAGAGTCCATTTGGTAAATCAGAATGCATTTTATCGATATGTTTCGTCGGTTCGCACATTGCGATATTTAAAATAAACACAGTCACATATAGCGGAATTAAAATGGACACCATTTTTTTTATAAGGTCACAATACACTAAATAAATTCACTTTTCGTTTCCATGTAAATCAACCAGTTTCAACCCTCATGTGTCACGGTTTCTACGTGTTGTTTCTAAAAAAACACCCCATATCATTGAAACGAGTTACCTCTAAGCTTCAAAATAATCCAAAGAAAATGGGGGCCGGGGCAACGTATTATGCAAGAAAGAAAGAATTCACCCCGCGATAATGGTAACCGTTATTTTGGACGAATTCGGGCTGGTACGAAACTGTTTTTTCAATTTATCTACTTTCAATTTCCATTGCATCCTATGCACATTTACAATGCATTTAAACTCAATGCCATATATTCAATGCATTCGTGTGAATTTATACAACATATAATGTATCCTACGCATACAACGTTTTTCAAGGGACTATTATAATAATCATCAATCATCAATTTTTTTATATATATCTAGATATATTCGTCTTCTTAAATACTGACTAAAATTATACAAGGAAAGGTCAAATAATTGTATTCTCAGAACGTTGACATTATATCAAAGGCAGAAAATGACGTCAATAGGTTAACTGGTTAAGTAAAGGTTGAGATATCCTGCAAAATGCAGGCTTTCATGAGATGTGGTTGTATCCCAAGTCTGTTAATACTAATTTATTTGTACATCTGCTACGGCGAAGATTAAGGGATATGTATATATGTACATGTTTCAATTAATAATTGAACGTTATAGCTATTTGGACAATTAAACTTTATCCAAAATATAGAATCTTTTATCTATTTTAGTCTCTCATCCTATAAACTAAGAAGTCATGAAAACATTGAAAGGAATCAAAGAGTTTGTACCCTCTGCTATTTAAATTATTTGGAGCATGAGTTCCATTTTTGGAGCACAAGCTATTATCAGCGTTGACATTATATCAAAGGCAGAAAATGACGTCAATAGTTTTAACTGGTTAAGTAAAGGTTGAGATATCCTGCAAAATGCAGGCTTTCATGAGATGTGGTTGTATCCCAAGTCTGTTAATACTAATTTATTTGTACATCTGCTACGGCGAAGATTAAGGGATATGTATATATGTACATGTTTCAATTAATAATTGAACGTTATAGCTATTTGGACAATTAAACTTTATCCAAAATATAGAATCTTTTATCTATTTTAGTCTCTCATCCTATAAACTAAGAAGTCATGAAAACATTGAAAGGAATCAAAGAGTTTGTACCCTCTGCTATTTAAATTATTTGGAGCATGAGTTCCATTTTTGGAGCACAAGCTATTATCAGCCGGACAGACACTGTTCGCTTCCTGTGGATTTACTCTATACCCTTTCCTCCTGAGACGGTATGTGTCGGCCCGCAGAGTCCATAATGTTGGTTTTTCTAGTGGGACGGCTCATATCCTAACCCCACTTTGACTAGGCGTGTTACTGTAATGACGTCACATACAAGCTTTAACCGTGAACGCGTATGTACAATCTTTATCCGCGAAAGCGTATGGACACTCTCCATAGACATATACACAAGCTTTATCCACGAAAGCGTATTGATCTTCTCTATGATAACAAGCTTTATCCGCGAAAGCGTATGGACACTCTCTATAAATACAAGCTTTATCCGCGAAAGCGTATTGACAGTCTCCATAAATACAAGCTTTGTCCTCGAAAGCGTATGGACACTCTCTATAAATACAAGCTTTATCCTCGGAAGCGTATGAACACTCTCCATAAATACAAGCTTTATCCGCGAAAGCGTATTGACACTCTCTATAAATACAAGCTTTATCCACGAAAGCGTATGGACACTCTCTATAAATACAAGCTTTATCCACGAAACCGTATTGACACTCTCTATAAATACAAGCTTTATACACGAAAGCGTATTGACACTCTCTATAAATACAAGCTTTATCCACGAAAGCGTATTGACACTCTCTATAAATACAAGCTTTATCCACGAAAGCGTATTGACACTCTCTATAAATACAAGCTTTATCCACGAAAGCGTATGGACAATCTCTATAAATACAAGCTTTGTCCTCGAAAGCGAATTGATTTTCTCTATAATTACAAACTTTATCCTCGAAAGCGTATTGACACTCTCCATAAATACAAGCTTTATCCACGAAAGCGTATTGACACTCTCCATAAATACAAGCTTTATACACGAAAGCGTATTGATACTCTCCATCAATACAAGCTTTATCCGCGAACGCGTATTGACACTCTCCATAAATACAAGCTTTATCCACGAAAGCGTATTGATTTTCTCTATAATTACAAACTTTATCCGCGAACGCGTATTGACACTCTCTATAAATACAAGCTTTATCCACGAAAGATTATGGACATTCTCCATAAATAAAAGACAAACTTTATCCGCGAACGCGTATTGACACTCTCCATAAATACAAGCTTTATCCACGAAAGGGTATGGACACTCTTCATAAATACAAGCTTTATCCACCAAAGCGTATGGACACTCTTCATAAATACAAGCTTTATCCTCGAAAGCGTATGGACACTCTTCATAAATACAAGCTTTATCCGCGAAAGCGTATGGACACTCTTTATAAATACAAGCTTTATCCACGAAACCGTATGGACACTCTTCATAAATACAAGCTTTATCCGCGAAAGCGTATGGACACTCTTCATAAATACAAGCTTTATCCACGAAAGCGTATGGACAATCTCCATAAATACAACTTTTATCCATAAAAGCGTATGGACAATCTTCATATATACAAGCTTTATCCACGAAAGCGTATGGACAATCTCCATAAATACAAGCTTTATCCTCGAAAGCGTATGGACACTCTTCATAAAAACAAGCTTTATCCACGAAAGGGTATTAACACTCTCTATAAATACAAGCTTTATCCATGAAAGCGTATGGACACTCTCCATAAATACAAGCTTTATCCGCGAACGCGTATGGACACTCTTCATAAATACAAGCTTTATCCTCGAACACGTATGGACACTCTCTATAAATATAAACTTTATCCCTGAAAGCGTATGGACACTCTCCATAAATACAAACTTTATCCGCGAACGCGTATGGACACTCTCTATAAATACAAACTTTATCCCTGAAAGCGTATGGACACTCTCCATAAATACAAACTTTATCCGCGAACGCGTATGGACACTCTCTATAAATACAAACTTTATCCCTGAAAGCGTATGGACACTCTCCATAAATACAAACTTTATCCTCGAACACGTATGGACACTCTCTATACATATAAACGTTATCCCTGAAAGCGTATGGACACTCTCCATAAATACAAACTTTATCCGCGAACGCGTATGGACACTCTCCATAAATACAAACTTTATCCATGAAAGCGTATGGACACTCTTCATAAATACAAGCTTTATCCGCGAAAGCGTAGTAACACTCTCTATAAATACAAGCTTTATCCACGAAAGCGTACCGACACTCTTCATAAATACAAGCTTTATCAGCGAAAGCGTATGGACACTCTCCATAAATACAAGCTTTATCCACGAAAGCGTACGGACACTCTTCATAAATACAAGCTTTATCCACGAAAGCGTATGGACACTCTTCATAAATACAAGCTTTATCCATGAAAGCGTATGGACACTCTTCATAAATACAAGCTTTATCCACGAAAGCGTATGGACACTCTTCATAAATACAAGCTTTATCCGCAAAAGCGTACGGACACTCTTCATAAATACAAGCTTTATCCATGAAAGCGTATGGACACTCTTCATAAATACAAGCTTTATCCATGAAAGCGTATGGACACTCTTCATAACGCGTATTGACACTCTTCATAAATACAAGCTTTATCCGCGAAAGCGTACGGACACTCTTCATAACGCGTATGGACACTCTTCATAAATACAAGCTTTATCCACGAAAGCGTACGGACACTCTTCATAACGCGTATGGACACTCTTCATAAATACAAGCTTTATCCACGAAAGCGTATGGACACTCTTCATAAATACAAGCTTTATCCATGAAAGCGTATGGACACTCTTCATAAATACAAGCTTTATCCACGAAAGCGTATGGACACTCTCCATAAATACAAACTTTATCCGCGAAAGCGTATGGACACTCTTCATAACGCGTATTGACACTCCCTATAAATACAAGCGTTATCCGCGAACGCGTATGGAACGCGTATTAACACTCTCTACAAATACAAGCTTTATCCGCGAAAGTGTATGGACACTTTATATATATAACATTGTCAGTACTGCACCGAGAAAAAAACATCAAAGCAAAACTACAGAAAATCTAAAAAAGAGAAATGTTACTGATAAGAGTCAAAAGTCACACTGTTTTCAAAAGTCGTCTGCTACATATGCGTCTAATATTGTCTGCACGTTGGAGAAGGTTCACAAAACGTTGTGTATAGTAGTACAATGCCCTGAACTATTGCTTGCTTTTTATGTAAAAAATGACAAGACAGTTTGGAAGTGATATTATAGAGTAAGGGTAAGTTAGATAATCGAGTAAGGATAAGCTATACAATACTTCAAACTTTCTTTCCCTATACACACAGTCGACGTCCAAAGCCTTTGTCGTTATAAGGAATTTATCATATTGTAATATCTTTTCAAATGGTCAAGCTGAATATGTACCAACAGTCGTCGAAATCAGGAAATAGTCAACTTGTTTTAGGAAACACTTCCCAGGCAATAACATTTTTTTGATTTATTTCTTAATGTTTGTATTCGTTTGTTTGATTTATTGATCCGTTTTAACAAATGTTCAGTTATATCACGGCGTTTCCTTGTTAAGTTACCAGTACTACTGGTCCATTTATACTGACACCAGTCAGTCAGTGCTAACCCCACATATCCTGAGAACTAAGTAGAAGAAGATCATTACTACCCCTTTTAATGTAATTGCGATGATCCGACATAGGGTCGAACCCGCGACCCCAACACTATAGGCGGGCACTCTAGAAATACATCACTGAGGCGGTTTTATTTCTTAATGTCAAAACTAATTAAACACTACCGATTTCTTTCTGCTTCATTAATTTAATGTATGTATGGATATTTCACGTTGAAAATGGGCAACTTATATATTTACTGTGGTAGTCTCACAGGCAATACAGTAGACTTGCGTTTCTGGATATTTCGAATAAATCGTTTTAATTAAACCATTTTTCTCGAATGAATCCATCTTTTGTATTAGCAATCAGAATTGCTGCAATGCTGTTTTTAAAAGATGGATTCGTTCCAGGAAATGGTTAAAGTTAAACGATATATTCGAATTGTACCATGTTCGAGTTATCGCGAGTTTGCTGTACTTTTAACATACCTTAGCATTTATATTCAAGTCGGCAGATTTAACATACCTTAGTATTTAGATACAAGTCGGGAGGTTTAACATACATGTACCTTAGTATTTAGATACAAATCGGGAGATTTAACATACCTTAGTATTTAGATACAAGTCGGGAGATTTAACATACCTTAGTATTTAGATACAAGTCGGGAGATTTAACATACCTTAGTATTTAGATACAAGTCGGGAGATTTAACATACATGTACCTTAGTATTTAGATACAAGTCGGGAGATTTAACATATCTTAGTATTTAGATACAAGTCGGGAGATTAAAAAAAAGTCGTCCACTGCAAATGCTTCACAAATCGTCTGCAGGCTGACAAGGTTTATTTCGCTTTAAGATCATAATCACATGATGTGTCGTCCTGGAGGTCAGGCGAATGTTCAGGTTGAATATCATTTGAAACTTTCTAAATGCACGGTCTGGTTCGCTTTAGGCTCTGGTATGTTGAACCGATTCGGTGGTGTAGTGGTAGAGAGTGCAGCTCGATTGCGTTAGGTCGTCGGTTCGATCACCGAAGGGCTATAACACCTACTTTAAAAAATTTAGTAATTACTTTACCAAACTTGCGCTCCGGCTTGTGGGTTTAAGTATAGGATGACTGGACCAGTAGTACTGGTAACTTACACAAGAAACAACGTGGATAACTGAACAAATGTTGAAAGCAGCATATAAAAAAATACTTAACATGTTGATCATGGGACTTCTTACCGATTCGTTTGGATTACCCGTTGGAAAAGGAAACAACATTTATCAATTGAATGATTTGAATGATTGATGTTAAACGCCCTTTTCAACACGTTTATCATGGTGATCAGTTCACATAAAACCATGTGTTTACTAGCTCAACCTCACATAAAACCGTGCATTTACTAGCTCTACCTCACATAAAACCATGCGTTTACTAGCTCTACCACACAAAACCATGTGATTACTAGCTCTACCTCACATGAAACCATGCGTTTACTTGCTCTACCCTACGAACAAACATGCACTTACTAGTTCTACCTCACATAAAATCATGCGTTTACTAGCTCTACCTCACATAAAACCATGCGTTTACTAGCTCAACCTGAAATAAAACAATGCGTTTACTTGCTCTTCCTAACATAACACCATGCGTTTACAAGCTCTACCTCACATAAAACCATGTGCTTACAAACTCTACCTCACATAAAACTATGCGCTTACTAGCTCTACCTCACATAAAACCATGACTAGTACTGACTTGTTTACCCAGGGATCATGAATAAGTGAACTGTCGCCATGATATAGCTGATACAATGTTGAAAAAGCCATAAAAGCCCAATAAAACAAACAAACAATCGTTATCGGAAAGAATGAAAAGACGAGTCTGCGTTAGACATAACACTCCCTTCATCGCTGGCCCTAGCTATTGCAGATTCGGGAAAATATAGCTTAAACATGGCAATAACAGCACACTAGGTATTTCGTTGTATTGCCTTGAAATATAGGATAACAGTTGCAAATACACCGATAAAATTGCTGCTAACTGAAAGTTTACATATATATCGAGTGATTCAGAAGTACAGTAATAACTCACTTGAAGGACTCGGGTCTCGGTCCGGTTACGTGACTTGTCTGAGGTACATAGGACTGCTGCCTATTCGGTTTTATTTATAAAAGGTTTCCCAGTTTTGAAAATTGTCTGGATTACATGTTATCATATGTGCACGATTTGGGAAGTTTTTCTGAAGCGCCGCAAATCTGGAACAAATTGAATGACTTTATTTATTTAACGACGTCCTATGTCTGAACTGTAATAACCAGTTTAACCAAGGCGATTAGAACAAGACTGACCAATGTCTGAACTGTAATAACAAGTTTAGTTAAGGCGATTAGAACGACACTGACCAATGTCTGAACTGTAATAACAAGTTTAACCAAGGCGATTAGAACAAGACTGACCAATGTCTGAACTGTAATAACAAGTTTAGCCAAGTCGATTAGAACAAGACTGACCAATGTCTGAACTGTAATAACAAGTTTAACCAAGGCGATTAGAACAAGACTGACCAATGTCTGAACTGTAATAACAAGTTTAGTTAAGGCGATTAGAACGACACTGACCAGTGTCTGAACTGTAATAACAAGTTTAACCAAGGCGATTAGAACAAGACTGACCAATGTCTGAACTGTAATAACAAGTTTAGTTAAGGCGATTAGAACGACACTGACCAATGTCTGAACTGTAATAACACGTTTAACCAAGGCGATTAGAACAAGACTGACCAATGTCTGAACTGTAATAACAAGTTTAGCTTATGTTTGAACTGTTATAACAAGTTTATCTAAGGCGATTAGAAAGAGACTGACCAATGTCTGAACTGTAATAATATACTGGAGGTCATTCCATACATATTTTCTTAACCTCTTAGATTGTGTTCAACTTACCATGCTTGGATGCATATTGCTTTATCTCGAGCAAATACGATTTCTCAACAAAAAGGAATGTTAACGTAAGTTTTACGTGATGTATAAACTTCTAATTAGATGCAATAATGTTATATAATTCGACATAGGTCACAATCTAATGTCAAACAGGAAAGTGTTAACATTTTTTTCCACATTAAGACACATTAAACGCATCTGAAGTAGACGTCATTTTAACGTCTTTTCATTGTGGCAAATACAGTTGACTACGTGAAAGGGTTAAAATAAATAGAAATGTTTAATTCATTTAAATAAATCAATCTTATAGGACGAGAAAGTAGAGCCAAATGTAAGTCGGTTAAATGACGTGATTTCACGAGATTTCCCGCGAGATGTTTCGGATTTCGGTCAAGAGAGACAGTGCCATTCATCACAAGTATATGTGTGATGTTATCTTAACGTCACGCGAGAATTAGATTCGTGTCAATTTTGATATCTACCTCTACCATGACAGATCGAAATGATTATTTTGTTCTTACCTAGAAAATGTGAGGGTGGAATTATACGGAGGGATTGGGGGGTGGGGGGAGGGGGGGGGGGGGGGTTAGTCGGACGGGGGAGTTAGAAAGGGGGAGGGGGGGGGGGGGGGTTTCTCCGTTACTTCCAAAGGTCTATCGATGCGTTATTTTAATTTAATCAGGAAAACGCTAGGAATGAGCGGTGACCTGTCCGATTGATTGATCGAAATTTAACTTCGTTTTCCATAATATCTCAGTTAAAACACTGACAAATTTACCTCTTATGGTTCACTCGTTCCAGTATTTCAGATAGCACACTCCCCAGAAAAAAGGCTACATTTCTTCATTGAGTTATTAAATATTAAAGGTCCAAAGTTGACTGCTTCGATGATGAAGTGATTCAAGCGGTCTCCTTGGGAGCGGCAGATAATGGTTCAATCCTTGGTCCTCTCATACACAATACTGAGTGACTACATTGTCCTAAGATATTGGATATGTCTCAAATACTAGCTGAAGTGGCGTTAAACACCAATAAAACGAGCAACATAATCTTGCGTCTTCAGTGACGTCCAGTACATTTATGAAGATGGATTCTCTGTTTCCATTCGCTCTCTGAAACCGTCGATATTTACGGACGGGTTCTCAATCCTTGGATTGTAATGAAATAGCACCAGTCAATGATTTCTCGATCGGTTATAATTGGGACTCTCATTTATCAAACATAGATTCTAGAGGGAACGTCTGACATTCAAGTATTATGTCTATGTTCTTGGAGGACTCTGATATAACGCTTTATAAAAGTATTTTAAGTTTGTGTCAGCATGTTTACGATCCGCATCCGTCGACAAGCACCGTTGGACGGAATGTATATGTCTTAGAAAGCAGTGTAATAAAAGTTATGATTGCTTTAAAGGTAACGTGTGAACAAATTACGAGCTTCACTTTTATTTTTCTCATTATTATACATTTACAAGTACAAATATAGTGAATGATCGGATGCGAATTGGTGAATTCACATGCATGCCTGAATCCCCTTTGTTAACATGCATGCCTGAATCCCCTTTGTTCACATGCATGCCTGAATCCCCTTTGTTCACATGCATGCATGAATCCCCTTTGTTCACATGCATGCCTGAATCCCCTTTGTTCACATGCATGCCTGAATCCCCTTTGTTCACATGCATGCCTGAATCCCCTTTGTTCACATGCATGCCTGAATCCCCTTTGTTCACATGCATGCCTAAATCCCCTTTGTTCACATGCATGCCTGAATCCCCTTTGTTCACATGCTTGCCTGAATCCCCTTTGTTCACATGCATGCCTGAATCCCCTTTGTTCACATGCATGCCTGAACCCCCTTTGTTCGCACATACAATCATTCCCACCATTGCTAGCTGTGATTAAAATGCTTTTGGATCACGATAGCCCTGTCGGTAACGAAGAGGGTATCAATCCAGGGCTCGTGAGTTTGAGCCCCGGCTCGGCCATTCATTCACTCTGATGACTGTCAAAGGTCATTGTGCTTAGCGTCGTTCGTCTTTCAACGGTGGGATAAATAGTCTATTTGGAAAGGTAACCAGTTACCTGGGAAGAACGTTGTGTGTAGTACAAGTGCGAGAAAGCCAGGACTACATAGTACACAGAAAAGAATGTACGAATATGACTAAACCAGGTAAACTTCAGTGGTAGAACATGGATGCAAAGACGAATGTTCATGTTTATTAGCTACTCAAAACAAATTCTTTATGACTCAAAATCAATCGAATGATTAACATGAGAATAATACAGGAAATAAACATTATTGATGACGAATTATGCATGAAGTAAGTGTATTCAGTACAAGGGAAGAGGACGTTTAAATAGGAAAAAATAACACTTTTATGTTCATATTCTATTAGCACGGCATATACAGATAAGTCGCGTTTGCGATATGGGGTCTCGTTGCATTAAATACAGTGATGTATTATGGGACAGTATCACCGTTACCAGATAATTCACCGGTCGCTTACATGTACTGTTTACTTTGTACGGTGTTTAACTCCACTTTCAACAATTGCGTCAGATAAATCACGGCGTTTCCTGGGTTACCAGTACAACTGGTATATAGTGATAATCGAGTTAGCTGTAACATTTAAGATGTCGATCCCAATCAGCATCGTTAATCATCACAACTTTATGTATAAGGTTGACGTCACAGGGGAGTTTGATATCGTGTCTATTTCGGTATGCTTTCCTCATTACAGGACCCACTATACATCGCTTTCTACTGGATGATACCTTTTGTTGTGAGACATGTTTTGTTTGTTTTGCCAAATAAGGAAATATACATAGAAATAACAAAACAAATGCAATTTACGTAATGAGTTAATACTATTCATTAACTAAAGTATTGTAGACCTCTTCGCTCCAAAATACAACAAACAATTTTGAGCACAATACATCAATGGTGACATTACCATAAAACAGCTGCCTACATGTAACAGGAACTCTGATTACAGACAGACACAATATTCAAATCAGATTCAAAACTCGTCTGTCTTCAATTATTTTGTATAACCTCGGCAATAATACCCGTTAGTATACGACAACGCTCGCATATTTCTTATAAACGATATAATTTCCATTACCGTATACGCATTTAACCAGTATTACCTCGAATCTTATCTAATGTTCGCCTCTAGGGAACTATTTCTAAATCGCAGCAAACACCGGAAATATGTAATGCCTTTATTGATTTAACGTCGTGCTATGTCTGAACTAAACAACAAGTTCAACCAGCAGGATTACATGTCATCATATGTACACGATTTGAGAGGTATTTCTGAAGTGCCGCAAAACTGGAACAAATGACAAATACCAAGTTTAGCCAAGGCGATTAGAACGAGACTGATCAATGTCTGAACTGTAATAACAAGTTTAGCTAAGGCGATTAGAACGAGACTGAACACAAATAACAAGTTTTAGCCAAGGCGATTAGAACGAGACTGAACACAAATAACAAGTTTAGCCAAGGCGATTAGAACGAGACTGAACACAAATAACAAGTTTAGCAATAGCGATTAGAACGAGACTGAACACAAATAACAAGTTTAGCCAAGGCGATTAGAACGAGACTGAACACAAATAACAAGTTTAGCCAAGGCGATTAGAACGAAACTGAACACAAATAACAAGTTTAGCCAAGGCGATTAGAACGAGACTGAACACAAATAACAAGTTTAGCAATAGCGATTAGAACGAGACTGAACACAAATAACAAGTTTAGCCAAGGCGATTAGAACGAGACTGAACACAAATAACAAGTTTAGCCAAGGCGATTAGAACGAGACTGAACACAAATAACAAGTTTAGCCAAGGCGATTCAGGCAACCGTTTTGCTCCTGTTAAGAGAAGCACATCGTGTTGGTATCGAATGTTGATGTAAATCTTCCTGAGCATCTATTCGTGTTCTATAATAAATCGTGAGTTCGAACCCCCTTGGACTTCACTCTTTCCGATGACACACACACGTTATTGAGACTAACTAAGTCGTTTGTCTACCACCAATGGGCTAAAACCAATTTATGTGGAAAGGTATTCAGTTACCTAATAAGAATGATGTACGGCGTATTGGAGCAAAATACAGCCATGGACTAGTTGATGAGGTGAGATGACCGCCGTGATATAACCGATGAACAGTTTAAAACCGCCTCAAACACAAATCGACCAATCATTAATACAACAAGTAAATTCTTGGTTAAAAAAGTACATTCAAAATAGAAATCCGGTCAATGCTTTCGACCTATCGACATGGCTTTACCCAACAATGTGTCCCTTATGACCTATCGATATGGCTTTAACCAACAATTTGTCCCTTATGACCTATCGACATAGCTTCCACTTACAATTTGTCCCTTATGACCTATCAACATGGCTTTACCCTACAATGTGTCCCTTATGACCTATCGACATGGCTTTACTCAACAATGTGTCCCTTATGACCTATCGACATGGCGTTACCCAACAATGTGTACCTTATGACCTATCGACATGGCTTTAACCACCTATTTGTCCCTTATGACCTATCGACATGGCTTTACCCAACAATGTATCCCTTATGACCTATCGACATGGCTTTACCCTACAATGTGTCCCTTATGACCTATCGACATGGCTTTACCCAACAATGTATCCCTTATGACCTATCGACATGGCTTGCACTTACAATTTGTCCCTTATGACCTATCGACATGGCTTTACCCTACAATGTGTCCCTTATGACCTATCGACATAGCTTGACCCCACAATTTGTCCCTTATGACCTATCGACATGGCTTGACCCCACAATTTGTCCCTTATGACCTATCGACATGGCTTTACCCTACAATGTGTCCCCTATGACCTATCGACATGGCTTTACCCAACAATGTATCCCTTATGACCTATCGACATGGCTTTACTCAACAATGTATCCCTTATGACCTATCGACATGGCTTTACCCTACAGTGTGTCCCTTATGACCTATCGACATGGCTTTACTCAACAATGTGTCCCTTATGACCTATCGACAAGGCTTTACCCTACAATGTGTCCCTTATTACCTATTGACATGGCTTTACCCTGCAATGTGTCCCTTATTACCTATCGACATGGCTTTACCCAAAAATGTGTCCCTTATGACCTATCGACATGGCTTTACCCAACAATGTGTCCCTTATGACCTATCGACATAGCTTGACCCCACAATTTGTCCCTTATGACCTATCGACATGGCTTGACCCCACAATTTGTCCCTTATGACCTATCGACATGGCTTTACCCTACAATGTGTCCCTTATGACCTATCGACATGGCTTTACCCTACAATGTGTCCCTTCTGACCTATCGACATGGCTTTACCCTACAATTTGTCCCTTATGACTTATCGACATGGCTTTACCCTACAATGTGTCCCTTATGACCTATCGACATAGCTTTACCCTACAATGTGTCCCTTATGACCTATCGACATGGCTTTACCCTACAATTTGTCCCTTCTGACCTATCGACATTTCTTTACCCTACAATTTGTCCCTTTTGACCAATCGACATGGCTTTACCCTACAATTTGTCCCTTCTGACCTATCGACATGGCTTTACCCTACAATGTGTCCCTTATGTCCTATCGACATGGCTTTCCTCAACAATGTGTCCCTTATGACCTATCGACATGGCTTTACCCTACAATGTGTCCCTTATGACCTATCGACATGGCTTTCCTCAACAATGTGTCCCTTATGACCTATCGACATGGCTTTACCCTACAATGTGTCCCTTATGACCTATTGACATGGCTTTACCCTACAATTTGTCCCTTCTGACCTATCGACATGGATTTACCCTACAATTTGTCCCTTCTGACCTATCGACATGGCTTTACCCTACAATGTGTCCCTTATAACCTATCGACATGGCTTTACCCTACAATGTGTCCCTTATGACCTATCGACATGGCTTTACCCTACAATTTGTCCCTTCTGACCTATCGACATGGCTTTACTCAACAATGTGTCCCTTATGACCTATCGACATGGCTTGACCCCACAATTTGTGCCTTATGACCTATAGATAAGGCTTTACCCTACAATGTGTCCCTTATGACCTATCGACATGGCTTTACTCAACAATGTGTCCCTTATGACCTATCGACATGGCTTTACCCTACAATGTGTCCCTTATGACCTATCGACATAGCTTTACCCTACAATGTGTACCTTATGACCTATCGACATGGCTTGACCCTACAATGTGTCCCTTTTGACCTTACGACATGGCTTGACCCCACAATTTGAGCCTTATGACCTATCGACATGGCTTTACCCTACAATGTGTCCCTTATGACCTTTCGACAAAGCTTTACCCCACAATTTGTCCCTTATGACCTATCGACATGGCTTTGCCCTACAATGTGTCCCTTATGACCTATTGACATGGCTTTACCCTACAATTTGTGCCTTATGACTTATCGACATGGCTTTACCCTACAATTTGTCCCTTATGACCTATCGACATGGCTTTACCCTACAATGTGTCCCTTATGACCTATCGACATGGCTTTACCCTACAATGTGTGCCCTATGACCTATCGACATGGCTTTACCCTACAATTTGTGTCTTATGACCTATCAACATGACTTTACCCTACAATTTATGTCTTATGACCTATCGACATGGCTTTACCCTACAATTTGTGTCTTATGACCTATCGACATGGCTTGTCATTTATGACCTTTCGAAATGGCTTTACCCCATAATTTGTCCCTTTTGACCCAAACCATGTTCATGACATTTCAATATTTCGCTTTTTAAGCCCTTTCCTACTTGCAGATCATTTTTCTCCTTTTGTTATAAAGTTTTCAAAAGTTGTATGCAGGAGATACGTCAATATGCATCTGCATGTCGTCAATAGTAAGCAATTACGGTGCAATAACGTTTCCTTTCAGCTAATACAAAAATGATTTCTATAAAACCATTTAAATTAAAAACATTTAGGAAGAAAATACAACATCTGAAACGAAAATGTTGAAATAAAGAATTTTAAACATTGTTGGAAATGGAGAAATTGCTTTAGTTTTTGTAAACCTTTTTCAATAAGTCGTCTGCTTCACCGCCAAAATGTCGTCTGTCCCGGAGAGAATAGATTCCCTGTAAATGATAAATCGTAGACTGGGTTAACCCATTCCCGCATACAACAAATCTGAAGTAGACGATTTGGTAATATATTGGCTAAAGATGAATAATCTCTATCAAAAAAATTAGTGAATAAAGATAAAAAATAATTGTGACAACAGGAGATTGTTTTCATTATGGACAATTTCCCATTTAAGTAATATTATCAAAGGGCTTGTGTTGCATAGGCGTCACAAAGCGTCAACTTATGGGAAAGGTTTACTATCGTCTCTAACCATAAATCTGGGAGAGTTTTGAAGGATTACCCGTTTACGATGTCAAAAGAAGTTATTGTCTGGAAATGACATGAGATGTTTTTATGAACCGCTTCACAAAAAGACAGACAGGACTGGTTAAATGGGTTACGACGAGAGCTATCAATCCAAGAGTTTTTAGTTCGAACCTAAGTTTAGCCATTGGTTTATCCCGATGAGTGACTTGTCAATGTGACAACTGGGCTTAACTCTACCTCTAGCACGGTCTGAGGGCACAATCATAAGCTACTTCATTTATTATCGAACATTACGGGATGTTTCTGATTTTCATGTTTTTGCATTTCGAAAATATGTCGGATAGCCAATAGTTATACTTATACACTCAGTCATTGTCACTTGTCTGGTCGACTATAGTCCGCTAAAACGGTGTGCTCAGTCATTGTCACTTGTCTGGTCGGATATAGTCCGCTAAAACGTTGTGCTCAGTCATTGTCACTTGTCTGCTCGGCTATAGTCCGCTAAAACGTTGTGCTCGGTCATTGTCACTTGTCTGCTCGGCTATAGTCCGCTAAAACGTTGTGCTCATTCATTGTCACTTGTCTGGTCAGATATAGTCCGCTAAAACATTTTACTCAGTCATTGTCACGTGTCTGGTCGGCTATAGTCCTCTAAAACGTTGTACTCTGTCATTGTCAAGTGTCTGGTCCGCTTAAACGTTGTACTAGGTCATTGTTACGTGTCAGATCGGCCGACTATAGTCCGCTTAAACGTTGTGCTCAGTCATTGCCACGTGTCTGGGCGGCTATTTAGTCCGCTTAAACGTTGAACTCAAAACATGAGATCAGGCAAAACACCATAATGTTTGATTATAAGTTATTTTGTTGTGCCGTAATTCAGTTATACTTTGTGTAGAGAGATAGCCAAGTGTAATAACCTGCGTAAAAGGTGTCGTGGATTATGTGGAGAAAAGGCCGGGATACTCATGGTTCGATGAACTGGTCGCTGTGATATAACTGAGGAAAGGGCAGCATACGCAGGGATTGATGAACTGGCCGCAGTGATATAAATGATGAAAGGCCAAAATACTCATGGTTCGATGTACTGGCCGCCGTGATATAACTGAGAAAAGGCAAGGATACTCATGGTTCGATGTACTGGCGGCCATGATATAACTGAGAAAAGGGCAGGATACTCATGGTTCGATGTACTGGCCGCCGTGATATAACTGAGAAAAGGCCAGGATACTCATGGCTCGATGTACTGGCCGCCGTGATATAACTGAATAATGGCAAGGATACTCATGGTTCAATGTACTGGCCGCCGTGATAAAACTGAGGAAAGGCCAGGATACTCATGGTTCGATGTACTGGCCGCCGTGATATAACTGAATAAAGGCCAGGATACTCATGGTTCAATGTACTGGCCGCCGTGATAACACTGAGGAAAGGCCAGGATACTCATGGTTCAATGTACTGGCCGCCGTGATATAACTGAGGAAAGGCCAGGATACTCATGGTTCGATAAAACTGGCCGCCGTGATATAACTGAGGAAAAGCCAGGATACTCATGGTTCGATGAACTGGCTGCCGTGACATAACTGAGGAAAGGCCAGGATACTCATGGTTCGATGTACTGGCCGCTGTGATAAAACTGAGGAAAGGCCAGGATACTCATGGTTCGATGAACTGGCCGCCGTGATATAACTGAGGAAAGGCCAGGATACTCATGGTTCGACGTACTGCCGCCGTTATATAACGGAGAAAAAGGCAGGATACTCATGGTTCGATATACTGGCCGCCGTGAAATAACTGAGGAAAGGCCAGGATACACATGGTGAGCAAAGGCAAGGATACTCATGGTTCGATGTACTGGCCGCCATGGTAAAACAGAAAAGGGCAGGATACTCATGGTTCGATGTACTGGCCCCCGTGATATAACTGAGGAAAGGCCAGGATACTCATGGTTCGATGAACTGGCCGCCGTGATATAACTGAGGAAAGGCCGGGATACTCATGGTTCGATGTACTGGCCGCCATGATATAACTGAGGAAAGGCCGGGATACTCATGGTTCGATGTACTGGCCCCCGTGATATAACTGAGGAAAGGCCAGGATACTCATGGTTCGATGTACTGGGCCCCGTGATATAACTGAGGAAAGACCAGGATAGTCATAGTTCGATGTATTGGCCGCCGTAATAAAAGTGAGGAAAGGCCGGGATACTCATGGTTCGATGTACTGGCCGCCATAATATAACAGAACGGGGCAAGATACTTATGGTTCGATGTACTGGCCGCCGTAATATAACTGAGGAAAGGTCAGGATACTTATGGTTCGATGTACTGGCCGCCGTGATATAACTGAGAATAGGGCAGGATACTCATGGTTCAATGTACTGTCCGCCGTGATATAACTGAGGAAAGGGCAGGATACTCATGGTTCAATGTACTGGCCGCCATGATATAGCTGTGGAAAGGCCAGGATACTCATGGTTCGATGTACTGGCCGCCATGATATAACTGTGGAAAGGCCAGGATACTCATGGTTCGATGTACTGGCCGCCATGATATAAATGTGGAAAGGCCAGGATACTCATGGTTCAATGTACTGGCCGCCGTGCTATAACTGAGAAAAGGGCAGGATACTCATGGTTCGATATACTGGCTGCCGTGATAAAACTGAGGAAAGGCCAGTACACTCATGGTTTGATGTACTGGCCGCCGTGATATAACTAAGGAAAGGCCAGGATATTCATGGTTCGATGTACTGGCTGCCGTGATATAACGGAGAAAACGGCAGGATACTCATGGTTCGATATACTGGCCGCCGTGATATAACTGAGGAAAGGCCAGGATACACATGGTGAGGAAAGGCAAGGATACTCATGGTTCGATGTACTGGCCGCCATGATAAAACAGAAAAGGGCAGGATACTCATGGTTCGATGTACTTGCCCCCGTGATATAACTGAGGAAAGGCCAGGATACTCATGGTTCGATGAACTGGCCGCCGTGATATAACTGAGGAAAGGCCGGGATACTCATGGTTCGATGTACTGGCCGCCATGATATAACTGAGGAAAGGCCGGGATACTCATGGTTCGATGTACTGGGCCCCGTGATGTAACTGAGCAAAGGCAAGTATACTCATGGTTCGATGAACCGGCCACCCTGATATAACTGAGGAAGGGTCAGGATACTCATGGTTCGATGTACTTTCCACCGTGATATAACTGAGGAAAGGCCAGGATATTCATGGTTCGATGTACTGGCTGCCGTGATATAACTGAGGAAAGGCCAGGATATTCATGGTTTGATGTACTGGCCGCCGTGATATAACTGAGAAAAAGGCAGGATACTCATGGTTCAATATACTGGCCGCCGTGATATAACTGAAGAAAGCCAAGGATACTGATGGTTCGATGTACTGGCCGCCGTGATATGACTGAGAAAATGCCAGGATAGTCATGGTTCGATGTACTGGCCGCCGTGATATAACTGAGGAAAGGCAAGGATACTCATAGTTTGATGTACTTGCCACCATGTAAAAACAGAAAAGTGTAGGATACTCATGGTTCGATGTACTGGCCACCGTGATAAAAGTAAGGAAAGGCCAGTACACTCATGGTTCGATGTACTGGCCGCCATGATATAACAGAAAAGGGCAAGATACTTATGGTTCGATGTAATGGCCGCCGTTGTATAACTGAGGAAAGGCCAGGATACTTATGGTTTGATGTACTGGCCGTCGTGATATAACTGAGAATAGGGCAGGATACTTATGGTTCGATGTACTGGCCGCCGTGATATAACTGAGGAAAGGCCGGGATACTCATGGTTCGATGTACTGGCCGCCATGATATAACAGAAAAGGGCAGGATACTTATGATTCGATGTACTGGCCGCCGTGATATAACTGAGGAAAGGTCAGGATACTTATGGTTTGATGTACTGGCCGACGTGATATAACTGAGGAAAGGTCAGGATACTTATGGTTTGATGTACTGGCCGCCGTGATATAACTGAGGAAAGGCCAGGATACTCATGGTTCGATGTACTGGCCGACGTGATATAACTGAGAATAGGGCAGGATACTCATGGTTCAATGTACTGTCCGCCGTGATATAAATGGAAAGGCCAGGATACTCATGGTTCGATGTACTGGCCGCCATGATATAACAGAAAAGGGCAGGATACTTATGGTTCGATGTACTGGCCGCCGTGATATAACTGAGGAAAGGCCAGGATACTCATGGTTCGATGTACTGGCCGCCGTGATATAACTGAGCAAAGGCCAGAATACTCATGGTTCGATGTACTGGCCGCCGTGATATAACTGAGAAAAGGGAAGGATACTCATGGTTCAATGTACTGGCCGCCGTGATATAACTGAGGAAAGGCCAGGATACTCATGGTTCGATGTACTGGCCGCCGTGATATAACTGAGGAAAGGGCAGTATACTCATGGTTCGATGTACTGGCCGCCGTAATATAACTGAGGAAAGGTCGGGATACTCATGGTTCGATATACTGGCCGTCGTGATACAAATGAGAATAAGGCAGGATACTCATGGTTCAATGTACTGAACGCCATGATATAACTGAGAAAAGGCAAGGATATTCATGGTTCAATATACTGGCCGCTGTGATATAGCTGAGGAAAGGCAAGGATACTCATGGTTCGATGTACTGGCCGCCGTGATATAACTGAGGAAAGACCAGGATACTCATGGTTTGATGAACTGGCCGTCGTAATATAACTGAGGAAAGACCGGGATACTAATGGTTCGATGTACTGGACGCCATGAATTAACAGAAAGAGGCAGGATACTCATGGTTCGATGTACTGGCCGCCGTGATATAACTGAAGAAATGCCAGGATAATTATGGTTCGATGTACTGGCCGCCATGATATAACTGAGAAAAGGGCAGGATACTCATGGTTCGATGTACTGGCTGCCGTGATATAACTGAGAAAATGGAAGGATACTCATGGTTCAATGTACTGGCCGCCGTGATATAACTGAGGAAAGGCCAGGATACTCATGGTTCGATGTACTGGCCACCGTGATATAACTGAGGAAAGGGCAGGATACTCATGGCTCGATGTACTGGCCGCCGTGATATAACTGAGAAAAGTGCAGGATACTCATGGTTCGATGTACTGTCCGCCGTGATACAAATGAGAATAAGGCAGGATACTCATGGTTCAATGTACTGGCCGCCATGATATAACTGAGAAAAGGCAAGGATACTCATGGTTCAATATACTGGCCGCCGTGATATAACTGAGAAAAGGCAAGGATACTCATGGTTCGATGTACTGGCCGCCGTGATATAACTGAGGAAATGCCAGGATACTCATGGTTTGATGAACTGGCGGCCGAAATATAACTGAGGAAAGACCGGGATACTAATGGTTCGATGTACTGGACGCCATGAATTAACAGAAAGAGGCAGGATACTCATGGTTTGATGTACTGGCCGCCGTGATATAACTGAGGAAATGCCAGGATACTAATGGTTCGATGTCCTGGCCGCCGTGATATAACTGAGAAAAGGGCAGGATACTCATGGTTTGATGTACTGGCCGCCACGATACAAATGAGAATAAGGCAGGATACTCATGGTTCAATGTACTGGCCGCCGTAATATAACTGAGAAAATGGAAGGATACTTATGGTTCAATGTACTGGCCTCCTTGATATAACTGAAGAAAGGCAGGATACTCATGGTTCGATGTACTGGCCGCCGTGATATAACTGAGGAAAGGGCAGGATACTCATGGTTCGATGTACTGGCCGCCGTGATATAACTGAGAAAAGGGAAGGATACTTATGGTTCAATGTACTGGCCGCCGTGATATAACTGAGGAAAGGCCAGGATACTCATGGTTTGATGTACTGGCCGCCGTGATATAACTGAGGAAATGCCAGGATACTCATGGTTCGATGTACTGGCCGCCGTGATATAACGGAGAAAAGGGCAGGATACTCATGGTTTGATGTACTGGCCGCCACGATACAAATGAGAATAAGGCAGGATACTCATGGTTCAATGTACTGGCCGCCGTAATATAACTGAGAAAAGGGAAGGATACTCATGGTTCAATATACTGGCCGCCGTGATATAACTGAGAAAAGGCAAGGATACTCATGGTTCGATGTACTGGCCGCCGTGATATAACTGAGGAAAGGCCGGGATACTCATGGTTCGATGAACTGGCCGCCGTAATATAACTGAGGAAAGACCGGGATACTAATGGTTCGATGTACTGGACGCCATGAATTAACAGAAAGAGGCAGGATACTCATGGTTCGATGTACTGGCCGCCGTGATATAACTGAGGAAATGCCAGGATACTCATGGTTCAATGTACTGGCCGCCGTGATATAACTGAGAAAAGGGCAGGATAATCATGGTTCGATGTACTGGCCGCCGTGATACAAATGAGAATAAGGCAAGATACTTTTGGTTCAATGTACTGGCCGCCGTGATATAACTGAGAAAAGGGTAGGATACTCATGGTTCAATGTACTGGCCGCCTTGATATAACTGAAGAAAGGCAGGATACTCATGGCTCGATGTACTGGCCGCCGTGATATAACTGAGGAAAGGCAAGGATACTCATGGTTCGATGTACTGGCCGCCGTGATATAACTGAGAAAAGGGAAGGATACTCATAGTTCAATGTACTGGCCGCCGTGATATAACTGAGGAAAGGCCAGGATACTCATGGTGCGATGTACTGGCCGCCGTGATATAACTGAGGAAAGGGCAGGATACTCATGGTTCGATGTACTGGCCGCCGTGATACAAATGAGAATAAGGCAGGATACTCATCGTTCAATGTACTGGCCGCCATGATATAACTGAGAAAAGACAAGGATACTCATGGTTAAATATACTGGCCGCCGTGATATAACTGAGAAAAGGCAAGGATACTCATGGTTCGATGTACTGGCCGCCGTGATATAACTGAGGAAAGGCCAGGATACTGATGGTCCGATGAACTGGCCACCGTGATATAACTGAGAAAAGGGTAGCATACGCAGGGTTTGATGAACTGGCCGCCGTGATATAACCTAAAACAAAACTTTTGTAAAAGTTAAATTCCAATCAATCACAATATGAAAACGGACCTGGCAATTATGATAAAAATGTTACATTTATATTGGCTGCTATAGGAAAACCAACATTAGCGTGAGCATTACTCGTGTAGATCTGCGCACGTGACCAATGCAATACAGATGTTTCTTGAAAGCTTCTTTGACTGATTGGCGTACAGTATACAGTCAGAGCAGAATGCTCGGATGCGCTGATTCGGTCGTTTGTTACCATGTGAAAGATACACATCGGATCAGGATCGGATTGAAAAACGGGATAATCGGGATAAATCTGGCTGGCAGCGGCTGAATCGGAACACTTCCTGGACATTATCTGATTGTTGTCGTGATTAAATAAATGCTTTTTTACAAATTTTAATAAAATTTGAAATTTCCAGCCACGAATCACAGGATCTTTGACACATGTTAATCGTGAATGGTCCTATCAAAGACGGTAGTAAAAACCCTGAATGTGTGACTGACGCTTTTTGTTTTTTGCGTTCCATAATATATGACATTGATTTCTTAATTGACTGCTATCAATTGGTGAATACAAAATGTTACTTTTATTCTATAATTAAAATAAAACTGAGAAATGAAGTTACAATCCAACTTTATGAATGATTTATCTCAAGACTTTAGTGACTTCTTTATCAATACAATTAAAAGTATGCGTACTTTGCGTAGTGAAATAACCACTCACACCGATCAGTCCGACTCGCGGTCAGTTACACGAGTGGTACATGTAGATCAACCATCAACCGTATGTCAGCTTGTATAATGTACGACAGGTTCAAAAGTAGAGGTGAAGAAGATCATTCAATGATCCCAAATAAATCGTGAGAAATAGACCCTCTAGACTACTCTACCCACACGGCTTCTAAAGATGTGCATAGATGAACTGTATTACCTGTGTTGACAAGGATCATTAACGTCTCGCTTGAAACTGCGAACGTACCAACATCCTTTATAAAAGCTCACGAATAAGACTTCTTTTAAAAAAGCCTGGACTTGATCATAACACATTCACAAACTACAGACCTGTTTTAAACCTACCCTTTATTTCAAAGGTTCTGGAAAACGTCGTTGACGTGCGTCTCGAACAGCATCTGGCACTGAACAACCTTCACGAGGAACACCAGTCGGCATATAAAAAAATCCACTCCACTGAGACCGCTTTACTGAAAGTCCAGAATGACACTCTCCAATCTCTTGACCAAAACAAAGTCACAGTACTTGTGCTACTCGATCTGTCTGCAGCTTTTGAGATCACAACACTCTTTTAAATCACTTTGGAAATGCAGGAAAACCACTCGCATGGATGTCATCATATCTTAGTGATCGCTACCAGACTGCGTGTATTGACGGTGAACTGTCAAAACCAGTACTAATGAAAAACAGCGTGCCTCAAGTATCAATTCTAGGATCCAACATAGGTATCATGTATACCAAGCCAGTTGGTGACATTTGCAGAAATCATAGACTTAATCATCATTTTTATGCCGATGATTCACAATTCTATTTATATTTTGAACCAACAGATATAGATTCCCAGGTTGAGGCATTTCATTGAGTTGATATTGTGTCTTGGATGCATTGCAACATGCTTAAACTGAAAGCTGACAAAACAGAAGGAATACTGTTTGTATCAGAACGCAATGCCAATCTCGTTTCTGATATATCTGTGAATGTTGGAGAGTGTCTGCGAAAAAGCCAACTACCTGCGTTAGAAATCTTGGAGCGATGCTGGATTCGAGGATGGACATGGAGCAGCTTGTGAACTCGGTCTGTCGAGATCTTTCTATGGTCAATTACGGCAGATAGGTAATATCAGACGGTACCTTACTAGTGACGCCACAAACTGTATTGAGAACTCTCTAGTCACATCAAGACTCGACTACTGTAACGTGCTGCTGAATGGTGTGCCTAATACCGAGATGAAAAAAAAAGAATAAATATTCAGAACACCGCCGCCCGTATTATTACCAGAACTTCCCGTTACAGCCGCATTACTCCCGCGCTCAAAGATCTTCATTGGCTACCTGTGCAGTACAGAGAACCGTACAAAACATTAACATTAACATTTGCATACAAAGGTGTATAGACCCCAACTAGACCTAAGATAACAAAAATAATAACGCTGCAACACTAGTAGTACCAAGATGTCAGACTGCAATGTATGGTGACAGGAGTTATGTGACTGTTGTCCCAAAGCTATGGAATTCTCTTCCAGCAGGATAAAGGGACTGATACATTAACCGTTATCAACATATGACAAATATGTAGAAGACGACTTTGAAAATATCTTGACACAAATGTGAAAAGTCTCTATCAATGAAAGCAAAAGTATTGAAAAGACCTGAAAACATAATGGCAATAATAGGAACTGCTCATCTTGAGCATTTTATCCATTTACCACAATGTTTTCAAACGTCTTCTTACGTAAAAGCGTCAGAAAACTACCTGATGTGGAGAAAGAGTTAAAAGTCTTCGTCGTCATGGACCTGGTTAAATTTGCTCAAATCTTTCGGCAGAACCAGCTGAGAAATAAGATCAAAGTACGAATATCAAAGACTTTTTCAAGCATTTTGGTCTACCACACTTTAACTGCACCACTGATCTCCGCAAGTTCCCTTAGTTTCTGTAGGCTTAGATACTTAAACATGTCCCACATACAGACGGTTTCTGGCGCTTGTGCAGCTGAAGTCTTTTGAACACATTGTGACAATGTCTCCTTTTGTCACTTTTTCAATTATAGTACTTCCATTTTCAGAGAATTTCCATATTTTTGACTAGATGTTTTCAAAGTCGTATCTGCAGATTTGTTGTATGTGGAATTGTGTTAAAATGTCAGACCAATTATGTCTAATTAATCATGTATATTTTATTCTGGTTGATTCATGACACAATTGTGTTGGGAGGGGGGGGGGGGGGGGGGGGGGGGGGGGTGGGGGGGAGGGGTGTGGGGGGGAAGTTGGGAAAGAGAAGGGGTAACTTCTTTTAAATGGCTGGAAGGATACACAGTTGGAGAACAATACCTCAGTATATGTAATTGACAATAGCCTTGTAAGCGCTGGATGGATTTGTGTTCATGACATTTTACATAATTGAGCTACAATAAAATAACTGAGGATTGAATCCTTGCTTTTTGCACCGTTTCCCATTCAATAAACTAAGATAAGTATATTTTTTAATATAAATATATTATTGCGGGACGGGAACATTGTTGAATCAATGAGGAACTGCTGGGCAATATTGACCTTTGCCAAGATGAATAATTAATTGAACGTGCAACTGTCTATTCTTTTTTATTTGCTTGCGCACAAGTTAAAGAAATGATTTTGTACAAATCAGATCGTCCAACTTATAGTTCAATTACCTAAATAGTCTATTATAAAACCTGTTCCAACTGTATGGGAGCGCTACCGGATATTGGTACTAAGCGAGGCGAATGACAGTCGAAAGTAAACGTGTTGTGAGGTAAGTTTCCTATAAGTAATCACATTTCTAAGAACAACACACAAACTAGCATATATTTATCAATTCATAACGAGAATAAATTGAGTCTGCCAGCTTCATTCCCTTTGAAACAGTATCGAATTAGGTTAATACCTGCCCGTTTTGTCGGATATTCTTCCTCATTATCTACCATTTACATTTACCAAGTAACATGAAACTTCTTCTTGGTTTTGAATTTTTGATTCAAATCAAAGTCACAATGTTAAAAACTTAAAGAATTTTGAAAACTAGATTTAAGTCATACTGGTATGGTAGTTTACGGCATATTGGTATGGTAGTTTACAGCATACTGGTATGGTAGTTTACGGCATACTGGTATGGTAGTTTACGGCATATTGGTATGGTAGTTTACGGCATATTGGTATGGTAGTTTACAGCATATTAGCATGGTAGTTTACGGCATACTAGTATGGTAGTTTACGGTATACTGGTATGGTAGTTTACGGCATATTGGTATGGCAGTTTACGGCATACTGGTATGGTAGTTTACAGCATATTGGTATGGTAGTTTACGGCATATTGGTATGGTAGTTTACGGCATATTGGTACGTTAGTTTACGGCATATTAGTACGGTAGTTTACAGCATATTGGTACGGTAGTTTACGGCAGATTGGTACGGTAGTTTACGGCATATTGGTATGGTAGTTTACAGCATACTGGTATGGTAGTTTACGGCATACTGGTATGGTAGTTTACAGCATATTGGTATGGTAGTTTATGGCATACTGGTATGGTAGTTTACGGCATAATGGTATGGTAGTTTACGGCATACTTGTATGGTAGTTTACAGCATATTGATATGGTAGTTTACAACATATTGGTATGGTAGTTTACGGCATATTGGTAAGGTAGTTTACAGCATATTGGTATGGTAGTTTACGGCATATTGGTATGGTAGTTTACAGCATATTGGTATGGTAGTTTACGGCATACTGGTATGGTAGTTTACAGCATATTGGTATGGTAGTTTAAAGCATATTGGTATGGTAGTTTACGGCATATTGGTATGGTAGTTTACAGCATACTGGTATGGTAGTTTACGGCATACTGATATAGTAGTTTACTGCACCTAAATAAAACGGAAAAAGCCATTGTATCTACAACACGCATGTTTTTACGTAATGTTCAAGTCTACGGTGCTTTATGCTTTATGCTAAATATAGATGTTTTACGCAAACGTGTCAAGATCTACGATCTAGTAAATATCAGCCTTGCATCTTTGTACTCATAGACTAAGGTTGTATATAACGCATGTTATCGTCATTGTGGTCAGAAAGAAAAAAAAAGAGGTACGTTTGTATTTTCGATAGGATGGAATCAAATCAAATACATCTGTAGACATTTCAGCTGAAAACTACATCGTGTCGGACAGTGTTAGAACATCTCCAGTTTGGGAGTACACCACTACTGAAACACATAATCTAAATTAACAGGGGAGGAGGATGCACCCACAACCAGCAACAAGTACGCCTCTGAAGACATCGTCACCATCAGTTCCCGCTACAAAAGTCGCTTTTCCATGGCTCTACACTTAAACAGAAGTATAACAAAGAGTTTAAACACGTATGTAAAATGCCTTCTAAATGCCAGTGGATCTCTAGCAAGACATCTTCAAATGTGTCAACATAAAAAGATCGGTATGCCTGTTTAATATGCCAGAGTACATTGTCCCGTAAATACTAACGGTATGAGCACAACAGGAAAACACAACGACAAGAGATATTGCTGAGAAATAATATTGAGGGATACGCTTGCCATTTCATCCGTTTGACGGTGAAATAATATGTACTGTCAATTCATTTCTGTCTGTGCGTTAATACAACCGGGCATCCGTCTGGTGATCCGTGCTCTATATTTCTACAATCCACTTTATAGGAAACGTGTAAGTCAGTTCGAGTCTGTACATAATAATGTAATATTTGGGCATTGATATCAATTGTTTTTCTGACCATGTTCGGCCATTATTAAGGCTATACTGTGCCATCCTGGCAGCTGTTTTAGTACAAACATCTAGCTGTATGTTTAAGATGTGATATATCTTATTTAAATTGCATTGAATAATCTGATAGATTAATCAAAAAAACATCCTGTCGGCATGGCTAAATTGACTTAGACCATTACTTATAAAATAGTCAAAATAAGCTCACTTCCATTGACTAAAAACCAACTAAAGCTGAGTATTCACGTACTTGTTCCTTGTGCCGTGAGGACTTTTGTGTTCGTTATGTGCACGATATAGTGTCTTAATTTATCAAATATAGCAATTACATCTATATTAGAAGCATTTCGCAGTGGTTATTCCGCCCGCTTACCAAATTGTTAAGGAAACATATCAGTTGTATTTTCTTTGATCATATAATTATAACCATCCAACTTCCTTGAATAAGTTTTGAAGAGAAATTAATCTGGTGACACCATTGATATAGTGTCTACATTGGCTGGTTAGGCCCATAAACTATCACAGCGTTTCCTGGGTAATTTACTACTAAAGTACTACTGGTCCATTTATATTGACAACAGCGATTCAATCGTTATGCTAACTAACCGCACAATTCAGAGCGCCATTACGACACTTTTTAAAGTGCATGTTATGACCCGGTTTGGTATCGATCCTTTAACCTCACGCATCGAGGCGAACTACACAACCGATGCACTTCATTACTCATGTAGCTACTCATGTATAAATATGCAAAACCATTCATATTTATAATACGATCAATGATGATGCTATTTGTCTCAGGAAATCAGTGGGTGAAGGGTTAGCCAATTCCCACTGTATATGCTATCTGTCGTCTCTGCAGAAGACGATTTCTTGCAAAAGGAGAAAATGCTCAAAATGACCATTTCTTGCTTTTGTCACAATGTTATCAACTTTATTCAATAATTTTACTTTCACTTTTTAGAGAGTTTTAACACGCTTTGTCTGGATAATTTCTCATACATATGTGGGGAAAAGGTTACTACTGGAATATGAGTCCTCATAATTCCTGGCTGATATCCGAATAGTGACTTTCCCAAAAGGTCATTCCCTGATCACGTCCCACGTGTACAGTGTTTCAGAAAAAAATAAGATAAGACGTCAATCAAATATACATGGATATTGTGGTTCTTTATTCCATGCACTGAACAATGGTGTATTGAGTGTTTGATAACGGTGGTGTCATGGTAGAACACCCCCGGGTGTACGAGGTCTCGGATAAGACCCCCGGCCGGGTTGTACCAAAGCCAGAATACCATAAAGAAAAGAAAAAAGTGTTTTATAAGGACCTAACCATCTGTTCAATGGAAATGCTATACATAATTGTATATTGAATAATTAGAGTTGAAATAGTATTCAATAATTGTTTAATTATGTTATAGCGGCCAGGTCATTGAAATCACCATACTGTATTCGTTACTAGTCAACTCAATTCAATCCATGTTTCGATTCAATACATCTATAAATTTATTGATATTAGATGGCCCAAAATAGCTTACAATACATGAATAATTACATTTTGTGTCCCTTATTCTATTTCAGGGTTATTGGATTAATTTTAAGTACATATTATGTATATAAACTACATGTATGAACAATAATCTTTTATTGTTATAAACCTGTTCCAACACGTAGACGCATTCTGGTACATCTTCAGTAGACGACGGATGATGGCCATAACGAGAAATTTATCCTTCTGGAACAATGTGTTATATATTAAAATAAAAAAATGATATATGTTAAATTATATATTTTAAAAGTGTTGTATGTGAGCAAGGGATAACTAGCTATACTAACGTTATATACACATTAACTCTGATAAAATGAAATCTCGATGAAAAGAATAAGTTCTTGTCTGAGAATCTAGGTCAGAGACTACCAAATCAGTTCCTTCTTTTTCATTTTGCCAGGTTGCACGCATATATCGTTGACAAGAGGTACTTGTAATCATTAACATTGCTTTACTTCGCTTACTTAACGGATATGTACAGTAGGAAGTTTGGTTATAGGTCAGATGGAAGCATTTCATTTCCCATAGGCGACCATTATAGCATCATTGCTCTTTCCCAACAATCCAGAAACCTATATTAAGTTGAAGTTTATTCTGACAACTACAAAAAGGCATAACACAATCGTAGTTAAGTATTGGGGAAGAGTAAATTCCCAATAGCTTTAACATTTCTGTTTGACGTTCAACCCTTAATTCGTTTAACCCTTAATTCCAATAAAGCTTTATATATACCAGTCCCTGCTTTGTTTCTGTGTTTGTATTGTATTAGGTATACCATTCCCTGCATTGTTTCTGTGTTTTATTGTGTTATATATACCATTCCCTGCTTTGTTTCTGTGTTTGTATTGTGTTATATATACCATTCCCTGCTCTGTTTCTGTGTTTGTATTGTTATATATATACCATTCCCTGCTTTGTATATGTGTTTGTATTTTTTTATATATACCATTCCCTGCTTTGTTTCTGTGTTTGTATTGTTTTCTATATACAATTCCCTGCTTTGTTTCTGTGTTTGTATTGTGTTATATTTACCATTCCATGCTTTGTTTCTGTGTTTGTATTGTGTTATATCATTATACCATTCCCTGGTTTGTTTCTTTGTGTGTATTGTTTTATTTATACCATTCCCTGCTTTGTTTCTGTGTTTTTATTGTTTTCTATATACCATTCCCTGCTTTGTTTCTGTGTTTGTAGTGTGTAATATATACCATTCCCTGCTTTGTATCTGTGTTTGTATAGTTTTATATATACCACTCCCTGCTTTGTTTCTGTGTTTGTATTGTGCTATATATACCTTTACCTGCTTTGTTTCTGTGTTTGTATTGTGTTATATATACCATTCCCTGCGTTGTTTCTGGGTTTGTATTGTGTTATATATACCATTCCCTGTTTTGTTTCTGTGTTTGTATTTTGTTATATATACCATTCCCTGTTTTGTATCTGTGTTTGTATTGTTTTATATATACCATTCCCTGCGTTGCTTCTGTGTTTGTATTGTGTTATAGATATAATTTCCTGTGTTGTTTCTGTGTGTGTATTGTGTTATATCATTATACCATTCCCTGCTTTGTTTCTGTGCTTGTATTGTGTTATATATACCATTCCCTGCTTTGTTTCTGTGTTTGTATTGTGTTATATATACCATTCCCTGTTTTTTTCTTTGTTTGTATTGTGTTATATCATTATACCATTCCCTGCTATGTTTCTGTGTTTGTATTGTGTTATATATACCATTCCCTGCTTTGTTTCTGTGTTTGTGTTGTTTTATATATGCTATTCCCTGTTTTGTTTCTGGGTTTGTATTGTGTTATATCATTATACAATTTCCTGCTTTGTTTCTGTGTTTGTATTGTGTTATATATACCATTCCTTGTTTTGTTTCTGTGTTTGTTTTGTGTTATATATACCATTTCCTGCTTTGTTTCTGTGTTTGTATTGTGTAATATATACCATTCCCTGCTTTGTTTCTGTGTTTGTATTGTGTTATATCATTATACCATTCCCTGCTTTGTTTATGTGTTTGTATTCTTTTATATATACCATTCTTTGCTTTGTTTCTGTGTTTGTATTGTGTTATATCATTATACCATTTCCTGCTTTGTTTCTGTGTTTGTATTGTGTTATATATACCATTCCCTGCTTTGTTTCTGTGTTTGTATTTTGTTATATCATTATACCATTTCCTGCTTTGTTTCTGTTTTTGTATTGTTTTATATATACCATTCCCTGCTTTGTTTCTGTGTTTGTATTGTTTTATATATACCATTCCCTGCTTTGTTTCTGTGTTTGTATTTTGTTATACATACCACTCCCTGCTTTTTTCTTTGTTTATATTGTGTTATATCATTATACCATTCCCTGCGTTGTTTCTGTGTTTGTATTGTGTTATATCATTATACAATTCCCTGCGTTGTTTCTGTGTTTGTATTGTGTTATATCATTATACTATTCCCTGCGTTGTTTCTCTGTTTTTATTGTTTTATATAAACCATTTCCTGCTTTGTTTCTGTGTTGGTATTGTGTTATATATACCATTCCTTGCGTTGTTGCTGTGTTGGTATTGTGTTATATATACCAATCCCTGCTTTGTTTCTGTGTTTGTATTGTGTTATATATACCATTCCCTGCGTTGTTTCTGTTTTTGTATTATGTTATATATACCATTTCCTGCGTTTTTTCTGGGTTTGTATGGTTTTATATATACCATTCCCTGCTTTGTTTCTGTGTTTGTATTGTGTTATACATACCACTCCCTGCTTTTTTCTTTGTTTATATTGTGTTATATCATTATACCATTCCCTGCGTTGTTTCTGTGTTTGTATTGTGTTATATCATTATACCATTCCCTGCGTTGTTTCTGTGTTTGTATTGTGTTATATCATTATACCATTCCCTGCGTTGTTTCTCTGTTTGTATTGTTTTATATATACCATTCCCTGCATTGTTTCTGTGTTGGTATTGTGTTATATATACCATTTCCTGCTTTGTTTCTGTGTTGGTATTGTGTTATATATACCATTCCCTGCTTTGTTTCTGTGTTGGTATTGTGTTATATATACCATTCCCTGCATTGTTTCTGTGTTGGTATTGTGTTATATATACCATTTCCTGCTTTGTTTCTGTGTTTGTATTGTGTTATATATACCATTCCCTGCGTTGTTGCTGTGTTGGTATTGTGTTATATATACCATTCCCTGCTTTGTTTCTGTGTTGGTATTGTGTTATATATACCATTCCCTGCGTTGTTGCTGTGTTGGTATTGTGTTATATATACCATTCCCTGCTTTGTTTCTGTGTTGGTATTGTGTTATATATACCATTCCCTGCTTTGTTTCTGTGTTGGTATTGTGTTATATATACCATTCCCTGCGTTGTTGCTGTGTTGGTATTGTGTTATATATACCATTCCCTGCTTTGTTTCTGTGTTGGTATTGTGTTATATATACCATTCCCTGCGTTGTTGCTGTGTTGGTATTGTGTTATATATACCATTCCCTGCTTTGTTTCTGTGTTGGTATTGTGTTATATATACCATTCCCTGCTTTGTTTCTGTGTTGGTATTGTGTTATATATACCATTCCCTGCTTTGTTTCTGTGTTGGTATTGTGTTATATATACCATTCCCTGCTTTGTTTCTGTGTTGGTATTGTGTTATATATACCATTCCCTGCGTTGTTTCTGTGTTTGTATTGTGTTATATATACCATTCACTGCTTTGTTTCTGTGTTGGTATTGTGTTATATATACCATTCCCTGCTTTGTTGCTGTGTTGGTATTGTGTTATATATACCATTCCCTGCGTTGTTGCTGTGTTGGTATTGTGTTATATATACCATTCCCTGCTTTGTTTCTGTGTTGGTATTGTGTTATATATACCATTCCCTGCTTTGTTTCTGTGTTGGTATTGTGTTATATATACCATTCCCTGCGTTGTTGCTGTGTTGGTATTGTGTTATATATACCATTTCCTGCTTTGTTTCTGTGTTGGTATTGTGTTATATATACCATTCCCTGCTTTGTTTCTGTGTTGGTATTGTGTTATATATACCATTTCCTGCTTTGTTGCTGTGTTTGTATTGTGTTATATATACCATTTCCTGCGTTGTTGCTGTGTTGGTATTGTGTTATATATACCATTTCCTGCTTTGTTTCTGTGTTGGTATTGTGTTATATATATCATTCCCTGCGTTGTTGCTGTGTTGGTATTGTGTTATATATACCATTCCCTGCGTTGTTGCTGTGTTGGTATTGTGTTATATATACCATTTCCTGCGTTGTTGCTGTGTTGGTATTGTGTTATATATACCATTTCCTGCGTTGTTGCTGTGTTGGTATTGTGTTATATATACCATTCCCTGCGTTGTTGCTGTGTTGGTATTGTGTTATATATACCATTCCCTGCTTTGTTTCTGTGTTGGTATTGTGTTATATATACCATTCCCTGCTTTGTTTCTGTGTTGGTATTGTGTTATATATACCATTTCCTGCTTTGTTTCTGTGTTGGTATTGTGTTATATATACCATTCCCTGCGTTGTTGCTGTGTTGGTATTGTGTTATATATACCATTCCTTGCGTTGTTTCTGTGTTGGTATTGTGTTATATATACCATTCCCTGCTTTGTTTCTGTGTTGGTATTGTGTTATATATACCATTTCCTGCTTTGTTTCTGTGTTGGTATTGTGTTATATATACCATTCCCTGCGTTGTTGCTGTGTTGGTATTGTGTTATATATACCATTCCCTGCTTTGTTTCTGTGTTGGTATTGTGTTATATATACCATTCCCTGCTCTGTTTCTGTGTTGGTATTGTGTTATATATACCATTTCCTGCTTTGTTTCTGTGTTGGTATTGTGTTATATATACCATTCCCTGCGTTGTTTCTGTGTTGGTATTGTGTTATATATACCATTTCCTGCTTTGTTTCTGTGTTGGTATTGTGTTATATATACCATTCCCTGCGTTGTTGCTGTGTTGGTATTGTGTTATATATACCATTCCCTGCTTTGTTTCTGTGTTGGTATTGTGTTATATATACCATTCCCTGCTCTGTTTCTGTGTTGGTATTGTGTTATATATACCATTTCCTGCTTTGTTTCTGTGTTGGTATTGTGTTATATATACCATTCCCTGCGTTGTTGCTGTGCTGGTATTGTGTTATATATACCATTCCCTGCTTTGTTTCTGTGTTGGTATTGTGTTATATATACCATTCCCTGCTTTGTTTCTGTGTTGGTATTGTGTTATATATACCATTCCCTGCTTTGTTTCTGTGTTGGTATTGTGTTATATATACCATTCCCTGCTTTGTTTCTGTGTTGGTATTGTGTTATATATACCATTCCCTGCGTTGTTGCTGTGTTGGTATTGTGTTATATATACCATTCCCTGCTTTGTTGCTGTGTTGGTATTGTGTTATATATACCATTCCCTGCTTTGTTGCTGTGTTGGTATTGTGTTATATATACCATTCCCTGCTTTGTTTCTGTGTTGGTATTGTGTTATATATACCATTCCCTGCTTTGTTGCTGTGTTGGTATTGTGTTATATATACCATTCCCTGCGTTGTTTCTGTGTTGGTATTGTGTTATATATACCATTCCCTGCTTTGTTTCTGTGTTGGTATTGTGTTATATATACCATTCCCTGCGTTGTTTCTGTGTTGGTATTGTGTTATATATACCAATCCCTGCTTTGTTTCTGTGTTGGTATTGTGTTATATATACCATTCCCTGCGTTGTTTCTGTGTTGGTATTGTGTTATATATACCATTCCCTGCGTTGTTGCTGTGTTGGTATTGTGTTATATATACCATTCCCTGCTATGTTGCTGTGTTGGTATTGTGTTATATATACCATTCCCTGCTTTGTTGCTGTGTTGGTATTGTGTTATATATACCATTCCCTGCTTTGTTTCTGTGTTGGTATTGTGTTATATATACCATTCCCTGCTTTGTTTCTGTGTTGGTATTGTGTTATATATACCATTCCCTGCGTTGTTGCTGTGTTGGTATTGTGTTATATATACCATTCCCTGCTTTGTTGCTGTGTTGGTATTGTGTTATATATACCATTCCCTGCGTTGTTTCTGTGTTATTTATACCATTCCCTGCTTTGTTTCTGTGTTGGTATTGTGTTATATATACCATTTCCTGCTTTGTTGCTGTGTTGGTATTGTGTTATATATACCATTCCCTGCTTTGTTGCTGTGTTTGTATTGTGTTATATATACCATTCCCTGCGTTGTTTCTGTGTTTGTATTGTGTTATATATACCATTCCCTGCTTTGTTTCTGTGTTTGTATTGTGTTATATATACCATTCCCTGCGTTGTTTCTGTGTTTGTATTGTGTTATATATACCATTCCCTGCGTTGTTTCTGTGTTTGTATTGTGTTATATATACCAATCCTTGCGTTGTTGCTGTGTTGGTATTGTGTTATATATACCAATCCCTGCTTTGTTTCTGTGTTTGTATTGTGTTATATATACCATTCCTTGCGTTGTTGCTGTGTTGGTATTGTGTTATATATACCATTCCCTGCGTTGTTGCTGTGTTGGTATTGTGTTATATATACCATTCCCTGCGTTGTTGCTGTGTTGGTATTGTGTTATATATACCATTCCCTGCTTTGTTTCTGTGTTGGTATTGTGTTATATATACCATTCCCTGCTTTGTTTCTGTGTTGGTATTGTGTTATATATACCATTCCCTGCTTTGTTTCTGTGTTGGTATTGTGTTATATATACCATTCCCTGCGTTGTTTCTGTGTTGGTAGTGTGTTATATATACCATTCCCTGCTTTGTTGCTGTGTTGGTATTGTGTTATATATACCATTCCCTGCGTTGTTTCTGTGTTGGTATTGTGTTATATATACCATTCCCTGCGTTGTTGCTGTGTTGGTATTGTGTTATATATACCATTCCCTGCTTTGTTTCTGTGTTTGTATTGTGTTATATATACCATTCCCTGCGTTGTTTCTGTGTTTGTATTGTGTTATATATACCATTCCCTGCGTTGTTTCTGTGTTTGTATTGTGTTATATATACCAATCCTTGCGTTGTTGCTGTGTTGGTATTGTGTTATATATACCATTCCCTGCTTTGTTTCTGTGTTGGTATTGTGTTATATATACCATTCCCTGCGTTGTTGCTGTGTTGGTATTGTGTTATATATACCATTCCCTGCGTTGTTGCTGTGTTGGTATTGTGTTATATATACCAATCCTTGCGTTGTTGCTGTGTTTGTATTGTGTTATATATACCAATCCCTGCGTTGTTTCTGTGTTTGTATTGTGTTATATATACCATTCCCTGCGTTGTTTCTGTGTTGGGATTGTGTTATATATACCATTCCTTGCGTTGTTGCTGTGTTTGTATTGTGTTATATATACCATTCCCTGCGTTTTTTCTGGGTTTGTATTGTTTTATATATACCATTCCCTGCTTTGTTTCTGTGTTTGTATTGTGTTATATATACACCATTCCCTGCTTTGTTTCTGTGTTTGTATTGTGTTATATATACCAATCCCTGCTTTGTTTCTGTGTTTGTATTGTTTTATATATACCATTCCCTGCTTTGTTTCTGTGTTGGTATTGTGTTATATATACCATTCCCTGCGTTGTTGCTGTGTTGGTATTGTGTTATATATACCAATCCCTGCTTTGTTTCTGTGTTTGTATTGTGTTATATATACCATTCCCTGCGTTGTTTCTGTGTTTGTATTGTGTTATATATACCATTCCCTGCGTTTTTTCTGGGTTTGTATTGTTTTATATATACCATTCCCTGCTTTGTTTCTGTGTTTGTATTGTGTTATATATACACCATTCCCTGCTTTGTTTCTGTGTTTGTATTATGTTATATCATTATACAATTCCCTGCTTTGTTTCTGTGTTTGTAATGTGTTATATTATAAACCATTCCCTGCTTTATGTTAAACAAGCACATTTCCCCTTTTCAAAATTGTTTAAACTGTATCGCAAGATATCACCTCCAAAACATTAGGAGCTTTCAAGTCACACGACCCTTTAACCCTTTTCCAAATATAACACATTTAGAGTAGACAGAATTAATATTTGCGAAAATAGGGGAACATATCTACAAATGAAAGTATAATTACTGATAGAGTTGAAAATATTGTGATACGATGAGAAATTGCACAAGTTAAGCAATTTCCCCTTTGGCGACAATGTTTTTTAAAAGGACGATGCAGATATGCGTAAAAATAGCTCTGAATGTTGAATAAGTTTACATCTCACACTGGAGTGAAGGGACGAGTATAGCGGCTTCATGCAGAACAAGAACATTCATTGTTTAACGATAAGCCTCTCTCTGCGGATGTACGGATATTACAGCTAAACTGTTAACTCGCCTCATAGTATATTTAATATGTTACTATTTACTCAGAGCTTTACTAATAGTGTATTTAATTATTAATTCAACGAATGCGGACTCACCACATACATGTGTTCAATTAATTGCGTTAAGTGATATACTTCGAGTAACTCTTTACTTAAACGTGTTATATTTAAAGAATGACTATAACATTGAATTCAACTTTATACAGATTATGCTGTTAAGAAAATTATCAACGATTGGATAATTTCGAAAGGTAACATTGTTATTCTTATTGAAGTTATCTTCTTTGTTTTATTTGTATTTGATTAGAATGTATTGATTTACATTACATGTAGCAAAAGTACATGTACGAGTTTGAAATTGTTGATCTTGTGTAGTTTAGTCAAGCCGTGATGGTTGGCGACTACCAAAGTCGTCAATCCAGGTGCCGTGCGTTTGAACCCTGTTCTGTCACTGATTCTTACCGGTTATTGACAAAAGCGTCTCAAGGCTTCAATAAATGGGGTTAGACAAGTGTATATGTAAAGTAACCAGTTGCCTCGGAAAGGTTGAGTAGAATACTGGTGCAGGAAAGTCGGGAGGGAAACACTTGATTAGGTAACTGTCTAAAACCACTTTAAACTCGAAAGAATTATTTGAAGTTGTGCAGTAAATTTTCTTTTTAATCCTAATATTTATTTGGCAACTTTAAGGAAAAAATGCAAAGAAAAATGAACATTGCTAATACTTTAAAAAGTATCAATAGCCTTTAGCCATACTATTTCTTAATCAAAAGAAAACTTGCGTTTTTCAAGAAGGTAATATTTATATATTTTAATATTTCTAAATCAAAAGGAAACTTGCGTTTATTTAGAATGTAATATTTATATATTTTACTATTTCTTAATCAAAAGGAAACTTGCGTTTTTCAAGAAGGTAATATTTATATATTTTACTATTTCTAAATCAAAAGGAAACTTGCGTTTTTCAAGAAGGTAATATTTATATATTTTACTATTTCTAAATCAAAAGGAAACTTGCGTTTATTTAGAATGTAATATTTATATATTTTACTATTTCTTAATCAAAAGGAAACTTGCGTTTTTCAAGAAGGTAATATTTATATATTTTACTATTTCTAAATCAAAAGGAAACTTGCGTTTTTCAAGAAGGTAATATTTATATTTATTTAATGCCTATCGATGGATTATAGAGATATCTCAGTGAAATAGAAACTGGTAATCCACTTTTTCAAACAGTGAAATTACCATTTTCAAACAGTGAAATTACCACTTTTCAAGCAGTGAAATTACCATTTTTTGCCGGAACTACTTTCTTTCATGATTTATATTTGTTTAATTATGGAGTTTACTTATATTTTCTTTCATGCCCACTGATGAATTATAGAAATTTCTCATAAAATAATAATCCTATAATTTCACTTGTGAAACCAGTGAGATTATGACTTTTTAATTGACGGAACAACATTTTTTCTCCATGTTGTTGACAGAATTTATGAAAAAATTGAGTCTCAAAACGAGTGGAAATTAATTTGTCGACACAATAAAGATGGTCTGTGCATCTAAATATGTGATAACACATTGAATATGCCCCATAAGGCCTACATTTAATGACGTGAATCAACACAAGTCACTGTTTATATGTAAATGATAGTTGTAGCAGGAACGTATATCCTATAAGATATCTTATCTACGTTCCGGGTGGTAGTGATTTTAAAATCGTATTGTGTCACTGGTATTATAATAAGTATGTCATATCTAAAAGAGTTACACATAATACAACAAGGGAAACAAGATATGATTGAAAGTACGTAGATTGGCAAGCTTTACTTCCCCTTACCAGTGACGTCATTCAATGAATACACACATTGACATATTCTTCTACATGTATGCAAGAACCTGTACTTTACTGTAGATCAATTGTTGCTTAGATAGTATATGCAATATAGTTCCGTAGCTCGAATGGTTTTGATATTAATTACTATTGTGGATAGTTGTACTTAGATGGCTATAATGAGGAGTGTTTCAATAAGGTTTACACGGGAGGAACACGGGAATGAAGCTAGATTTTCATATTTACACATCGTCCTATTTGCGTTTATATGTTTGCAGGCATAGTATAAACATATATGCGAAATATAACGAGTAACAGGCATCGAATAAATCAGATGTATCGTGATCGTAAGAATAGAGCTTTAGAGTAGGCATATTCCTATGATATATGAATAATGAACGTCGCTTGTTTTCATTATCAATAAAGATCTAGCCATCTTGGTCGATCGAGTCGACCCGTTTTGACTTGGGTTTTTTACTTCGCCGATATAAAACATAATTTCCTTCGCAAAAGACTTCCATCCAAGAAATCTCCGTGAATATTTGACAATTGAAATAATTAATATCCTTTACATTTAAAAGAAATGGTTAAAATAGACACTTTTTTTTTTTAGCGAGACCTGCTTAAAAATTTCAATGGCCGCCGCATTGTTTTTAATTCTGCACCTGGAGATTACTACGCTAGTGTAAATCGGTTTGGGGCTCTCAACGGGGAATGCATTACCAAGTCATCGACTTTTTACACCTCCGTACTTTCAAAAATCTTTATTTGAAGCATAAAATAAATAGAATAATTATTTGTTTCAGTGTATTATCGAAATTCTTTCATCTCGTGAAAAGCAAAGGGTTATATTTTCACTCGTGGCTACGCCACTCTTGAAAATATCACCTTTGCTTTTCACTCGATGAAAGAAATTTCGATAATACACTGAAACAAACAATTATCCTCTATATTTTACTATTTCTAAATCAAAAGGAAACTTGCGTTTTTCAAGAATGTAATATTAATATCGTTTACTATTTCACAAATAAAAGGTATCTTCAGCTGACGATTATTTTAAACATCTAATAAAAATTGGGGAAATTGTCGACGATATTTTCAAAAGCCGGATGTTGCAGAAGGGTCGAAATCCGTCTGTGTGTAAATAACCCCCAGCATGAGACAGTACGAGACTTTGTGTCAGTGTCGATCACTTACTTCTAGATCCATATTTAACCGTTTCCCAAATATAACCACATTTGGACACATCTGCAGCAGAAAATTGTTGCAATCATCGTAGAAGAAATAATGGAAAAATTGCTCATAAAGAGCAATAACTCCTTCCGCCACAATGATTTAAACTCCATTCAAGTAATTTAATTTATATAGATTTTGCTGATGTTTGCCTGGATGTTATCATTAGATATACCTTCACACATCTGCCGTCTGCTGCAAAATTGTTGTATTTGGGAAATATGTTAAATGCATAATTCACAACATTGTTGATGGAATCTCATATCACGAGTAATTTCACCTTTACCCACGCATTTAACCAGTATCCCGCTTTACTCGACCTTTTGGGAAGGGAATAAATGTCCCTATGTGAAGCTTTCTCTATACATACAGCACTTCCTTTACAATCAATAGTTGATACACAATTGACAACATTGTTGGAAAAGATGGAATATCTCATAAAGTAGAATTTCACCTTTACCCTCTACACATTAAACCCGTCCCCGTTTAACTACACCCGAACTATGTGCTCTAAATGTACGATGTACTAAGTACCCGTAATGACTATTTGACCTATAAAAGCTTAGTGGAGATTCCGGAGGCGCAGGGTTCTATAGATCAACATTAGTTCAGGGTTCTTTAGATCTACACTGGTTCAGGGTTCTTTAGATCTACACTGGTTCAGGGTTCTTTAGATCTACACTGGTTCAGGGTTCTTTAGATATACACTGGTTCAGGGTTCTCTAGATCTACACTGGTTCAGGGTTCTCTAGATCAACATTAGTTCAGGGTTCTTTAGATCTACACTGGTTCAGGGTTTTTTAGATCTACACTGGTTCAGGGTTCTCTAGATCTACACTGGTTCAGGGTTCTCTAGATATACACTGGTTCAGGGTTCTCTAGATCAACATTAGTTCAGGGTTCTCTAGATCTACACTGGTTCAGGGTTCTTTAGATCTACACTGGTTCAGGGTTCTTTAGATCTACACTGGTTCAGGGTTCTCTAGATATACACTGGTTCAGGGTTCTTTAGATCAACATTAGTTCAGGGTTCTCTAGATCAACATTAGTTCAGGGTTCTCTAGATCTACACTGGTTCAGGGTTCTTTAGATCTACACTGGTTCAGGGTTCTTTAGATCTACACTGGTTCAGAGTTCTCTAGATATACACTGGTTCAGTGTTCTCTAGATCAACATTAGTTCAGGGTTCTCTAGATCAACATTAGTTCAGGGTTCTCTAGATCTACACTGGTTCAGGGTTCTCTAGATCTACACTGGTTCAGGGTTCTCTAGATATACACAGATTCAGGGTTCTCTAGATCAACACTGGTTCATGGTTCTCTAGATTTACACTGATTCAGGGTTCTCTAGATCTACACTGGTTCAGGGTTCTCTAGATCTACACTGATTCAGGGTTCTCTAGATCTACACTGGTTCAGGGTTCTCTAGATCTACACAGATTCAGGGTTCTCTAAATGAACACTGGTTCAGGGCTCTCTAGATCAACACTGGTTCAGGGTTCTCTAGATCAACATTAGTTCAGGGTTCTCTAGATTTACACTGGTTCAGGGTTCTCTAGATATACACAGATTCAGGGTTCTCTAGATTTACACTGGTTCAGGGTTCTCTAGATCTACACTGGTTCAGGGTTCTTTAGATCTACACTGGTTCAGGGTTCTCTAGATCTACACTGGTTCAGGGTTCTCTAGATCTACACTGTTTCAGGGTTCTCTAGATCAACATTACTTCAGGGTTCTCTAGATATACACAGATTCAGGGTTCTCTAGATATACACAGATTCAGGGTTCTCTAGATCTACACTGATTCAGGGTTCTCTAGATATACACTGGTTCAGGGCTCTCTAGATCAACACTGGTTCAGGGTTCTCTAGATCTACACTGGTTCAGGGTTCTCTAGATCTACACTGGTTCAGGGTTCTCTAGATCAACATTACTTCAGGGTTCTCTAGATCTACACTGGTTCAGGGTTCTCTAGATCAATATTAGTTCAGGGTTCTCTAGATATACACTGGTTCAGGGTTCTCTATATATACACATATTCAGGGTTCTCTAGATCTACACTGGTTCAGGGTATTGAAAAATAACCATAAGGTCTGTTGCCAGTCTATATATGTGGCTACAATGTAAGGTTTGATGTCAAAAGAGTTATCTCGGACAGAATGACATGCTCTCGTGAGACTGTGCGGACACAGATGCATTAAGACCAGACATACCTTGACGCGGCTCCAATGTAAATACATGTCTATTTAAATTGTGTACATGGATTAGTCTGAATAAATTTCCTTATACATAATTGAAGTCTCATCTATGTACGTGCTCAAGCATAATACTGTTACATGTGTAGAGTTTATATGATCATTGCACGTTTGATCACGCATATGTAACACACGAGAATTACCGTGCTAAGCTTTCAATGGTAGATAACTTATATAACTGACACCTCCTGTTATAGGATAAATGATTATACTATATAATAAACAAATACTGACGCACGCGTAATAAACGACTGAGTCTGTACTCGTGTGTTATTGGCGGGTAAAATCAGGAGGGATAGAATTCTCCTAGTTCACTTTCAGTGGTAAATAACTCGAGTGAGACGATCCTCTGAGTACCTACTCGATAGATTAATTTTTAAATAATAATTAAGATATTTACGCGCAAGTAACGAAGAATTGCGTCGGGACTAGTTTGTTATTGGCTTGAAAAATCACGAGGTGTAATATTTATCCTATAAGACTTTTAAAACAGATTAAGATCGGGTTTACGTTGGCATGCTTCCTTTATTGACGCATTTCCTTATAGGATTATTTGCTCACGCTTACCAACGATCAGCAGATGTGTGCACACTGGTTGGTATGGCGAGCGTTTATGAGATAAAGATGGAGATGTCCGTTAAAGTACGTGGTAAATATTCGAATCTTGCAAACTGTTGGTATGGCGCACTTTTATGAGATAAAGATGGAGATGTCCTTTAAAGTACGTGGTAAATATTCGAATCTTGCAAACTGTTGGTATGGCGCACTTTTATGAGATAAAGATGGAGATGTCCGTTAAAGTACGTGGTAAATATTCGAATCTTGCAAACTGTTGGTATGGCACACTTTTATGAGATAAAGATGGAGATGTCCTTTAAAGTACGTGGTAAATATGTGAATCTTGCAAACTGTTGGTATGTCGCACTTTTATGAGATAAAGATGGAGATGTCCTTTAAAGTACGTGGTAAATATGTGAATCTTGCAAACTGTTGGTATGTCGCACTTTTATGAGATAAAGAAGGAGATGTCCGTTAAAGTACGTGGTAAATATGTGAATCTTGCAAACGGTTTTTATGGCGCACTTTTTTTTTAGATAAAGAGTGATTTGACTATTAGAGCAAGTGGTACATATGTGAATTTTGCGCATGAGCATTTTTTTGAGAAACAGAGAGAGAGTTGACTATTAGAGCAAGTGGTAAATGTGTGAATCCTTCAAACTGTTGGATGCGCATTTTTATGAGATAAAGAGGGAGTTGACTCTTAGAGCAAGTGGTAAATTTGTGAATCTTGCAAACTGTTTGATGCGCATTTTTATGACATAAATATGGAGATGTCCGTTTAAGCACGATAAAGTCGAGCTGCGATAACTCGGTCGGTTATTCCAGATGTCGTGAATTCGAATTCCGGTTCATCTATTGATGTTGTCCTGTGATTGATAAAAGGCATTGTGCATGGTGACATTCGTACGGTACCAATTACCTGGGGGAGACTATTAAGTGTGAAGATTAAATTCACGGACGTCAGTATTCACACAATCTACGCATACACTACAGTTTATGGTTGGCGTGTAAATCACACTCTCTTTACATACACTACAGTTTATGGTTGGCGTGTAAATCACATAATCTACACATACACTACAGTTTATGGTTGGCGTGTAAATCACATAATCTACACATACACTACAGTTTATGGCTGTCGTGTAAATCACACAATCTACACATACAGTACAGTTTATGGTTGGCGTGTAAATCACACAATCTACACATACAGTACAGTTTATGGTTGGCGTGTAAATCACACAATCTACACATACAGTACAGTTTATGGTTGGCGTGTAAATCACACAATCTACACATACACTACAGTTTATGGTTGTCGTATGAATCACACAATCTACACATACACTACAGTTTATGGTTGGCGTGTAAATCACACACTCTTTAAATACACTACAGTTTATGGTTGGCGTGTAAATCACACAATCTACACATACACTACAGTTTATGGGTGGCGTGTAAATCACACAATCTACACATACAGTACAGTTTATGGTTGGCGTGTAAATCACACAATCTACACATACACTACAGTTTATGGTTGGCGTGTAAATCACACAATCTACACATACAGTACAGTTTATGGTTGGTGTGTAAATCACACAATCTACACATACACTACAGTTTATGGTTGTCGTTTAAATCACACAATCTGCACATACACTACAGTTTATGGCTGTCGTGTAAATCACGCAATCTACACATACACTACAGTTTATGGTTGGCATGTAAATCACAATCTACACATACAATACAGTTTATGGTTGGCGTGTAAATCAGGCAATCTACAAATACACTACAGTTTATGGTTGGCGTGTAAATCAAACAATCTACACATACACTACAGTTTATGGTTGTCGTGTAAATCAAACAATCTGCAGATACACTACAGTTTATGGTTGGCGTGTAAATCACACAATCTACACATACACTACAGTTTATGATTGGCGTGTAAATCACACAATCTGCAGATACACTACAGTTTATGGTTGGCGTGTAAATCAAACAATCTACACATACACTACAGTTTATGATTGGCGTGTAAATCACACAATCTGCAGATACACTACAGTTTATGGTTGGCGTGTAAATCACACAATCTACCAATAGAATACAGTTCATGGTTGGCTTGTAAATCACACAATCTGCAGATACACTACAGTTCATGGTTGGCGTGTAAATCACACACTCTGCAGATACACTACAGTTCATGGTTGGCGTGTAAATCACACACTCTGCGCATACACTACAGCTTTTTGGTTGGCGTGTAAATCACACACTCTGCATATACACTACAGTTTTTTGGTTGGCGTGTAAATCATACAATCTGCACATTCACTACAGTTTATGGTTGGCGTGTAAATCACACAATATACACATACAATACAATCAATCACGCCCCACTGCTACATTTTGATTGACGAGAAAATGTTTTTCAATAACGCCCTATTACCATTTTTGGTAATTCAATAAGTTGTGTTTTGTTTTTGCACTTAATAATCTGCGTGTATGCTAAACCCACCATCCTGAGTACCAAGCAGTGAAGGCCATTACTACCCTTTTAATGTATTTAGTATGACCCAGTCGGGGATCGATCACATGACCTCACCTTACTTGAGGCGGACGCTTTATGTATCCCTAATGTTGACACATTTTAGTGCATTTGCATCCATGCAGATGCCTTTTGAAAACATTGTGACAAGAGAAGAAAAATTCTCAAGACGAGCAATTTCTCCTTTTGGCACAATATTTATAGCTATATGTATATATATTAATATCATTGTTCCATACGTTTTCAAAGTGGTCTGCTACTGATTTGTGTTGATGTGGAATGTGTTAACGATGAAGGGTGTAGGCGAACAATGGGATCAGTTTACTATTATGCATATCAAACTTCATGTCATGGCGGAAAACTGGTCTGCTGCTGGAATGGAATATGTTAGAAATGGTTAACGATAGAGGTGTAGGCGTAGACATGGATTGTTTTACTGCTCGGCATTTCAATGTTTATGTCATGTCGGAAACGTTCCTCCCAAGGGTATGTCCCTTATATGCTTCAAAGTGTATATAACACATACTACCAAGATTTATGACAAAATGAAAATGTTCTAAGTGAAAATACATTCACATTGGATGTTCTAAGTTGTCCAGGTGATATGAAATGATGTCATAACATACGACTTGATACATAATCGCGTCACGATCACTATAATTTGTTGACCTCGTGATCATAACTCGCTAATAACACATTCGTGTAGCCACATTCTCTAAAATAAATAGAATTCCCGTATCAAAATGTCAACGCTAAAAACACTATGTATATTTGTATATATCAAAGACATGTGTTTATCTCTGTATATATGCATGCTCACATGTGACAACATTGTTTGTATGACGATTAGCTATATAGTGCTAACGTAAAATAAAATAGTAATCTTAATAAAACTATCAACTTATCCAGATGCATCATCTGATTCGTCTGATGTCATTAAACCTTCCCAACTGGCGAATTTAGAACATATTATGACGAAAGGAGAAACGAGAAGAAATAGTTGCTGAAACTGCATGCTATAAATCTTTGGTAAAAAAAGGTAAAACTTAATGAGTAATTTCTCCTCTTGTCACAATGTTCTCTACTCAATTTATAGTTATATTTTCTATGTCAGAGAGTATCCGTATTTGTGCCTTGATTATTTCTGCTGCAGATTTGTTGTACATGTGAAAAAGGGGTTATAGTTACTATTCACAGATGTGTTGTATGTGAAAAAGGGGTTATAGTTACTATTCACAGATGTGTTGTATGTGAAAAAGGGGTTATAGTTACTATTCACAGATGTGTTGTATGTGGGAAAGGGGTTATAGTTACTATTCACAGATCTAAATTTTGAGATACGGAAATATTTTTAAAGTACTCCTCGTATAGATGATAGGCTTTAAGTGTTGAATTCCTGCAGGAAACAACCAGTATGAGTCCGTTCATGGGAAAATGTACATGTTGTCCTCTGGGAACAGAGAAGTATGAGATCAGTCTGTACATCCACACAGTCTGGTCAAGATCTACACAGTTCATATATTGCTAACATAAGCTTCTTTGAAGTGTCTGTCAACATGTGTAGATTATAATAAGACTGGGAAGATGGGATCTGAACTTACACGATTCAGAGATGCCAACTTGTACCTTTTCGCACTGACGAGCTCCTATATACATGTAGTCCAATCTTCAAACAAAACTTCATAGTTTTTCCCACTTACAGACTCTTCTGACGCCTCTACAACAGAAAACGTGGCACAAGGAGAAATTGCTCATAATGCGAAATGTTTCCAACTGTTGTCAATAGTTATAATTTCATCTATAGGTTTTACGTCGTGATAAGAACATCTCGGGAACACATTTTGACAATTATGTAGATAAGCATTAGTAAGTATGGTTCAAATCAGCTTCTGCTTGCATTATCAAAAGATGAAACACAATACTATAGGGGCCCATAATGCTACATTTACACTATATTCCCGGCGGCCACGGCAGCCCCATTTGCCCAAAACATAGTGCACCGTGGTACTTTGGCCATTTTTCCCTCTGTATTCAAGTCGTGTTACGTCTCGGCACGTTTTTCTCACGGTCTATCACGGTATATCCGTTATAGACCGTGGGAGGAAAACGGGGGCCTAGTCCCCGGACACTCCAAGGCGCACGCACGTACTGATGAAGTGTATTTGTGGGGTTATTTCCTTCGATGTTTTTGTGTGGGGTGCACCCCACAAGTATGCAATTCATTCCGTAATAACTTCCCTTTTACGGAATGAATAACAGTAATATGCAAATGAGATACCCGTTATAAAATATATATATATTTTTTTTTATCTAAGTGTCTTTATAAAGGGCGCTGGATGGGCTTGTCTTGTGCTGGGTGGGCTTGTCTTTATAAGGGTGCTGGGTGGGCTTTAGGAGAACACCACACCCACAAGTATTCGGCCCTGGTCTACTACGGATGCCAGTAAGTTCCCTCCCGGCCCGTCACGTTTCTGATCAAGGTCTGACACGGCTTTTTTACGGATGAAATGTGGACGCCGGGCAGCTTTGGAACACGTTTGAACCCACGGTATAAAGAGAAGGCCTCCCTAGCAATAGCATGTTTTGCTGGGTGCATACATCGAGTATTTGCGTCCAGCAGCAGTTGAAGAGAGGGAATGCCAGAGTGCAGTAGTCAGGAAGAAGGCGGATAAGAAGGCTAATATCCATGTGGCTGCGCGAATGGTTATCGGAAGACAGAGGCAACAGCTGGGCCACTTCTCAACATTTTCTTTCTAGAGAGCTCCGGACTGAAGATGTCAACGCCTTCCAGAACTACCTGAGGATGCCTCCAGAGCTCTTCGACGAGATCCCGGAAAAGAGTAACACCAGCCATCGAGAGACAGCTCTGCACAGGGACCGGGTCAGCAGCAGCAGCACGCTCTTCTACATCTGGCGGCGGTGAACGGCGAGGATCTTCAGGCTGATGGTGGGTGGTGGATGCAGGGACGGGGGGGCGGGGGGGCGTTGTTAGTGGCTTCCTACGTCTAGGAATGTTTTCGGTGGAATAGCTTGGCTTTCTTTCTTTAAAGCTTGGTCTTCTCTCTTCATAGTGTAGATGCAGTAATCTGTTGTCGATTGCTCAGACTCGAATGAAACTCCCCTGCCTGCCCCGGCTTTTATATAGTCCCTCCCAGACCATGCGCGCCGTGTCAGACCGTAGTAGAACGCAACGCACCGTAGCGCGCCGGACCGGTAAACCGTCACACGCCGGGACGTACCGTGATTGAACGTGACTAAACTTGAAAGGACCGTGAGATGCCGGGGAATACACATGCTTCCCGTCCCACTACGGACCGCCTCCATGTTGTGTTACGGCCTATTCGTACTGTCACGTTTTGTTGCGTTAACCCCGTTTTACTACGGCCTCCTGGGTTTCTCCTCCGCATCGTGATTGCCGTGGCAAATCATTTGACAGTTTAAAAATATGACACGGCATCCACGGCAATCACGGCCTGTCACGTTTGTCCATCCCGTCCCCCACGTTGTCTCACGTTCATCCCGTTGTGTCCACGGTGGCCTGAAACGGGGCTGCCTTGGCCGCCGGGAACATAGTGTAATCGTAGAATTAGGCCTGAACTGTCAACGAATCCATTACAAAATGGGAACTTCTTAATACTACAAGTTCAATATCTAAATACAATTTATGTCAGTCAGTTTTATGCACGAGATAACCCTTAAACGAATTCATTTATATCATTGGTCTATGTTACTCGGTAATTTCTAAATTGTATTTGACGACTGTCAATTTCATCAATACGTAATTAATATTTTACAAAATAAATTGTTAACCGTATGCCTGCATAAACAGCCAAGTCAGAAAAATAAAGAATTATTTTGTTTAAACTAACATAATAACCCGAACGCAAACACAACCTTTAAAACACAAACGTTATAATTCCATTTCTCTATTTAAAAATTGAAACGTTTTCCATGTAAACTAATATTTGTGTAATAAAAACACATCGGTAACACGAGCCGCCTATACGCAGTCATGCTGATACTGCTTTACAGAAATATCGTCACACCTTCTATGTATAATTTACGAACAGTGCAGACCCAGATCAGATTATGCGGTTGCGTTGGATGACCTGGATCTACGCTTATTGCATAAACATTATTATTGATTTTCGCAGACCTCCGTCCATTTATTCCTATAGAATATATAAAGCGGTTCAGCTTTATGCGATTGATGGTTTGCCTTGCATCTGCAGGGTCTTCCCAGACTATTCAGTGCCAGTACATATCATTAAGTCATAGATGTAGATGTTGACACAACTAATAGAACGTATAGCCTCTCTGTTTGCAATCAAATGCAAGTTTAAATGATGCCAAACCGGCGTCATTGACCCTTTCCAACATGATGTCGCATTCTGACGTGTAATGAAGCAGACGACATGTGAATTCATTGTGCAAAAGGAAAATTATAAGCAGAATGAGCTTACTTTTCTTTTTGCCACAATGATTTAAAATCTTATTCAAAATTGAACTTTCAATCAAGGAGAGTTTCCATAGCTCTGCCTCGATATTTTTTCGAAGTCGTTTGCTCCAGATTTGCTGGTTTAATATCCAAACTGACAGGACGAGGCTCTGATTTATTTTCCTTTACCATGGTGACTGTCTGCCTGTACCATGGTGACTGTCTGCCTGTGAGTGTTTGTGTTTTTGTCGACATATCCTGTCCTTTAACGACATTTTCAAAACTATTTCTGTTTTATCATGGCGATAAAGCCCTCGATATGTGTATGATATCTTATGTATGTAAGTACATGTATTTGTAAATGTTTTAACTGACTATAAATCATTTTTATTTATCATTATTATTACTATCATTATCATTATAAGTTTCGTCGAACGTGTGCATTCTAGCTTTATCGAACTAGTACTCCATACAACTTTAATCACGGGGAACTAAAACTACATACCTTACCTCGTGACTATTAAGTGGAACACCTCGTCGTGTAGTGGCAGTGCGTCCGTCTCGGCTGTGGGAGTTTGCAGGTTCTATTTCCAGTCGGGTCATTGCAACGTCTTTAACAAATGACAGTAATTGCTTTCCCGCATGGCTTATGACTCTAGGGCTAACGCTTTCGATTGACATTGTTGAAATCAGCGAAAAACACTTAACAAACAACACAAACAAAGGAACTCAAGATGTCCTGTTCATTATTAATTCAGTGTATGTTTTATCAGTGAAATTCACCGATGTCTCTGTCTTGCTCGACTTTATCAATCTGCCAATCGCTCATAACCGTTATCCGCCCGAATCCAGTACGGAAATCGATACTTCATTCATTTCGCGCTGAAACCCTTCCCAACATAAAACAAATCTGCGACAGATGTGTTTGAAAACAGCTATTTAATTAAGTTAAAAACAGTGTGGCAAAGGGAGAAATTGCTCATCTTGAGCAACTTCTTCTTTTGATTTTTGTTTCGCCGAGTCGCGGTTAAACAGTCGGTACCGAAGCGGGCTGTGAATTAAGAAGTTGTGAATTAAAACCCCAGCTCGGCCAACATTGTCTCTTGGGTTAGACCAATGTCAATTCGATCCGCGCCATTCGTCTTCCACCAATGGGCAAACAGTCGGGCAGTTGTTTCGAAAGAAACACATGGGTATAAGTGAATCAATTGCCGTCGTCAAACAAAGGGAAATCAGCTGAAAACGGCGTTAACCCCCCCCCCCCCCCCCCCCCCCCAACAAATCAATAAATTGAACAATGGCTTTATTAGTAATAGCGAATAGACATGTCCTGATGCGTCTGTATACAGTGGAGTATCAGATGAACCTGTACATACGCACAGTCGAACAAGAGTCTTTTCTGTCCGATTACATATTATTATCGACACAAGGGTAACTTCTGGGGGGAGGGGGGAGGGGGGAGGGGGGAGGGGGGAGGGGGAGGGGTTGTAGAAGTTTCGATTGTTGATTCATACTAAGGACCTTAATGGAAGATACTAATCAACAGAACAAACCTGCTATTACTAATTAACAAACGGTGCAGTTTTGTGTTTTAATGTGGGTTTACGACGCTTTCCAAAACAATTTCAGTTGTATCATGACGGCAGCTTTGTCATGCTCCCTTGGAATTCAAAGCAGTACTAGTCTGGACTAAGACATGTGCCGCCCGGTTCCCCGATGCTAACAAATTGGCGACTTCGGATTCCTAGGAACAGAAGAGATATATCAGATTGCTATTCTGGATATACTCTGCTATAAATACTACTTAACAAAAATATAAATAATTTAAAGGAGATTTGCGAGGAAAAGGGAGCACGATCAGCTTGTTCATGATCAATCTATCATATACAAGCTAGTATAGTTACCCTAGAAGAGCACTTATACGACAAAGTCAGGATAAATAGAGGATATTTCATGAGTGATTATTCATTATCATTGTTATTGACATTATTTTCATAGTTTGGTTTCCGCGTTGAAAAAAAGACTTGAGCGTAAGACTGGAAACCAAACTAGAAGTGTCATATGATATTTGTGTAGTGTCATATGATATTTGTGTAGTGTCATATGATATGTATGTAATGTCATTTTGACACTCCCAGAGAGGACTGTTATGTGATCTCACCGCTGTTAAACTGCAAAACTAGTGAAAGTAACGTTATAGTTAATTAAATCAGTCAACTTACAGCAGGACAAAGATAAAAGCAGTTAATGTTGTCGCAAATATGACGAGGCTTTCCTTTAAACCAAATAGATCAATCGCGTGATTCGTGTGTATTTCTTAAAGGTATAATGTCTGCAGAATGAGACTTGCTACTTTCTTGCAACCCTGATCGCTAAGGAGGGAAGCAATGACTACCCTCGAGGATCGAACCCTGATCTAATTAAAACGTTCGTACGACAAATGAGCAGTCCCACGAGATAACCAACATTGTGGCCTCTGCGTAATGTATCTGTGCAGGCTAATCCGGGCCGAAACATTCCGTCTCAGGGGGATACAGGTATACAGTAATGATTCCTGAAACAGAAAATCCACAGGAGGCGAAACAAGTATGTCCGGGTTAGCCTGTGCGGCATGCTTAAGATGATCCGGGTCGATACTTAACGCGTAGTCCACAATATTGGTTTTCATGTGGAACGGCTGAAATACATTTTATTTATGGTGAAGATAATGGTTTTGCTTGCATTATCAAAACAGGACAATGTCGGGTTTGAAATTCCAACAATGGTGCTCGATCTAGAACAGATCAAAACCAATATTTATAGAAGCGTGATATAAAAATGTTATTGCTTTCACATTACGTTTAAGCTTTATTTAAAATGACAATGGAACAATGATAGGCGAAAGCATATTCTTACATTTAATTTAACGTTATTGCCTTGCACAATTAACAGATGCAATTTTGAAAAAGAAGTATGATACAATTTATCATAAAATAAATAATTTTATGAATGTATGCCAACTGTTTAAAAGTATTCCTGTTCTTTGATTTATTCTCATATTTGCGAAACTATTATAAATTGGTACCTATCCGATTCGGAATAATATGGAACCAGCAGCGAAATTCTAAGACGGTTTAGCTTCACCATGCTTACTTTTTTTTTAATGTTTGTGCTTGTATTTTGAAAATAAATTCTTTGATAACATAGCCCTTATCGAATGGTATTTATACCACAGTTAGAAAATAGCATAACAAGAAAGAGAAATATGTAGTAGATTTGACTTATACAAAACTATTCATTTCGTAGTTTACACATACATGTATACATTTATTTTGTAATTTACACATATGCATTTATTTTGTAATTTACACATATACATTTATTTTGTAATTTACACATATGCATTTATTTTGTAATTTACACATATACATTTATGTTGTAGTTTACACATATACATTTACATAAAAAAAGTTTACGTGACCAGCTAATAGTAATACGATATAATTTGAATTCCATGATTTTAACATAAATCAATAAAGCAGATATTAAATGAAATAATTGGCTTTCACTATGAATGCTTAAACTTTAGTGTGAATATAACAAATGTTGAAAGATTGTATCTTATAATTTATTCATACTTACATAATACATTATGTATATTACTTTAAAGACGATCTGAAGCTTATAGAATGTGAATAGTGGATATTTAAATGCATACACAAATGTTGAGTACATAACTAAACTAATTTAATTGTATAACAGGAATCAATATGAATACGTGAGCGGGTAGTTTATGTGCAGGGTAATGTATTTATCCACCGATCTAACATAAACACTCTCCCTAACTTCCACTTACACTTCCTGCATTCAGTCACGTTTTCCTTAATGAATGCACGTGCGCCCGGGGGCACCTGCGTCAATTTGAACCTTTAGTCCGCTGTAAATAACTCACTGTTGTTTACGAATCACTTATCAAGTATCAAATGAACCGTTTCCTTTCTTCTCTAATTCCCGTGTTCGTCTCTTTGTAAGTTCATTTTGAATCATACGGGGGGTGTTTGGTTTCGCCGTTTGAAATCATGTTTGATACAGGTCTGTCTATGACTCCCTTTTTCTGATTCCCTCAAGAATAACTATTTTGACCCTCTGCAGCTGGCAACTCCATCAAACCGTTCATGCTGTCTAATCTGGTGCTACATTGTTCGCAACTCATATAACACTATTGAATAACGTTCGGATGTGAATAACGTACAGCATGTTAATATTTCGTCTCACGATTTATATTTTTTCATACTTTTCTCTTGATGTTTGAAGGTCGCCTGACGGAGATTTGATTTAATTCTAAAGGTGTTAAGGAGATGAATACATAACACTTACACAGTGATAACTGCTTGAAATCGAGTGTTGAACGTTTGTCTCATGATTGAAAAAAATTAACTCTTTTTTCATGATGTTTAAAATGTTGACTGAATTGTTGGAAATGAGGAAGGAAAAGGGAACAGATTCATAAAATGTACACCATGATAAATGTTCGAAATCGAGTGTTGATGTTTTGTCTCATGAACGAAAGATGTCCAGGTGGTATCGTGTGTATTATGCTAATGGCCCGTGAAACATAACTCTTAATATAACTCTCGGAAAACCGTACATTACATAAATTGTAAGCGAAAGTAGAATAGCACAGAACGGGAGAGTATCTATATTTCTCTCAGGTACAACAGTTACTATTGTACAGCTTGAGAAATAACAATAAATACGTACAATGTCAATGAAGAATTCAGTCACGTGAAAACGTGTTTGTAGTTACCACGATACGGACAACTATTTTTAATTTTACTATTTATTCAAAATTAAGAAAAATAAAGCGATTTGAATGCTCCCAAAAGTATATAGAAACATAAAAAAGCCACAAAGCACATATATGAACTTTCAAGAATTAACAACTTGCAAATATCCATATCAGGCTTCATATTCTAGAATTAACAACTTGCAAATATCAATATCGGGCTTCATATCCTAGATTTAACAACTTGCAAATATCCATATCGGGCTTCACATTCTAGATTTAACAACTTGCAACTATCAATTTCAGGCGTCATATCCTAGAATTAATAACTTGCAAATATCCATATCGGGCTTCATATCCTAGAATCAACAACTTGCTAATATCCATATCGGACTTCATTACATAGAATTCACAACTTTCGGATATTTATATCAGGCTTCACATACTAGAATTAACAACTTGCAAATATCCATATCGGGCTCCACATCCTAGAATTAACAACTTGCAAATATCCATATCGGGCTCCACATCCTAGAATTAACAACTTGCAAATATCCATATAAGGCTTCACATCTTATAATTAACAACTTGCAAATATCCATATAAGGCTTCACATCTTAGAATTAACAACTTGCAACTGTCCATATAAGGCTTCACATCCTAGAATTAATAACTTGCAAATATCCATATCAGGCTTCACATACAAGAATTAACAACTTGCAAACATCTATATCAGGCTTCACATTCAAGAATTAACAACTTGCAAATATCCATATCAGGCTTCACATTCAAGAATTAACAACTTGCAAACATCTATATCAGGCTTCACATTCAAGAATTAACAACTTGCAAATATCCATATCAGGCTTTACATTCAAGAATTAACAACTTGCAAATATCCATATCAGGCTTCACATTCAAAAATTAACAACTTGCAAATATCTATATCAGGCTTTACATTCAAGAATTGACAACTTGCAAATATCAATATCAGGCTTCACATTCAAGAATTAACAACTTGCAAATATCCATTTTACAACTTGCACATATCCATATCAGGCTTCACAATCAATATCAGGCTTCACATTAAAAAAAATACAACTTCCAACTATCCATATCAAGTTGCACATTTTGAATTAACAACTTGCAACTATCCATATCAAGCTTCATATACAAGAATTAACAACTTGCAAATATCTATATCAGGCTTTACATTAAAAAATTAACAACTTGCAAATATCCATATCAGGCTTCACATTCAAGAGTTAACAACTTGTAAATATCTATATCAGGTTTGACATTCTAGAATATACAACAAGATGATTTTAATCAGATTGATCAGGCTTCATACTTCGTTTTCGAATCATAACTTTTCTTATCCTCATTCCAATTGTGAAAACATCCAGGCAGCCATCGTCGTAGTGGTGTATTCGTTGGGGCAGCGGGATCGAAAGAGCAAATATCCAGGCCGCCAGCGTCTTAATGGTGTATTCGTTGGCGCAGCGGGATCGAAAGAACAAATATCCAGGCCGCCACTGTCTTAGTGGTGTATTCGTTGGGGAAGCGGGATCGAAAGAGCAAATATACAGGCCGCCAGCGTCTTAGTGGTGTATTCGTTGGGGAAGCGGGATCGAAAGACGAAATATCCAGGCCGCCAGCGTCTTAGTGGTGTATTCCTTGGGGGAAGCGGGATCGAAAGACGAAATATCCATGCCGCCAGCGAATTAGTGGTATATTCGTTGGGGAAACGGGATCGAAAGACGAAATATCCATGCCGCCAGCGTATTAGTGGTGTATTCGTTGGGGAAGCGGGATCGAAAGACGAAATATCCATGCCGCCAGCGTATTAGTGGTGTATTCGTTGGGGAAGCGGGATCGAAAGAACAAATATCCAGGCCGCCGGCGTATTAGTGGTGTATTCGTTGGGGGAAGCGGGATCAAAAGACGAAATATCCAGGCCGCCACCGTATTTGTGGTGTATTCGTTGGGGAAGCGGGATCGAAAGACGAAATATCCAGGCCGCCACCGTATTAGTGGTGTATTCGTTGGGGAAGCGGGATCAAAAGACGAAATATCCAGGCCGCCACCGTATTAGTGGTGTATTCGTTGGGAAAGCGGGATCGAAATACGAAATATCCAGGCCGCCACCGTATTAGTGGTGTATTCGTTGGGGAAGCGGGATCGAAAGACGAAATATCCAGGCCGCCACCGTAATAGTGGTGTATTCGTTAGGGAAGCGGGATCAAAAGACGAAATATCCAGGCCGCCACCGTATTAGTGGTGTATTCGTTGGGGGAAGCGGAATCAAAAGAGCAAATATCCAGGGTGCCACCGTCTTAGTGGTGTACTTGTTAGGTGAAGCGGGATCGAAAGACGAAATATCCAGGCCGCCACCGTATTAGTGGTGTATTCGTTGGGGAAGCGGGATCAAAAGAGCAAATATCCAGGCCGCCACCGTCTTAGTGGTGTATTCGTTGGGGAAGCGGGATCGAAAGACCAAATATCCAGGCCGCCAGCGTCTTAGTGGTGTATTCGTTGGGGGAAGCGGGATCGAAAGAACAAATATCCAGGACGCCAGCTTCTTAGTGATGTATTCGTTGGGGGAAGCGGGATCGAAAGACCAAATATCCAGGCCGCCAGCGTCTTAGTGGTGTATTCGTTGGGGGAAGCGGGATCGAAAGAACAAATATCCAGGCCGCCACCGTCTTAGTGGTGTATTCGTTGGGGGAAGCGGGATCGAAAGACCAAATATCCAGGCCGCCAGCGTCTTAGTGGTGTATTCGTTGGGGGAAGCGGGATCGAAAGAACAAATATCCAGGCCGCCAGCGTCTTAGTGGTGTATTCGTTGGGGAAGCGGGATCGAACGAGCAAATATCCAGGCCGCCACCGTCTTAGTGGTGTATTCGTTGGGGGAAGCGGGATCGAAAGAACAAATATCCAGGCCGCCAGCGTCTTAGTGGTGTATTCGTTGGGAAAGCGGGATCGAAAGAGCAAATATCCAGGCCGCCACCGTCTTAGTGGTGTATTCGTTGGGGGAAGCGGGATCGAAAGACCAAATATCCAGGCCGCAAGCGTATTAGTGGTGTCTTCGTTGGGGGAAGCGGGATCGAAAGAACAAATATCCAGGCCGTCAGCGTCTTAGTGGTGTATTTGTTAGGGGAAGCGGGATCGAAAGAACAAATATCCAGGCCGCCACCGTCTTAGTGGTGTATTCGTTGGGGAAGCGGGATCGAAAGAACAAATATCCAGGCCGCCAGCGTATTAGTGGTGTATTCGTTGGGGAAGCGGGATCGAAAGAACAAATATCCAGGCCGCCACTGTCTTAGTGGTGTATTTGTTGGGGCAGCGGGATCGAACGAGCAAATATCCAGGCCGCCACCGTCTTAGTGGTGTATTCGTTGGGGGAAGCGGGATCGAAAGAACAAATATCCAGGCCGCCAGCGTCTTAGTGGTGTATTCGTTGGGGAAGCGGGATCGAAAGAGCAAATATCCAGGCCGCCACCGTCTTAGTGGTGTATTCGTTGGGGAAGCAGGATCGAAAGACCAAATATCCAGGCCGCCAGCGTCTTAGTGGTGTATTCGTTCGGGGAAGCGGGATCGAAAGAACAAAAATCCAGGCCTCCAGCGTCTTAGTGGTGTATTCGTTGGGGGAAGCGGGATCGAAAGACCAAATATCCAGGCCGCCAGCGTCTTAGTGGTGTATTCGTTGGGGGAAGCGGGATCGAAAGAACAAATATCCAGGCCGCCAGCGTCTTAGTGGTATATTCGTTGGGGAAACGGGATCGAAAGACGAAATATCCATGCCGCCAGCGTATTAGTGGTGTATTCGTTGGGGAAGCGGGATCGAAAGACGAAATATCCATGCCGCCAGCGTATTAGTGGTGTATTCGTTGGGGAAGCGGGATCGAAAAAACAAATATCCAGGCCGCCAGCGTATTAGTGGTGTATTCGTGGGGGGAAGCGGGATCAAAAGACGAAATATCCAGGCCGCCACCGTATTTGTGGTGTATTCGTTGGGGAAGCGGGATCGAAAGACGAAATATCCAGGCCGCCACCGTATTAGTGGTGTATTCGTTGGGGAAGCGGGATCAAAAGACGAAATATCCAGGCCGCCACCGTATTAGTGGTGTATTCGTTGGGAAAGCGGGATCGAAAGACGAAATATCCAGGCCGCCACCGTATTAGTGGTGTATTCGTTGGGGAAGCGGGATCGAAAGACGAAATATCCAGGCCGCCACCGTAATAGTGGTGTATTCGTTAGGGAAGCGGGATCAAAAGACGAAATATCCAGGCCGCCACCGTATTAGTGGTGTATTCGTTGGGGAAGCGGGATCAAAAGAGCAAATATCCAGGGCGCCACCGTCTTAGTGGTGTACTTGTTAGGGGAAGCGGGATCGAAAGACGAAATATCCAGGCCGCCACCGTATTAGTGGTGTATTCGTTGGGGAAGCGGGACCAAAAGAGCAAATATCCAGGCAGCCACCGTCTTAGTGGTGTATTCGTTGGGGAAGCGGGATCGAAAGACCAAATATCCAGGCCGCCAGCGTCTTAGTGGTGTATTCGTTGGGGGAAGCGGGATCGAAAGAACAAATATCCAGGCCGCCAGCGTCTTAGTGGTATATTCGTTGGGGGAAGCGGGATCGAAAGACCAAGTATCCAGGCCGCCAGCGTCTTAGTGGTGTATTCGTTGGGGGAAGCGGGATCGAAAGAACAAATATCCAGGCCGCCAGCGTCTTAGTGGTGTATTCGTTGGGGAAGCGGGATCGAAAGACCAAATATCCAGGCCGCCAGCGTCTTAGTGTTGTATTCGTTGGGGGAAGCGGGATCGAAAGAACAAATATCCAGGCCGCCAGCGTCTTAGTGGTGTATTCGTTGGGGAAGCGGGATCGAACGAGCAAATATCCAGGCCGCCACCGTCTTAGTGGTGTATTCGTTGGGGGGAAGCGGGATCGAAAGAACAAATATCCAGGCCGCCAGCGTCTTAGTGGTGTATTCGTTGGGAAAGCGGGATCGAAAGAGCAAATATCCAGGCCGCCACCGTCTTAGTGGTGTATTCGTTGGGGGAAGCGGGATCGAAAGACCAAATATCCAGGCCGCAAGCGTATTAGTGGTGTCTTCGTTGGGGGAAGCGGGATCAAAAGAACAAATATCCAGGCCGCCAGCGTCTTAGTGGTGTATTTGTTAGGGGAAGCGGGATCGAAAGAACAAATATCCAGGCCGCCACCGTCGTAGTGGTGTATTCGTTGGGGAAGCGGGATCGAAAGAACAAATATCCAGGCCGCCACTGTCTTAGTGGTGTATTTGTTGGGGCAGCGGGATCGAACGAGCAAATATCCAGGCCGCCACCGTCTTAGTGGTGTATTCGTTGGGGGAAGCGGGATCGAAAGAACAAATATCCAGGCCGCCTGCGTCTTAGTGGTGTATTCGTTGGGGAAGCGGGATCGAAAGAGCAAATATCCAGGCCGCCACCGTCTTAGTGGTGTATTCGTAGGGGAAGCGGGATCGAAAGACCAAATATCCAGGCCGCCAGTGTATTAGTGGTGTATTCGTTGGGGGAAGCGGGATCGAAAGAACAAATATCCAGGCCGCCAGCGTCTTAGTGGTGTATTTGTTAGGGGAAGCGGGATCGAAAGAACAAATATCCAGGCCGCCACCGTCTTAGTGGTGTATTCGTTGGGGAAGCGGGATCGAAAGAACAGATATCCAGGCCGCCACTGTCTTAGTGGTGTATTTGTTGGGGCAGCGGGATCGGGAAAGCAAACATCCATTATTGGTTAGAGCAACAGGATTGAGAGAGCAAGCATCCAGGCAGCCACCGTCTTAATAATGTATTTGTAAGAACACAAGGATCGGGAAAACAAACATCCAGGTAGCCAACATCTCATTGGTGTATTGGTTAGAGCGACAGGATTGAGAGAGCCTACATCCAGGTAGCCAACGTCTTATTGGTGTATTGGTTAAAGCGCCAGGATCGGGAGTGCAAACATCCAGGCAGCCAACGTCTTATTGGTGTATTGGTTAAAGCGCCAGGATCGGGAGTGCAAACATCCAGGCAGCCAACGTCTTATTGGTGTATTGGTTAAAGCGCCAGGATCGGGAGTGCAAACATCCAGGCAGCCAACGTCTTATTGGTGTATTGGTTAAAGCGCCAGGATCGGGAGTGCAAACATCCAGGCAGCCGACGTCTTATTGGTGTATTGGTTATAATACCTGGATCGGGAGTGCAAACATCCAGGCAGCCAACGTCATATTGGTGTATTGGTTAGAGCGACAGGATCGGGAGAGCAAACATTCAGGCAGCCAACGTCTTATTGGTGTATTGGTTATAATACCTGGATCGGGAGTGCAAACATTCAGGCAGCCAATGTCTTATTGGTGTATTGGTTAGAGCGACAGGATCGGGAGAGCAAACATTCAGGCAGCCAACGTCTTATTGGTGTATTAGTTATAATACCTGGATCGGGAGTGCAAACATCCAGGCAGCCATCCTCTTAATGATGTATTGGTTAGAGCGCCAGGCTCGGGAGTGCAAACATCCAGGCAGCCATCCTCTTAATGATGTATTGGTTAGAGCGCCAGGCTCGGGAGTGCAAACATCCAGGCAGCCATCCTCTTATACGTGTATTGGTTAGAGCGCCAGGATCGAGAGTGCAAACATCCAGGCAGCCATCCTCTTATACGTGTATTGGTTAGAGCGCCAGGATCGGCAGTGCAAACATCCAGGCAGCTATCCTCTTATACGTGTATTGGTTAGAGCGCCAGGATCGGGAGTGCAAACATCCAGGCAGCCATCCTCTTATACGTGTATTGGTTAGAGCGCCAGGATCGAGAGTGCAAACATCCAGGCAGCCATCCTCTTAATGATGTATTGGTTAGAGCGCCCAGGATCGGGAGTGCATTCATCCAGGCAGCCAACGTCTTATTGGTGTATTGGTTAAAGCGCCGGGATTGGCAGAGCAGGGTTCGATCCTCGGTCGGGTCGTACCAAGTACTAGGACAGTTGTAATGATGGCTTTCCTCCACTACGACTGATGTATATGTGTCAGGATAAACAGTACCGGCAGTACTGGTCATTTACCCAGAAAACGCCGTGATATTACTGATAGCATTACCACCTATGAGCTTAAACGCCGTGATATAACTGATAGCAATACCATCTCTGCGCTTAAACTCCGTGATACAACTGATAGCAATACCATATATACGCTTAAACGCCGTGATATAACTGATAGCAATACCACCTATGCGCTTAAACGCCGTGATATAGCTGATAGCAATACCACCTATTCGCTTAAACGACGTGAAATAACTTATAGCATTACCATCTTTGCGCTTAAAAACCGTGATATAACTGATAGCAATACCATTTATACGCTTAAACGCCGTTATATAACTGATAGCAATACCACATATGCGCTGAAACGCCGATATATAACTTATAGCATTACCATCTTTGCGCTTAAACGCCGTGATATAACTGATAGCAATACCCCTTATGTGCTTCAACGCCGTTATATAACTGATAGCAATACTACATATGCGCTTAAACGCCGTGATATAACTTATAGCATTACCATATATGCGCTTAAACACCGTGATATAACTGATAGCAATACCATCTATGCGCTTATACGCCGTGATATAACTGATAGCAATACCACATATGCGCTGAAACGCCGATATATAACTGATAGCAATACTACATATGCGCTTAAACACCGTGATATAACTGACAGCAATACCCCTTATGCGCTTCAACGCCGTTATATACCTGATAGCAATACTACATATGCGCTTAAATGCCGTGATATAACTTATAGCATTACCATATATGCGCTTAAACAACTTGATATAACTGATAGCAATACCACCTATGCCCTTAAACGTCGTGATATAAATGATAGCAATACCACCTATGCGCTTCAACACCGTGATATAACTGATATCAATACCCCTTATGCGCTTCAACGCCGTTATATACCTGATAGCAATACTACATATGCGCTTAAATGCCGTGATATAACTTATAGCATTACCATATATGCGCTTAAACAACGTGATATAACTGATAGCAATACCACCTATGCCCTTAAACGTCGTGATATAAATGATAGCAATACCACCTTTGCGCTTAAACACCGTGATATAACTGATATCAATACCCCTTATGCGCTTAAACGCTGTTATATAACTGATAGCAATACCATATATGCGCTTAAACGCCGTTATATAACTACTAGCAATACTAAATATGCGCTTAAACGCCGTGATATAACTTATAGCATTACCATATATGCGCTTAAACGCCATGATATAACGTATAGCACTACCACCTATGCGCTTAAACGCCGTTATATAACTGATAGAATAACCATATAAACGTTTAAACGCCTTGATATATCTGAACTGATAGTATTATTATTTATGTGCTTAAACACCGTTATATAACTGATAGCAATACCACCTATGCGCTTAAACGCCGTTATATAACTGATAGCAATACCACCTATGCGCTTAAACACCGTGATATAACTGATAGCAATACCACCTATGCGCTTAAACACCGTTATATAACTAATAGCAATACCATATATGCACTTAAACACAGTGATATAACTGATAACATTTCCATCTTTGCGCTTAAACACCATAAATAACTGATAGCAATACCCCTTATGCGCTTAAACGCCGTTATATAACTGATAGCAATACTACATATGCGCTTAAACGCCGTGATATAACTTATAGCATTACCATATATGCGCTTAAACATCGTGATATAACTTATAGCACTACCACCTCTGCGCTTAAACACAGTTATATAACTGATAGAATTACCATATATACGCTTAAACGCCGTGATATAACTGAACTGATAGCATTACCATCTATGCGCTTAAACACCATGATATAACTGATAGCAATGCCCCTTATGCGCTTAAACGCCGTTATATAACTGATAGCAATACTACATATGCGCTTAAACGCCGTGATATAACTTATAGCATTACGATATATGCGCTTAAACATCGTGATATAACTTATAACTCTACCACCTCTAATCTAAAGATTATCGAGTAAAATTGTGTGCAAGTAGAGGTAGATTCGGACGCTAAAGTTTCCGGATACGTTATTCGGCGAATTTCAAAGTGAAGTAAAAAAATATTTGATAGTCAAGTTAGTTGTAAAAGTCGGTTTATATTAAAGAATAGATAGCACAATGAAATATTTGATAGTAAAAGCTACACATCTTCATAACAATGTTTTAATACAAGTTTATAAAGACAAATTACTATTTGTAATGTAATGACTATTCCTAACAGTTACATGTAATATTATTTGAACACAAAACTTGAACAAATCCGACCAAGTCATAAAATTTGTGATCAGCAGCCACCTGTCTTAAGCAGCCAGTTTTGTCATGTCCCTTGGGTGGCTGCTGATCGCAAGTTTGACTGTATACGCTTAAACGCCGTGATATAACTGAACCGATAGCATTACCATCTATGCGCTTAAACACCGTGATATAACTGATAGCAATACCATATATGTGCTTAAACACCGTGATATAACTTATAGCAATACCACCTATGCGCTTAAACGCAGTGATATAACTGATAGAATTACCATATATGCGCCTAAACACCGTTATATAACTGATAGCATTACCATATATGCGCTTAAACGCCGAGATAACTTAAATACTTTAGAAAGCTGCAGAAAACCCAACTTAAGCATAACAAACTAATCCAGGAAATATGAAAAAAAAGTATTAATTTAAATAGGAGAACCATAAGCACATTGAAAATATTTGTTTATTCTTGGTTAATGAGTTTTATCATTTGTTGTTATTTATGTAATTTATCGTTTGCAATCTAACCCATTTTCCAACTGCAGAAGCAATCTAACCAATAATTTAAGCTATATTTATAGAGATTTTCAATAATATGTGATGCATGTTTTAAACATCGGCTACTGCAAATTTGTTATATCAGTTTACTAATTTGAACGTTATTGAAAATGTTAAAATCGATTTTAACGGTGATGATTTTAACATTGTGTTTAATGATTGCAGCTTAAACTGGCATAAACTATATTGATTGCGTAACAAGATTTTAGTTTATATTAATCACGCGCGAGGTTTACCACCTTCAAACCTTACTAGTACTCGCGTTGTCAGTAAGGTTGGGTTAATTGATTGATTGAGGTTCAATGTCGTTTACTATGTCTTTTTCATATCATGGTTGCCAGTTCACCTGTCAATGTTCTTCCTTGCTTTTTCAAACAAAATTCTTCTTTCCAAGCAACTTGCTGCTTTGCCACATGGACTGTAAGCCCTGGTTGTTTGGCCACATGGAATGGCGTATGGCGCTAAGCTGTTTTCAAACGTTGGAAAGGAATAATGTTGGCCCAGTTGGTTCGAACTTAAGGAAGATTGATCTTTTAAAAAGATGTACTTTTCATTAATATATAATACAATAAATAAAGTCAAAACGAGTTTGTAAGTATCTAATAATTCTGAAAGCGTGCACATATTGATAATGTTTATACAATACGATCGATATGACGTTCGGGACAAGATACACTTGTTTGTTTGTTTACAATGATGTTTATATAATACGATCGATATGTCGTTCTGGACAATATACACTTGTTTGTGTGTTTACAATGATGTTTATACAATACGATCAATAAGTCGTTCTGGACAATATACACTTGTTTGTTTGTTTACAATGATGTTTATACAATACGATCGATATGTCGTTCGGGACAAGATACACTTGTTTGTTTGTTTACAATGATGTTTATACAATACGATCAATAAGTCGTTCGGGAAAAGATACACGTGTGTGTTTGTTTACAATGATGTTTATACAATACGATCGATAAGTCGTTCGGGACAATTTACACTTGTTTGTTTGTTTTCAGCGATGTGTATACAATACGATCGATATGTCGTTCGGGACAAGATACACTTGCTTGTTTGCTTACAATGACGTTTATACAATACGATCAATTAGTCGTTTCGGAAAAGATAAACTTGTTTGTTTGTTTACAATGATGTTTATACAATACGATCGATAAGTCGTTTGGGAAAATATACACTTGTTTGTTTGTTTGTTTTCATTGATGTTTATACAATACGATTGATATGTCGTTCGGGACAAGATACACTTGACTGTTTGTTTACAATGATGTTAAAACAATACGATCGATATGTCGTTCGGGACAAGATACACTTGTTTGTTTGTTTGTTTACAATGATGTTTAAAGAATGGGATCGATATGTCGTTCGGGAAAAGATACACTTGTTTGTTTGTTTACAATGATGTTTATACAATACGATCAATAAGTCGTTCGGGAAAAGATACACGTGTTTGTTTGTTTTCAGCGATGTGTATACAATACGATCGATATATCGTTCGGGAAAAGATACACGTGTTTGTTTGTTTTCAGCGATGTGTATACAATACGATCGATATATCGTTCGGGAAAAGATACACTTGTTTGTTTGTTTGTTTACAATGATGTTTATACAATACGATCGATATATCGTTTTGGACAAGATACACTTGTTTGTTTGTTTGTTTACAATGATGTTTAAACAATACGATTGATAAGTCGTTCGGGATAAGATACACTTGTTTGTTTGTTTACAATGATGTTTATACAATACGATCAATAAGTCGTTCTGGACAATATACACTTGTTTGTTTGTTTACAATGATGTTTATACAATACGATCGATATGTCGTTCGGGACAAGATACACTTGTTTGTTTGTTTACAATGATGTTTATACAATACGATCGATATGTCGTTCGGGACAAGATACACTTGTTTGTTTGTTTACAATGATGTTTATACGATACGATCGAAACGTCGTTCGGGACAAGATACACTTGTTTGTTTGTTTACAATGATGTGTATACAATACGATCAATAAGTCGTTCGGGACAAGATACACATGTTTGTTTGTTTACAATGATGTTTATACAATACGATCAATAAGTCGTTCTTGACAATATACACTTGTTTGTTTGTTTACAATAATGTTTATTCAATAAGATCGATATGTCGTTCGGGACAAGATACACTTGTTTGTTTGTTTACAATGATGTTAATACAATACGATCGATAGGTCGTTCAGGACAAGATACACTTGTTTGTTTGTTTACAATGATGTTTATACAATACGATCGATATGTCGTTCGGGACAAGATACACTTGTTTGTTTGTTTACAATGATGTTTATACAATACGATCAATAAGTCGTTCGGGACAAGATACACTTGTTTGTTTGTTTGTTTACAATGATGTTTAAACGATGCGATCGATATGTCGTTCGGGACAAGATACACTTGTTTGTTTCTTTACAATGATGTTTATACAATACGATCAATAAGTCGTTCGGGACAAGATACAATTGTTTGTTTGTTTATTTACAATGATGTTTAAACAATGCGATCGATATGCCGTTCGGGACAAGATACACTTGTTTGTTTGTTTACAATGATGTTTATACAAAACGATCAATAAGTCGTTCGGAAAAAGAAACACGTGTTTGTTTGTTTACAACGATGTTTATATAATACGATCGATATATCGTTCGGGACAATTTACACGTGTTTGTTTGTTTACAATGATGTTTATACAATACGATCAATAAGTCGTTTGGGAAAAGAAACACTTGACTGTTTGTTTACAATGATGTTTATACAATACGATCGATAAGTCGTTTGGGAAAAGATACACTTGTTTGTTTGTTTACATTGATGTTTATATAATAAGATCGATATATCGTTCGGGACAAGATACACTTGTTTGCTTGTTTACAATGATGTTTATACAATATGATCAATAAGTCGTTTGGGAAAAGATACACTTGACTGTTTGTTTACAATGATGTTTATACAATATGATCAATAAGTCGTTTGGGAAAAGATACACTTGACTGTTTGTTTACAATGATGATTATACAATACGATCGATATGTCGTTCGGGATAGATACACTTGTATGTTTGTTTTCAGCGATGTGTATACAATACGATCGATATATCGTTCGGGAAAAGATACACTTGTTTGTTTGTTTACAATGATGTTTATACAATACGATCGATATGTCGTTCGGGACAAGATACACTTGTTTGTTTGTTTTCAGCGATGTGTATACAATACGGTCGATATATCGTTCGGGAAAAGATACATTTGTTTGTTTGTTTGTTTACAATGATGTTTAAATGATGCGATCGATATGTCGTTCGGGACAAGATACACTTGTTTGTTTCTTTACAATGATGTTTATACAATACGATCAATAAGTCGTTCGTGACAAGATACACTTGTTTGTTTGTTTACAACGATGTTTATACAATACGATCGATATGTCGTTCGGGTCAAGATACACTTGTTTGTTTATTTACAATGATGTTTAAACAATGCGATCGATATGTCGTTCGGGACAAGATACACTTGTTTGTTTGTTTACAATGATGTTTATACAATACGATCGATATGTCGTTCGGGACAAGATACACTTGTTTGTTTGTTTTCAGCGATGTGTATACAATACGGTCGATATATCGTTCGGGAAAAGATACATTTGTTTGTTTGTTTGTTTACAATGATGTTTAAATGATGCGATCGATATGTCGTTCGGGACAAGATACACTTGTTTGTTTCTTTACAATGATGTTTATACAATACGATCAATAAGTCGTTCGTGACAAGATACACTTGTTTGTTTGTTTACAACGATGTTTATACAATACAATCGATATGTCGTTCGGGACAAGATACACTTGTTTGTTTATTTACAATGATGTTTAAACAATACGATCAATAAGTCGTTCGGGAAAAGATACACTTGTTTGTTTGTTTGTTTTCATTGATGTTTATACAATACGATCGATATGTCGTTCGGGACAAGATACACTTGTTTGTTTGTTTGTTTTCATTGATGTTTATACAATACGATCGATATGTCGTTCGGGACAAGATACACTTGTTTGTTTGTTTACAATGATGTTTATACAATGCGATCGATATGTCGTTCGGGACAAGATACACTTGTTTGTTTGTTTACAATGATGTTTATACAATACGATCAATAAGTCGTTCGGAAAAAGATACACGTGTTTGTTTGTTTACAATGATGTTTATACAATACGATCGATAAGTCGTTTGGGAAAAGATACACTTGTTTGTTTGTTTACAATGATGTTTATATAATAAGATCGATATATCGTTCGGAACAAGATACACTTGTTTGCTTGTTTACAACGATGTTTATACAATATGTTCAATAAGTCGTTTGGGAAAAGATACACTTGACTGTTTGTTTACAATGATGTTTATACAATACGATCGATATGTCGTTCGGGACAGATACACTTGTTTGTTTGTTTTCAGCGATGTGTATACAATACGATCGATATATCGTTCGGGAAAAGATACACTTGTTTGTTTGTTTGTTTACAATGATTTTTATACAATACGATCGATATGTCGTTCGGGACAAGATACACTTGTTTGTTTGTTTGTTTACAATGATGTTTATACAATACGATCGATATGTCGTTCGGGACAAGATACACTTGTTTGTTTGTTTACAACGATGTTTTTACAATACGATCGATATGTCGTTCGGGACAAGATACACGTGTTTGTTTGTTTACAATGATGTTTATACAATACAATCGGGAAAAGATATACGTGTTTGTTTGTTTACAAGATGTTTATATAATATGATCGATAAGTCGTTCGGGACAAGATACACTTGTTTGTTTGTTTACAACGATGTTTATACAATACGATCGATAAGTCGTTCGTGACAAGATACACTTGTTTGTTTATTTACAATGATGTTTATACAATACGATCAATAAGTCGTTCGGGACAAGATACACTTGTTTGTTTGTTTACAATGATGTTTATACAATACGATCAATAAGTCGTTCGGGACAAGATACACTTGTTTGTTTGTTTACAATGATGTTTATACAATAAGATCGATATGTCTTTCGGATAAGATACACTTGTTTGTTTGTTTATAATGATGTTTATACAATACGATCAATAAGTCGTTCGGGACAAGATACACTTGTTTGTTTGTTTACAATGATGTTTATACAATAATATCGATATGTCGTTCGGGACAAGATACTCTTCCTTGTTTGTTTACAATGATGTTTTACGTCACTGCTTTCATCGGTGTTCCAGTCATTTCACGGCGTTGCCTGGGTAACCTGTACTGCTGCCATGCTTATCCTGCCATCAGCGCATCCGTCGTCATGTTATTCCGGCAACCCCGAACACCAAGGAGGGAAGCAAATATCATGAGGTTTTTACTCAATACTAAACATTGTAGTAATGGCTTCCCTCCTCGGTGATCAGAGTTGCGAGAAATCATTGTGAGTGATCCATCGGTGTCAGGATAAATAATAGTGAAATAACTGTATACTGTTGAAAACGACGTAACACACCATTCAAACCTAACGCAATACTAACAAGAACAAGTTGATGCAAGGCATCAATGTCGCCAGAAAAGACTGCATTGATTTATTTTTTAACACACATGTATTCTTGACTTTCATTAGTCTAAACATACACATAATGTTTTCATAATGACTAATTCCAGGATTTTTGTAATTGCGCATAGATCTACACATTTCAGGATTTCTTTTGGTCAGGATTTTGGATGTGTTGTATTTGTCAATAAAACCACAACAAATACATTTTGGGATTTAAATCTACATGCAATACAAAGCTATTAAATTCTTTCCATGTCTGAAGCAACAATGAAAACCTTTAAACGCTTAAAACATTGAGAAAACGGTTAAATTGCTGAAGACATGAACTTCCTCCTTTTTAATAATAATTATAACAAACAATTTAACATCTTATTTATCCTCATATGTTTAAAAAGTAGACCACACTTGAAACAACATATCAGCTAAATTGTTTATCTAAATCGTTGATGCATACAATATATGTTTGGCGCAAGAGAAATGCCAGTTTAATATCACATATATTTAATCATTTAAGTGTGTAATATTAGCTATCTATCTGTAATAAGGTGTTTGAGCATTCTTTTGAAATGTTGACCCTCGTGTCAAGATCGAGTCGTAGTGTCAGACATCGAAGAAATGAATAAAAAATCAGACAAAGCTTTAGTGCATGTTTTATTCCAATGCATTCGAGAGAATAAAAAGCATTTCTATAATATCTTTCTTTCTCCTACATTCGACCCATGCACTCGTTTCGTGACGTTTAAGAAATCAATTTGTCGTGCGACATTTTTTGTCTGCATAAACAAGTCACTTTTCTAAGTTTACATTTTACTTCCGGTTACTTCTCTTACATTTTGGCAATATGAAACTAGGTCACGAACTGAGTAAAAGGCGTTTCGATGTTCACGACCGATAAACAGGCTTATATTTCTTATTGTTGTTTCTGTTACCAGTTTATGTTGATACTTATCTATTAAAAGGAGAATTCGACGTGATTTTCATATCGATAGTCTGCTGCAAGCAGGTGCGCGTATGTAAACCAATTAGACTGTGCGACGTAAAGGTTTGTAGTTATCGCCTTTTGATTATATAGTTTATGAAAATAAAGTATCTCAGTCTAGCTAATAGGGACTGTTTTGTCTTCGTAAATAAAACACAAAAACGTAAATGCGAGTCAAAATAAAGAAACTGACATACTTAAAACATCGGAATATTTATTTCATTTTAGATGTGTCATAACTTAGTGTTTTTAAACAAACGCAATTGTAATATGTGTAAGACATTTCAAAAAAAAAAAATCTAATAATAACCCCCCCTCCCATGTCATTTCCGAAAACCTATTAAAAATAGAAGTCGCGGGCTTCTGCCCGGCGACTAATAAATATTACCTCAACAATTCCTATCTGGAGTACATGCTTCTGATTGCACCGTTTCCATAGCAACGATTGAGACCAACGTGTAAGGTAGATCGTATTATAAGACAACCTAGGGACAGTAATACATGTATATACATACGGAAATTTCATTTGATTAAATTAAGTTAAATTAAAATGTATTAAATTTTCTATTTTATGTAATAAAAACGACTTTATGAAATCTTACTTGTTCCATGACACTCTTTAAGATTAACGTTAAAGGTAGATATATTTATCCGACGACAATAGGGGACATACCAAGTCTTTATCTGATTAAATGAAATAAAAATTAAATTCTAATATTTTAAAATCCATAAAAAGATATCGTTGAAAATACTGTCTAGACGTGACCAAATTCATAAACGTCGCGTTTCCAAGAACTGGTTTTGTTTGGTATATCCATTAACCCTCTCATACATGTAGAATCAGTTCTTCTCCAGAAGACGACCTTTGAACAAGATGAAGTAGTGTCTAAAGGATAAATTGCTGATGATGAGCAAGGTTTCTTTTTACGGCAATATTTACTTCGCATTTCAATATGTTTGCCTCAATGTTTTCAAAGTCATCAGCTGCAGACATTCTTAAACGGGAGTAAGGGTGAACACCCAGAGTTGGTATTTGTTTATAGGTACGAGTGTACAAGGTTCCTTCGGGACAAATAAGCCGTCCCACGAGAAAACCAACATTGTGGGAATCTGCGTAAAGTATCGACCCGGACAGACACTTTTCGCCTCCTGTGAATTTTCTGTTTCAGAAATCATTACTCCATACTTCTATCCACCTGAAACGGAAAGTGTCGGCTCGAATTAGCCTGCGCGGACTGAGCAGGTTGAACTGGAACGATATATTAGGCAGAGGCCATACTATTAGTTTTCACGTGGAACGGTTTAAATGTTAAGTTTAGTTCTAATAACGGTTATAATGAAACCCATTAGTTAACATTGTGGAGCTGATATTGGTTTAACTCTTACAATCCAATGTGCAAACATGATGGTTTTGGCTTTAAGGACTCTGGTGTGTTTACTATAGTACAGAAATAGCTCGAAGACAATATCATATATTTTGGACATTGTCAACTTGTCCTCCGTATAGAGATATATCATTTGACTGAATCGACTCTCACAGAGCTCTAGTTAAGGGGAATTGTTCATGTGCTTTAATCCTTATTAGACCTCCATACTCTATAGTGTGGGTACTCACAAGAATTGTCTCGTCAGGTACCAACACTATTGGGTTTCGATTAGTAGTATGAGAAATATTGTGTATTGATTCGATCGATAAAGCGCTATCGTGCAATCTAGAAGGCAAATCAATTGTATTAATTCAGACACAAACGAAAACCGACCTTTGGAGGTTTTGGAATTACTGACAATATTGAACAGATGCCGTTCTTTTTTTGTTATTTGTCGTCATCACTGCTCTACACAAGCGTACAGGAAGTATGTAATAGCACAGGCATCGGAATTTTCATGTGAGAACATTTAGAAAAGAATCAACACAAGACCATGTTAATGGCCGACAATGTTAAAGCCTAGTCACACTATTGCGAATAAGAGAAACGTATTAGTTACGTTTGAAAATTCATAAATTAATTTTTATACGTCCCAAAAGCCCTTGAAAATACTGAAGTGTTTGTATACTAACCGTATTAAACATATGAGTAGCGTATGAGTAGAGTATCGCCAGCGTATATCCAGCGTCTTTGCAGCGTAGTCTTCGTATGGCTAGCGTCTGAGAAGCACATGAACTGCGCATGTCCAGCGTACCGCTATCACGTGACAAAGTGCCCATATAAGTCAACCAAGAACTGTAGAAGATCTAGAAATGGGATCCTAGATATACACTTTATCAAAAGGCTGACAATACGCAGGGGATACGCTTGCCATACGCCAAACATACGCTAGTTGTACGTTATGTATACATTACTCAATCGTCAGGCATATGCTAAGATGTCTAGATACGTCAGACATACGTTAACAAGACGTTACTCATGCGCCATCAATACGCCACGGTACACCTTCATGCAAGCGTATGTCAGCGTATAACCAGCGTAATCGACTTAAAATTAAAATGGCAGTAACACCCAAGGGCCGACATCGCTAACGGGGTCACTTAAAATGATATGACAGTAACATCCAAGGGCCGACATCGCTGACGGGGTCACTTAAAATGATATGACAGTAACATCCAAGGGCCGACATCGCTAACGGGGTCACTTAAAATGATATGACAGTAACATCCAAGGGCCGACATCGCTAACGGGGTCACTTAAAATGATATGACAGTAACATCCAAGGGCCGACATCGCTAACGGGGTCACTTAAAATGATATGACAGTAACATCCAAGGGCCGACATCGCTAACAGGGTCACTTAAAATGATATGACAGTAACATCCAAGGGCCGGCAGTGCTAACGGGATCACTTTAAACGATATGGCAAAAACACCCAAGGGCCGACAGTGATAATGGGTTGACGTAGAAAGATACAGCAGTAACACCCAAGGGCCGACAATTCTAACGAGGTGGTCATTTAAAATAATATGGTAGTAAAACCCAAGGGCCAACAATAATAACGGGGTCGCTTAAAATGATATGGCAGTAACACCCAATGGCCGACAGTGCTAACGATGTCATTTATCATGATATGGCAGTAAAGGCCCAAGGGCCGACAATGCTATTGCGGTCACTTAAAACGATATGGCAGTAACACTCAAGGGCCAACAATGCTTACGGGGTCACTTCAAATGATATGGCAGTAACACTCAAGGGTTAACAGTGCTAACGCGGTCACTTAAAATGATATGGCAGTAAACACCAAAGGGTCCATAATGCTAACGCGGTCACTTATAATGATATGACAGTAACACCCAGAGGCCGACAATGCTAACGCGGTCAATTATAATGATATGGCAGTACATTGTAACACCCAGGGGCCGACAATGATAACGCGGTCACTTAGAATGATATGGCAGTGACACCCAAGGGTCGACAATGCTAACGCGGTCACTTAGAATGATGTGGCAGTAACACCCAAGGGCCGACAATTCTAACATGATATGGCAGTTACAAATATGGCTAACAGTGCAAACGCGGTCACCTTAAATGATATGGCAGTTACAAACAAGGGCCGACAGTGCTAACGCGGTCACTTAAAAGGATAGGGCAGTAACACCTAAGGGCCGACAATGCTAACATGATATGGCAAGTACAAACAAGGACACACAGTGCTAACGCGGTCTATTGAAATGATATGGCAGGTACAAACAAGGGCCGACAGTGCTAACGCGGTCACTTAAAATGATAGGACAGTAACATCCAAGGGCCGACAATGCTAACGGGGTCACTTAAAATGATAAGGCAGTAACACCCAAGGGCCGACAATGCTAACGGGGTCAGTTAAAATGATATGGCAGTTACAAACAAGGCCAAACAGTGCTAACGCGGTCATTTTAAATGATACGGCAGTAACACCCAAGGGCCGACAGTGCTACTTCCTTGTCAGAGGTTATACCGGGGTCTATACTTCAACGCAGATTTAGGTATGATTGTGCACCATATGTTCCAATATAACCATATATAGACAAACAATACAAGAAGCGGCTGATCAATTTAGATTCCACAGACATTTACTCTTTTATCGCTGACAATTTAAAATGGTCTTTAAGCATTGACTGTTCCTATTTAATGCACTCACTTGTAACAAATCAAGGCGGACGATACATTTTACAGATCATTTTCGGGTAAGCCACCCTGACTATGGCACGAATTTTGTCCCAGCAATGCTACGCAGCGGAGCGTGAAGACGTGTTTGCGGCCTGTTCGCGCAGTGTACGCGCATAAGTAACGCAGTGTCTTCGCAATGTGCGGCCAAAAATGGGCATCATTGGCACACATTTACACGCAATGGCACTACTTGTTTACGCATAGGTTAAGTATTGTTCGCGCATTGTTCACGTCTACCCGTAACGCATTGTCCTGCATTTTCCCACAGTGTCACACACTACACGCATAGTTCATGCTGTCTTTCCGCATCGCAACGCATTGCCCCGACGACTTCGCGCATGCGTGAAGTCGTCAGGGCAATTTTTGGTCACGCTTATTTTCTCGCTTGGCGGCACGATATTTATATAGCGTGTAGTTACACACCTAACTTCATTGCTCGCATAATGGCAATAATGCCGAGCGCGAGGGTAAACAACGTCACCAAACAACAACAACCTAACTTCATTCCTCGACCCGCTGTGGACAATTGCACGCATTTGCACGCATTTGCACGCATTGACACGCACCGTCGGCAGTGTTTGCGCCAACTTCGCGCAGTGTTCACGCATTTACACGCACCATCTGCAGTGTTTGCGCCGACTTCGCGCAGTGTTCACGCATGGTTCACGCGAGTGGCACGCACATGGTACGAAAATTGATGCATGACGAATTTTTCAAAATTTCAAAATTCTCTCTACGACATGGCACGCACCACGCACACTTCTCACGCTCGTTCACGAATACTGTAATCATTGGCCCGACGCATTGCGTGGCATTGCGGGGACAACATTTCTAGCCAGAGTCAGGGTTAAGATGTATAAATAACTTTTAAATGGAAATAATGCATGACCGGTTTTTTTACCAGACGGTTGTTGTCTCAGTCGGTTTCTTTATTTAATTGATTTTATCGCAATTGTCTCCGGTAAACCTGACATTTATTACTGGAAATAGTTCACAGAAAATAAACAACAACTCACCCTTTACGCTTCATGTATTTGGGTACAATTGAAATGGTGTTTTAATAAAAATTTACGAAATGTTTCTATAAATCTGAACATATAAATATATAGATAAGGACAGCTTTGATGCAGAATTGCCATCAAGCGATGTTAAAATATAGACTTATTTAGAATCTAGTGGTTTTTGATCTTGTCATAGTTCTGCATTACAGTGCAGAACCTGATCAGGATGGTTTAACGAAACTGGAATCATTTCATCAAGTTGACTCAATGATATTTTAGCACTGAGTCGATCTGCTTCCACTCTATCTAGTTTTTTTAAAAACAAAGGTAGCAATGGCTTTCCCTCCTTTGAGCTTAGAAATGTAGGGTTAGCATTTCGACTGACTGAATCAACACTATTCACTTATTGCATCATCTCAGAATAAATTGATCATTAGTACTGATAACTTAGCAAGAAGACGCCGTTTTCTAACTGAAAAGAATGTAGAAAGCGGCGTTAAACACCACATAAACAAACAATCAATCAAAAATACCCTATACACAGATGGACTAACTCCAGTCGCTGAACAAATAAACGATAAATATCATATGTCTTAATTCCCCATCATTTTCTATTCCAGGATGTCAATCTAGAAGGAAAGTCGTCCCTTCATTTAGCAGCAACGGGAGGAGGCGATTTATTTTCCGTAACCCAATCCACGGGTTTTATAATGACGGGACTAAACTGAAACAACACAATTAGACATTCCAACGTTCTGTACATAATCAGATAGGAGCCATACAGGTGTGGTCGGTTGGATAAACACGACGGAAATTCGTTTAAGGAATTAACATATTCTGAAAACAGTCAGCTTTTTTAATTCTCATGTTTTATTGGGTGGATTTTGCGCACAATAACTGGTATTGAGCATATGATCTAATAACAATATTTCGACGGATCCCAGCATTGATTGAAATTCATCTTGATTTCAAATCTAATCGTTGGCAATGCACCGTATGACCTACCGTCCCAAATATGGAGATTACGATTGTGTAAAATGCGATGCTTCAATTAAAATGGCGTAAAACCGAGTCGCTTAAGTCATTAACAAATATGAAAAGGCGGTTTAATGCTCTTTACTGAATTAACTGAACCAATAAATATACTGATACATACCGGCGTGTGTGTGATTGTTTTAATCTCATAGGCAGATTCCAAAGATGGATAACCTAGATTTGTTTCTAAACAGTAGCGAGTTAACGTCACAAACGGCCAACCATTCGAGAAACATCCTATATCCAGTATGGGGTTTGGACTACTTTGTGTTATGCGCACTAATATCCATTCTGTCTATAGTCGGAATACTCGGGAACATTCCTGTACTCATCGTCTACATTCGCCGAAAAGACAAAAAAGCCAGTAACACTTTCATCCAATTCTTAGCATTCCTCGACCTTCTCGTTTGCTCACTTATCATGCCATACTCCGTGGTGTACGAATTTCATCTTGTGACGTCAGACGTGACTTGTAGGACATTTGAGGTATTACGTCACTTTAGTGTGATGGCATCGAACGTTACTCTAGTTGCCATAGCAGTGGAGCGTTACGTAGCTGTATGCCAACTTGGTACGAAAATCAGGATACAGAATATAAAAAAAGGGGTGTGGGCAATCGTGTTGATAAGTTTAATTCTTGCTATTCCAGCCATTGGGACTTTCGCCGTGGTAAAAGAAACAGAAGTTCAGGATATCAAGTGTAATTTTCCACACGAGACCACATCCGGGCGCTTCTGTCATTTTACGTTTACCATAATGGGTAAGAATCTCGTGTTCGTCTTTCAAATTGTACAAATGGCAATGTTCTGTCTGGTATTGCTCGTTATAGTTGTACTGTACACAATAATCTATGTGGTTTTATGGAAGAAGACAAAAATTCGCAGACAATTGACGCAACGACATATGTCAATAGCTAGTAGTTACCAAGCCTCCGTTACTGACACATTCCTCTCTGAGCTGGCAGAAAAAACAAGAAATCACATGAAAATCGTTATCGAGGAAAGAGTAATGACACCTCAGAGTGGTCCTCTAAGTTCGGAAGAAAAACATTTACATTTAGAGGCGGACGTTGACTTGTCTAGCAATGAAACTGATACGAGTATCAAGCAAGAAACTAAGGTGAAATTCCGTAACAACGTTGACAACGACTGGAAACAAGCTACAAATGACGTCACAACCGTCATAGCAACGTCCAAATCCCAAGTTGATACTCGAAAAACGTGTATATCCGAAGTAAAGAGTTTAAATACAAGTCTGGGTTCCACTGACAAACGCAAGAAAAGACGGTACTACCATCGCCGAACGGCAAAGATGTTGTTTCTTTGTACTGTGATATATTTTGTGACATGGCTGCCATTTTGGATGGACATATTCGGTTTAACGAACTCCCTAACGCTGAGATATTTGTTCTTCATTGGGAACGCAAGTAATCCGATTGTATATGGAATTGTAAATGAACAGGTCAGAACGGCCATTAAGAAGTTGTTTCTCTCCTACTTCGCGAAACATTGCAGTTCGTCAAAGTATACAGAAGAAACGGACAACGCATTGAACTGCTCTAGTTCTCTCTCACAATAATAAACGAGACTGTGTATGGAAGAAATGCTCGAGTTGGCCTTTGTGAACAACATGGATCTAGATCAGTATGTACATTCGCACAGTCTGATCAAGATATACACTGTTCATATATTACTGACGCAAGGTTATTATAGAAGTATGTAAACTTGTATAGATTCTGATCAGACTGAGATGATCTGAAGCTACAATGTACCCAGATAAGGGGCATAGTTCATGAATGACACAGAAACACGAGACGACTATATTGAGTACCACAACATAGGGTTTGGTTGAGGTAATAAGATAAATATTCTAGGGCAAAAGACCAGTTTACTCCGCCTTTTTAATACTCTGTGTATCTTTAACTGTGCGTTGACTTATATCCGGTTTCAGATGCCTAGATAGGGAGGACATAAACAAAGGTTTTCCTTGAGCGTCTATATCTCGTACGATGTGGGTACTCAAAGCATGGGCACTCGGTGATTTGTATGACTGTTCTTCATGATCTCCGACTATCCGCCATCTAAAATCTTTTTTTATTTAAGCAAAATATTTAGCATTAGACAAAATATTGTGGAGGGTAGTCGTACATAACACCGAGTCCCTATGACGCGAAGGTCTCACTGAAACATATACTTTAGGTTACTTATTTATGGTGGGTTAAGTTATAGTTGTCTAAAAGTCTTGTGATCTGAGCGCTAGGTAGTTGCGACCAGTGTAGATACAAATCAGTCGGCGCTTTCATGTAGTATGATCTGGCTCTACACTGTTCGTCAATACATCATAGAAGGTCTCAAGAAACTTTGGTACATTTGGATCCTAAGCATGGATTGTCTTTTTCGAGACACGTTATACGTAGGTTGGTTTTCGCAGATTACCGTTCATTTATAGGGCTACTATGTGACGCATTAGGTAACGGTTCGCAACCGTTAGCTTACGTTAACTAAATGCACTACTGATGTGATAAATGTATGAAATGAAGCAGTCTATATCAGGCTAAGTACTGATCCTTTTACTACCATAGTTTTATAATCTTTTAATATAACCCTATGTTATGTCATAAGATTTGTCTCAGTGTTACGATTCTTTTGAATTCTCACAACATATGATTAAAAGGTCAATCAAATATTTAGAACATGCGCATCTTTATCTATAATTCTGCTGAATGGTTTCAATTTAAAAACAGTATGAGAAGTATAATTTCCCTTTCCCATACAGACAAAATATACAGCAGTGGACTTTGAAAATACCAGTATGTGAATTCTCTTAATATGAAAGTTGAATTATTGATGAGAATTGAAAACATTCTCAATTTCTCACAAAGGTTTTTTTTCACGCGTCGATCTTATACAACATTTATAAACATTGTGGGGGATCACGCGATATTGTTAAAATGAACCACACTTTATATATTATTCCGATGTTTTCAAGAATGTTGTGTATCGCTGAAAGAGGTTAAATCTAGTTGCTACGATACAAATTAAAAGTTCAAAGTTAAAGAAAAAGGCCAATAACTTGTTGGAAGCTGGTTCTATCACACGTATATATAGTGATATGTCTGACAGTGTAGTTTTATTTTGGAAGAGCAGCATCTTGGAAAATGTAAAGGATATTATATAATATGTAACTTATGTTCGCCTGAAGGGTCATCTTTGTACAACAATTACCTGAATAGAAATGGCATATCGATATTAGAAGAACATTTGTCAGGTATAAAAAATGCACCATCCTGAGTGTTACATTTATCTAGCGGGGGACATGAATGCACACACGAAAGATTTCATGGACTGTATTATCCCAGGACTCATTAAACTACTTATACAATACGGAAGTTGATTGCAATTCAGACTCCTTCGAGATGATTCCGCTTGTTTTGCGGAAACGTCTCAATATGATGTATTTTTCACGCTTTGGTTTTATACGTTATTAGTCCAACCATGGTTCATTATAAGAGCGTTTATAATTACGTTCGCTCACTAGCATCCTTTCCACTGATGATTTATATGAATGGATGATAGTTGTAATGTAATTGTCTATATTAGATGTACCACTCCGAGACACCACTGCATTTTTATCTCTAAACGATTTATTAAACCCTTCGAAACCATGTAAACAGCAAATATCTACTAGGGATCTGCTGAACTTATTATATGCAAGAGAATCCTTATAACACCGAGGCATCTCGAAGGAGTCTGAGATATAGTCTGTTTGAAATGTATTAATACAGGGAATTAAAATTTAACTCTTTCCCGCATACAACATATCTGCAACAGAAGAAGTTGTAAACATACAAGTCAAAAATAGAAAGACTCTTATTGAAAAAAGTTGAAAAATTTGTGGCGAACGGAAAATTTGCTAATTATGCGTATTATCTCCTTTTGCCATTAGGTTGTCAAAAGTCGTCTGCTTCAAAAGGCAGCATGATGCATCTGCAAGTGGGAAAAGATTAACACAAAATACCTTCCTACAAAACTTTGTTGAAAAAAGGAGATAGTATTATTATTGACTATATGTACTTCTGTTTTCAAGCATTGTGTGTATTAAGAAAGTGTTAAACAGTGTTTGTTGACTTCGACGAGTGTAGTTGCCAAGATACAAATTGATGCTATTTACTCTTTGAAATGTTTACAGAAATGCAATTTGAATCATTTGAAATTGAAATTGCCAGAAGTGGTTCAACTGTCATTAAAGGTAAACAATAAAGTATTGTTCGTATGTTTATTGTTTGCTTGTTTGTATATCACAGCCGGTTGGGCCATACCAAATACTTGTGCGAATACAGCGCGAATACTTGTCATGTCTACAGAAAGCAAAAAAGAATTTAAAAATGAGAGTGAATGCTTCCCTGCTTAGCGCTCAGGTTTACGGAAATATCATAACCATTAAAGCCCCAATATCACTGTCCCGGATTGGCGCCACAGTACGTCCCGGATGATGATTCGGGAGAAACCTTGTCAAATCGGGAAGACAACCGCGGTGTTACCGTAGAAGATCGGGATGATCCGTAATAAACCCTGTCATTCACGGCACTCCGGTCCAAAACAGGAAGGTGAAAATGCATATTGATTTTTCAATAAAGTTTTCCAGCATCCCAGTATACCGGCTCTTTTTTACAGGGGGATACCTGGACAAGAACCGGGACAGTGAGAATGGGGCTCGTATCCGAATAACCCCAGTAATATCAGTAATATACCAAGGAAACGCCATGATAAAACTGAAATACTGTTGAAAGCGAATTTAAAGCATCATTCAAACTAAACACACAAAACTAAACAGTAGTGCGGTAATCTCAGTCAGATAAGATTAAAGCATTTCGCTGTACGTACATGTATATTGGATCTGAATTAACAGCAACATAAGTCGTCTTGACTGACTGTGATAAATAATCAGTAAGCAAACTACTTATACATACAAAATTAAATAAATTATCAGTTAAAAAACTACTTAAACATACAGAATTAAATCAATTATTATCAAACAAACTACTTATACATACATAATTAAAAAAATTATCAGTTAAAAAACTAGTTAAACATACATAATTAAATCAATCATCATCAAACAAACTACTTATACATAAAGAATTAAATAAATTATCAGTAAACAAATTACTTAAACATACAGAATTAAATGAATTATCAGTAAAAAAACTTCTAAATCATACAGAATTAAATAAATCATCATCAAACAAACTACTTATACGTACAGAATTAAATAAATTATCAGTAAACAAACTACTTAAACATACAGAATTGAATAAATTATCAGTAAACAAAGTACTTAAACATACAAAATTAAATAAATTATCAGTAAACAAACTACTTATACATATATAATTAAATAAATGATCAATAAACAATCTACTTAAACATACAGAATTAAATATATCATCAGTAAACAAATTACTTATACAGACAGAATTAAATAAATTATCAGTAAACAAACTTCTTATAGATACAAAATTAAATACATTTTCAGTAAACAAACCACTTAAACATACAAAATTAAATAAATTATCATCAAACATACTACTTATACATACAGAATTAAATGAATTATCATTAAACAAAATACTTATACATACAGGGTTAAATATATTATAAGTAAACAAACTACTTATACATACAGGATTAAATATATTGTCAGTAAACAAACTACTTATACATACAGGATTAAATATATCATCAGTAAACAAACTACTTATACATACAGAATTAATCCAAGAAGCTGATATGATCAGTTATCGAAAACGGTTACAAAACGCATGTCTCTCATTGATTTGTTATAATCTCGGAATGCTAGAATCCTACCACGACGGCCGGCAAGGGAGGTAATTATTGCTGTTGTTCTTGGAACTATGTATTCAAAAGTCATAGCAGCAACCAGCTTCATTCGTCTTCCACCAAGTCATTTAATTATTTCCCGCCTGCAGACGCATTGATGCATGTGCAACAGCCGACTTTTGAAAACATTGTGAAAACAGATGAAAATGCTCTTCAATTTCTCATTTTGACACAATGTTTTAAATAATTATATTTCAATTTAAAGAGGTTTTCAATAAATCAACGATTATGAATTTTCTTTCACAGAGATCCAGGTTTCGTCTGTCGTAATAATCCTATCCAAAAAAGCATGCCACAAACTCTCTGGATGCGTTTACGCGTTTTTCTTTTTTCCTCCGGTTTTAGTAATCTTGGCACCCACCGAGCGCTAACTTTGCTCATATGCAGATCTTCTTCCAATATACTGTGTATAGTTGACACGGATACATCAAAGTGGGCCGATAGGTCTCGAACTGTTAACCGCCGATCATCGTAAATGATATATTTTACTTTTTGCAATAAAGCATCTCTAACTGTTGGGATTCTGCCGCATCTCGAGTCATCATCAATTGAGTCACGTCCATTTCTGAATCTATCATGCCATTTGAATACTAACGCTCGGCTGCATTTATGCTTCATTCCCGCATTTTCTATAAGTGTTATTGTCTGTGTTGGAGTCTTTCCTAAACCAACACAACATATGATAACCGCTCGGGTTTCGACGTCGCCAGTTGACGTCATTTCCGACAAACTTCAATCTCAGCAAGCTTCCGAATTTCTCCTTTATCTTCGCGCTTGTTGTTTGTAATCACGTGAAACTTTCAGGAAATTACGTCACAACGTCAGTTACGCGGCAGACGAAATTGCGGCAAATTTTGAAAACGTTTGAGCTTAATATTTAAATTGGATCGATGTGTTAGGTTTTATAATCAACTCATTTAAATAGCGTGTCCCGGGTAGCGTTGCTATGGAAGCCAATATTGCTAACCTTAATACAAAAATGTTTGTTTTTATTCATTTATTTACTCGAAACATATTTTTATTAACCAAGTATATGTCCTCATAAGAAAACTATAGAGAAAGTCTACGAACTAATCGAACAACCCTCGTATGTATTTATAATTGAGCAAAAATGATGATGATGATGATAATGATGATAAATAATAATAAAGCCTTTTTTTATTGATGCTGGCCAGTTTGATATGTCCATTTTGTTGCTGTCAAATTATCCTGATTACGAAATAAGTACTTTCATCGCTTTGATTCTTTATCCATATCAATCGGTTTTCATAACGACCCAGTTAAGACAGACTGGAGCAAAAGTTCAGAGCTATTTTCTATTAATTAAATATAATATGTTTGTTCACCATTGATTCATCAGAGACACGTTTGAGGCAATGTCAACTAAAGATTAACGATCCTTGTGACATGTTATGTGTGTTTTTCTTGATTCCAATTGGTAACCCTTTCCTACATGCAGATGCATTTTGACGTATCTTACGTATACGTCTTTTGAAAACGGTGTGACTGTATGAGTTCAATTAGAATACTTTCATTTACAGATAGCTTTTCACATGTTTCCAAGATGCTTTCGAACTCGTCTTCTGCACATGTGTTGATTGTGGGAAAGTGGGGTTAACTTGTTCTCACATGGCGAATGCCGATGCATTTTGAAACATTTTCAGCTGACAGCATTACGAGTAATTTCGCCTAATGACATAATCCTTTAAAACTATTCAATCATGTTATATTCGTTTATTGATTTATTCCAGATTTGTGTCTAGAATATTCAAAATCGTCTGTTAAAGAATTATTGTATGTGGGTAAAGTTTAAATTATAAATTTGCAGTCTATCCTTTTCTAAAGATTTTCTTATATAAAAACTTTTTAAAATAGTAGTCTATCCTCTTTTAAAAGTTTTCTTACGTCAAAACTAAGATTCATGCAGTGGAAGTGCTTCATATAAAAGTTTTAACGTAAGTATAACACATTTAGAAAAAGACCTGCCTCCGAATTCTTCTTTAGGATCCCTGAAAACTGTTACTTCTATACAGAGGTAGAACTCGACCTTTAAATCAAGAGACCATGTCTCTTCTATCATCAAACATAAGCTGGTATGACCTCTAACTATTTAAATAAACCTTTCCTGCTTAAGAGAAAACTTTGCCAAAAATGCCGTTCATTTTGAGATTAGAATCCGCCGTAGTATAGGGGAGTTTGGTCTAGCCATTCCTGTTATAAATTCCTCTCATAGTGGAGTGCCACTTGAAGGATGTATAACGGGTTTGTTACCCAGGGATGATGTTTAGACGTTCTGTCGCTGTAATACGACTGAATCAAAGTACTGAAGGTACTCAATGTGTTGTAAGCAGCAACATTTCATTTGAATTGTTTAAGTTAATAAAACATAAAATCGGCAATAAACATGACAGAGCTTCTGCCCTTGCAGCTTGCTCCCAATTGGTTACGTGCGCAGTTGTAAAAAAGTGAATCTACAATAACAAAAAATATGTAATTCGAAAAAGAACCAAAGTGCAAGCAAAATAACATCGGCCCAAGCAGTATATCCGCTTTATTATGAAAATTAGATTTATGTGTGGCTAAAGATTATCCAGTTCGTTGAAAAGTTTACCGAAAAACCAATCTGAACCTATTACTAAAATACGGATGCTGTTTTGAGAATGATTTTAAAAATGATGACAATTGCGCATATATTTCTTATAGAAATAAAGAAAGTCGGATCGTTCCGAGTATAAATGGGAACACACTTTTACATGTATGGACTTGGTAGATCTATGATACTTACTTAACACTCTTAGAACCCTATGCCAGTTTGTAAGTAGATATAAGTATGTACAACACGGTCTGTGCCATTATCGTTTTATCTGTAAAACCACAAACAGTTCTAAAATGATTTAAAATAAAGAAAAAGGCCTAACGTAAATTTAAAGGTAAACCAAAGACCAACATTCTTGTATCATGATACTGAAGTATATGGATGTAGAAATTTTTTTTTTTTGCACTTGAAAAACAACAACATTTATATAGCTTCAAAGACGTTGTTTAATCTGACAAAAATATGTATGTTTATTTTTCTGACTCTAAGTAATGTGAGAATAATGAAGCTATACCACCCCTAAATGCTGATGTGGTAAATACATTTGGTCTAAAATTGAAAACAGTTTTTTTGCGGAAATAAAAACTGATATTTAGACAGATGCATGAAAGTATCAAGATGTATTATCTACATAGCCATGAATTATGACCATTTAATGAAATATACGGAATTGTTATTTTTAATTGCCTTTCCATAAAATGGTGATAATGTTGAATAATTAAATATAATATTGCGTAAGACCATTAAATTGTAGTTAAATCTGACACTAGTAAATCATTCTAGTAAACCTGTTTTCCTAAGGGTACGTAAAATAATTGATTAATCATACTGGCTTTAAACGAACACACATCCGTACTTACTTTTAGAAACATATAACAAACATAAAATAATAAATAATTTCAACAAGAGCATGATATACACCTTTGACAGAGCTATGTAGCGCATCATAAGTTGTGGACACACAGGGTGACCTTTATCTATATTGTATGGGATGTATATGGTTACCGACTTACCGTAAACTTGTAGATTTACATGTTCAATTTGACCTGTTGGCCATGACTGTTCATAGAAATATTGTTTTTATTGTTTTTCATGGATTATTTGCAAAGGTCAATACTCAAAGTTCAACTTATGTATAAAGCAGCATAAACCGTTTGCAATACCCTCAAAAGCACAGCTAAAACATGCTTGGAGTTATCTGACCCTACTATTACATTATCGTGTTAGGCATACATTAATAGTGGCGGTGCCTCTCGGACATGGTTTTAGCATCAATCGAAAGGCTGTAGAGACAATCTTTGCGCGGAGCAAATAAACGTTTTTACCTTTCAAACTACGAAAGCAGTTTGCATCATTATTTACATATTGTGTCCAAGCATCAATAGTTTATTTACTGATTTACTATGTATGCTATAGCGATCTATAACTCGAACCAATTCATAGTAAATATCTGCGTACAAATTCTTTCTAACTCTCCATGCCATACTATTAGTGATTTTACTTTTATGCCAATAGACACTATTAAACACAATTGGAAAAAAGTATTAAAAGAGACTAAATGAATGCATATTCTGGGTACAACCATTCCTAATGGTATTAATTGTTAAAACACCTGTAGTAATGCTTAATTGTGGATTATGACGCCTCTGTAGCATACACAAGTTGAACACAATTGAACTTTATTTAATACCTGTTTGTTTCATTCATAAATACAACCTGATTAAGGCCTTAAAGCCGAAACGTTGTTAATAAATATTGTTGATTAAATATTAATATAATATGTTGAAGTTTGACTTCTTTAAAACATATTTAGATTTTTATTTTTTTCATATTGATTGACATATGTAAAAATTACAAAATGTAATTGTAACAATAGGCAGACACAACTGAACATTTATGTTTGTTTTAGCAGATACTTTCAACCTGTTATTAAATTAAGTAGTAATTAGAATAACGAATATCTCGTGTGTAGTAAGTGATATTTCACTCTATTATTGAAAGTATTATTGTTGTTGTTATTGCGAATTTTCAATGGTAATTAATTCAAAACGTGCAATCCATAGAAGGTAAATATATGTTAACCATAGTTTGTTCGAGGTGTATAGGATAGAAGGTAAATGTATGTTAGCCATAGTTTGTGCGAGGTGTATAGGATAGAAGGTAAATGTATGTTAGCCATAGTTTGTGCAAGGTGTATAGGGTAGAAGGTAAATGTATGTTAGCCATAGTTTGTGCGAGGTGTATAGGGTATAAAGTAAATGTATGTTAACCATAGTTTGTGCAAGGTGTATAGGATAGAAGGTAAATGTATGTTAGCCATAGTTTGTGCGAGGTGTATAGGGTAGAAGGTAAATGTATGTTAGCCATAGTTTGTGCAAGGTGTATAGGGTAGAAGGTAAATGTATGTTAGCCATATTTTGTGCGAGGTGTATAGGGTATAAAGTAAATGTATGTTAACCATAGTTTGTGCAAGGTGTATAGGGTAGAAGGTAAATGTATGTTAACCATAGTTTGTGCGAGGTGTATAGGGTAGAAGGTAAATGTATGTTAACCATAGTTTGTGCGAGGTGTATAGGATAGAAGGTAAATGTATGTTAGCCATAGTTTGTGCGAGGTGTATAGGGTAGAAGGTAAATGTATGTTAACCATAGTTTGTGCGAGGTTTGTAGGGTAGAAGGTAAATGTATGTTAGCCATAGTTTGTGCGAGGTTTGTAGGGTAGAAGGTAAATGTATGTTAGCCATAGTTTGTGCGAGGTTTATAGGGTAGAAGGTAAATGTATGTTAGCCATAGTTTGTGCGAGGTGTATAGGGTAGAAGGTAAATGTATGTTAGCCATAGTTTGTGCAAGGTGTATAGGGTATAAAGTAAATGTATGTTAGCCATAGTTTGTGCGAGGTGTATAGGGCAGAAGGTAAATGTATGTTAGCCATAGTTTGTGCGAGGTGTATAGGGTATAAAGTAAATGTATGTTAACCATAGTTTGTGCAAGGTGTATAGGGTAGAAGGTAAATGTATGTTAACCATAGTTTGTGCGAGGTGTATAGGATAGAAGGTAAATGTATGTTAGCCATAGTTTGTGCGAGGTGTATAGGGTAGAAGGTAAATGTATGTTAACCATAGTTTGTGCGAGGGTTGTAGGGTAGAAGGTAAATGTATGTTAGCCATAGTTTGTGCGAGGTTTATAGGGTAGAAGGTAAATGTATGTTAGCCATAGTTTGTGCGAGGTGTATAGGGTAGAAGGTAAATGTATGTTAGCCATAGTTTGTGCAAGGTGTATAGGGTATAAAGTAAATGTATGTTAGCCATAGTTTGTGCAAGGTGTATAGGGCAGAAGGTAAATGTATGTTAGCCATAGTTTGTGCAAGGTGTATAGGGTATAAAGTAAATGTTTGTTAACCATAGTTTGTGCGAGGTGTATAGGGTAGAAGGTAAATGTATGTTAGCCATAGTTTGTGCGAGGTGTATAGGGTAGAAGGTAAATGTATGTTAGCCATAGTTTGTGCGAGGTTTGTAGGGTAGAAGGTAAATGTATGTTAGCCATAGTTTGTGCGAGGTGTATAGGGTAGAACGTAAATGTATGTTAGCCATAGTTTGTGCGAGGTGTATAGGGTATAAAGTAAATGTATGTTAACTGTAGTTTGTGCAAGGTGTATCGGGTAAAAGGTAAATGAATGTTAGCCATAGTTTGTGCGAGGTGTATCGGGTAGAAGGTAAATATATGTTAGCCATAGTTTGTGCGAGGTGTATAGGGTAGAAGGTAAATATATGTTAGCCATAGTTTGTGCGAGGTGTATCGGGTAGAAGGTATGGTAGTTTGTGACAGTTGTTAAGATAATTGTGTGTTAATGTTACGTTTTTGATCTCGGACTGGTTTTTTTTTTCAATTGTTATTACATCATTTATCTAGGACGTTGTCATGTTGTTAATTATTTTATATGGAACGCCTTTACTGTCTTAGTATGTTTTATTTTATTATACGCAGTACATTTCCATGTATACGAGGTACAACTTTTTGTCAAAAATGTAAAGCAAACAACATTTGAATATTATGTGCAGCAATGGGTTAAAAAGAACTATTGCAAACAACTCCAATACAATATAGCTACACAGATTAAACAATTGCATACAACTCCAATAGAATATAGCTATACAGATTAAACTATTACATATAACTCCAATAGAATATAGCTACACAGATTAAACTATTACATATAACTCCAATATAATATAGCTATACAGATTAAACTATTACATATAACTCCAATAGAATATAGCTACACAGACTAAACTATTACATATAACTCCAATAGAATATAGCTACACAGATTAAACTATTACATACAACTCCAATAGACTATAGCTACACAGATTAAACTATTACATATAACTCCAATATAATATAGCTACACAGATTAAACTATTACATACAACTCCAATAGAAAATAGCTACACAGATTAAACTATTACATATAACTCCAATAGAATATAGCTATACAGATTAAACTATTACATACAACTCCAATAGAATATAGCTACACAGATTAAACTATTACATATAACTCCAATAGAAAATAGCTACACAGAATAAACTATTACATATAACTCCAATAGAATATAGCTACACAGATTAAACAATTACATATAACTCCAATAGAATATAGCTATACAGATTAAACTATTACATATAACTCCAATAGAATATAGCTACACAGATTAAACTATTACATACAACTCCAATAGAATATAGCTACACAGATTAAACTATTACATATAACTCCAATAGAATATAGCTATACAGATTAAACTATTACATATAACTCCAATAGAATATAGCTACACAGATTAAACTATTACATACAACTCCAATAGACTATAGCTACACAGATTAAGCTATTACATATAACTCCAATAGAATATAGCTACACAGATTAAACTATTACATATAACTCCAATAGAATATAGCTACACAGATTAAACTATTACATACAATGACTCACGATGGTACACGCCGCCTCCTATAGTTGTAGTTATAGAACGTCCGCCTTAAGTGCGGTAGGTTAGGGGTTCGAGTCACGGCCAGGTAATACCGAATATTTATATAGTAGTTATGAATTACTCTCCTGGTCTACATTATTCGACTTTAGAATACATTAAGGCAAATAGAAGAAAATACTCACAATGAAAAATGTTGACTTTTATCACAATTCTTTCAATTATTTTCAATAAGTATTCTTTCATAGGTCCAGAGGTTTATTATAGTTGCTAACAGTTTCATATTGCAGGCTGGAGATTTCCTCTGTGCGGGGTAATGTCCTGTCCAGTACCCTTCTCGTCTAGAGGAAGCAAAACAACTATTAGAGTGAATGCACGCTTGTTAATTGTCGGCTGTTTTGAGAATAAATAAGACAAGATAGTAAGGAACGTCAGTGACCGTGTTTGTTTCCTTCACTTAAACCCTTTCCCATATACATGTACAAACAAATCTACGACAGACGCATTTGAAATGTTCGATGAAAAACAACGGAACATTCTTTTAAATACGATACAATACAATTAATTATATTGCATAAACAACTACACTTTTTTTAATAAATATAAAACACAAAAATCATAAAAAAAAATAGAAACTTTTCCGAAGACCCGCCACGTTAAACGTACATATCCAAACCAGAATCGTTTACGATTTTACGTCTAGTTACACAATTGAATATACTGTACAGGATAAGCTGAGTGGGTAACGGTATACTTTAAAAGAAAATGTTATTTTGGAAAGAGTTGAAACTTCGTGGCGAAATAACAAATCTCTTGACTTTTGTCGGAATGTTTTCAAATGGCGTAAGCTGCAGAAGCGATAGCAAGCGTCTGTATGTGGGAAAGGGTTAGCCAAACAAGATCATCGAACTGTACTGCATTGTTCATTCCGGTTTGTTTCAATGATGATTTCTTTTTATAAGAAATGCTATGACGTTAACTAGAATGTTTAACATGAGCAGTCTGATCATATCTGTGGTGTTTCATAAAGACCAACATAACGCGGTGTTTCATAAAGACCAACATGGCGCGGTGTTTCATAACGACCAACATGGCGCGGTGTTTCATAAAGACCAACATAACCTGGTGTTTCATAAAGACCAACATAGCGCGGTGTTTCATAAAGACCAACATGGCGCGGTGTTTCATAAAGACCAACATAGCGCGGTGTTTCATAAAGACCAACATAACGTGATGCTTTATAAAGACCAACATAACGAGGTGTTTCATAAACACCAACATAACGTGGTGTTTCATAAAGACCAACATAACCTGGTGTTTCATAAAGACCAACATAGCGCGGTGTTTCATAAAGACCAACATGGCGCGGTGTTTCATAAAGACCAACATAGCGCGGTGTTTCATAAAGACCAACATAAGGTGGTGTAACATAAAGACCAACATAAAGTGATGCTTCATAAAGACCAACATAACGTGGTGTTTCATAAAGCCAAAAGAAAGTGGTGTTTCGTAAAGACCAACATAACTTGGTGTTTCATAAAGAACAACATAACGTGGTGTTTCATGAAGAACAACATAACGTGATGTTTCGTAAAGAGCAACATAACGTGGTGTTTCATAAAGACCAACATAACGTGGTGTTTCATAATTGCCAACATAGCGCGGTGTTTCATAAAGACCAACATAACGTGGTGTTTCATAAAGACCAACATAACGTGGTGTTTCATAAAGACCAACATAACGTGTTTTTTCATAAAGACCAACATAACGTGATGTTTCATAAAGACCAACATAACGTGGTGTTTCATAAATACCAACATAACGTGGTGTTTCATAAATACCAACATAACGTGGTGTTTCATAAAGACCAACATAACGTGTTTTTTCATAAAGACCAACACAATGTGGTGTTTAATTATGACCAACTAAACGTTCATCAAGACCAACATAACGTGGTGTTTTATAAAGATCAACATAGCGCGGTGTTTCATAAAGACCAACATAACGTGGTGTTTCATAAAGACCAACATAATGTGGTGTTTCATAAAGACCAACATAACGTGGTGTTTTATAAAGACCAACATAGCGCGGTGTTTCATAAAGACCAACATAATGTGGTGTTTCATAAAGACCAACATAACGCGGTGTTTTATAAAGATCAACATAACGCGGTGTTTTATAAAGACCAACATAACGTGGTGTTTCATAAAGACCAACATAACGTGGTGTTTCATAAAGACCAACATAGCGTGGTGTTTTATTAAGACCAACATAACGTGGTGTTTAATAAAAACGAACATAGCGTGGTGTTTTATAAAGACCAACATAATGTGGTGTTCATAAAAACCAACATGCCGTGGTGTTTCATAAAAACCAACATAACGTGGTGTTTTATAAAGACCAACATAACGTGGTGTTTCATAAAGACCAACATAACGTGGTGTTTCATAAAAAACAACATAACGTGGTGTTTCATAAAGACCAACATAGCGTGGTGTTTCATAAAGACCAACATAGCGTGGTGTTTCATAAAGACCAACATAACGTGGTGTTTTATAAAGACCAACATAACGTGGTGTTTCATAAAAACCAACATAATGTGGTGTTTTATAAAGACCAACATAACGTGGTGTTTCATAAAGACCAACATAACGTGGTGTTTCATAAAAACCAACATAGCGTGGTGTTTCATAAAGACCAACATAACGTGGTGTTTCATAAAGACCAACATAGCGTGGTGTTTCATAAAGACCAACATAACGTGGTGTTTTATAAAGACCAACATAACGTGGTGTTTCATAAAAAACAACATAACGTGGTGATTCATAAAGACCAACATAGCGTGGTGTTTCATAAAGACCAACATAACGTGGTGTTTTATAAAGACCAACATAACGTGGTGTTTAATAAAAACGAACATAGCGTGGTGTTTTATAAAGACCAACATAACGTGGTGTTTTATAAAGACCAACATAACGTGGTGTTTCATAAAAACCAACATAACGTGGTGTTTTATAAAGACCAACATAACGTGGTGTTTTATAAAGACCAACATAACGTGGTGTTTTATAAAGACCAACATAACGTGGTGTTTCATAAAAACCAACATAACGTGGTGTTTTATAAAGACCAACATAACGTGGTGTTTTATAAAAACCAACATAACGTGGTGTTTCATAAAGACCAACATAACGTGGTGTTTTATAAAGACCAACACAACGTTAGTATTACACGTGTTGACACGGACTTGCCTGTACATTTGTGCTAAATATCCAAAATAATACAGCGTTACTGAAGTTTCGCCAATTTTTCTATGACGTATTTAACGAACAGTGCAATTGCATTACGATTGGTATTCACAGAGCGCTATTCAAATAAATCTTGACATCTGAAGTCACTTTTTGCTTGGCATGGTTAGTATTGGGCCTTTCCAGGAAACGCGGAAGATTTCTCGTTTTGCATGTAAGGTTACCATAATTTGTAACTCCATCCGTCAACTGTCATAACCGTTCAATCTTGTTGCGCATAAAAACGTCACCAATCCACTTAGACCCCAGTTCTCTATTATGCTTGCCCTTCATTCCATATACAATCGGTTTCTATCTCTCTCTCTCTCTCTCTCTCTCTCTCTCTCTCGTCTCTCTCTCTCTCTCCCTCTCTCTCTCTCTCTCTCTCTCTCTCTCTCTCTCTCTCTCTCTCTCTCTCTCTCTCTCTCTCTCTCTCTCCTCTCTCTCTCTCTCTCTCTCTCTCTCTCTCTCTCTCTCTCTCTCTCTCTCTCTCTCTCTCTCTCACTCTCTCTCTCTCTCTCTCTCTCCTCTCTCTCTCTCTCTCTCTCTCTCTCTCTCTCTCTCTCTCTCTCTCTCTCTCTCTCTCTCGCTCGCTCTCTCTCTAATATATTTCAAAAGTCGGCTGCGATGTAGAAGCGTCAATTGGCGTCTCATCCGGGAATGGATAAAAAGGAAAGTCGTTCTTCTTAAACATATTGTCCGATTAACGTGGATTGTCGCATGATAAATACAAAACACAATTAGTTTTCTCAAAAATAATTCAAGTTTACACGGACATTTATCTCAAATGTATAGCTCTTAAGTAAGATTGATGTTCTCACCTGCTTCGCCAAAAGCAGTATTAAGCCTTTCCTACAAGAGACAACAAATCAGCAGCATACTACCTTGAAAACATGTTGGCAAAATCTATGGAATATATCCATCAGGAAAAGTGTAATAATTGAAACATATTAATTTATTTTGATCAATTTCTCCTTTCTCACATGTCTTTTTTCTTCAAAATGCGACTATATGCGAGAAACGAGCAATATAATTATTACACGGCCCGCTACAGTTGGAGTTGGATATTTCTCTACAGAAATGTTTTTAACCATTTATAAATAATTGACAAACAATGTACAACCAGATCAGATTGTGCGAATGTGATGATTGATCTTGATCACTCGCCAATGCTTTATGGTGTGTTAACGCAGAGAACCGCCCTTATAATTGTTATAATTGTTATAATTGTTGCTATAACTGTAATGCGCACCTGTACTAAATGCGCTTCTTCATGTAGTAATCTGGGTGAAAAGCCAGTGCTACTATTTTGAAAGTCTTTGGTATAACCCGGTCGTTGGTCGACTCTGCGGCCTCTCCCTGACGCGAGGGAGATGATCACGGTACCGTTACACAACCAAGGCGGTTTTAGAAAAGAAACTTTTTCTGAACGCGGAGGGTATATTTCTACAATCCACGTTGCATTGACGGCCTAATTGATATCCCGGTTCCATGTTATTCAATATGACAGGGAAATAAAAGGAAAATTATCGAGAATTAAATTCTTAGATTGTCCCTGCGCTATTGTTGCATGTTTGCCTTCTTTTTATTGACAATTCCGTTAAAGTTATATCCACACCATCGACCACAAGAATTGTGATCATTTAACTGTTACGTCTGTGAACCATGCAAACCCTTCAATGAAACTAGACAGTTTATACTAACAGTCCGCCTACCACTGTTCTTTTGTTTACACATTTAGTCCACCTACCATTCTTCTCGTGTGTACACGTTTATACTAACAGTCAACTTACCAGTATTCTGTTTAGTACACGTTTGTACTAACAGACAACTTACCACTATTCTGTTAGTTACAAGTTTATACTAACAGCCAACTTACCACTATTTTGTTCAGAACACGTTTATACTAACAGTCAACTTACCACTATTATGTTAGGTACACGTTTATACTAACAGCCAACTTACCACTGTTCTGTTAGGTATACGTGTATACTAACAGCCAACTTACCACTGTTATCTTAAGTACACGTTTATACTAACAGTCAGCTTACCACTATTCTGTTAGGTACACGTTTATACTAACAGCCAACATACCACTGTTCTGTTAGGTACACGTTTATCATAACAACCAACTTACCACTATTCTGTTTAGTACACGTTTATTCTCACAACCAACGTACCACTATTCTGTTAAGTACAGGCTTATTATCACAAACAACTTACCACTATTCTGTTAAGTACACGCTTATTCTCACAACCAACTTACCGCTGTTCTGTTTAGTACACGTTTATTCTCACAACCAACTTACCACTATTCTCTTAAGTACACGTTTATACTAACAGCCAACTTACCACTATTCTCTTACATACACGCTTATTCTCACAAACAACTTACCACTATTTTGTTAAGTACACGCTTATTCTCACAACCAACTTACCGCTGTTCTGTTTAGTACACGTTTATTCTCACAACAAACTTAGCACTATTCTGTTAAGTACAGGCTCATTCTCACAAACAACTTACCCCTATTCTGTTAAGTACACGCTTATTCTCACAACCAACTTACCGCTGTTCTGTTTAGTACACGTTTATTCTCACAACCACCAACTTACCACTATTCTGTTTAGTACACGTTTATTAAAACAACCAACTTACAGCTGTGCTGTTACGCACACGTTTATTTTAACAACCAACTTACCGCTGTTCTGTTAAGTACACGTTTATTCTCACAACCAACGTACCACTATTCTGTTTAGTACACGTTTATTCTAACAACCAACTTACCACTATTCTCTTAAGTACACGTTTATTCTCACAAAAAACTTACCACTATTATGCTAAGTACACGTTTATAATAACAACCAACTTACCGCTGTTCTGTTAAGTACACGTTTATTTTCACAACCAACTTACCACTATTCTGTTTAGTACACGTTTATACTAACAGCCAACTTACCTCTATTCTGTTAGGTACACGTTTATACTAACAGCCAACTTACCTCTATTCTGTTAGGTACACGTATATACTAACAGCCAACTTACCACTTTTCTGTTAAGTACACTTTTATACTAACAGCCAACTTACCACGTTTCTGTTAAATACACGTTTATACAAACAGCCAACCTACTATTTTCTGTTATGTCGGGCTGAGCTTCCTCTGTCTGTAATGACGAGAATTTCAATTCAGGATTGGCGAGATCAAACACGATTCGGTCATCATGCTTTCAGATGATTTATAAAAGTCACTATGACCAGCGATGAGAAAACGTAGTTGTTTGCCCTAACCCTAACCCTTAATCCTTTCATTCATTCAATCCATTGTATTACTTCAAATATAATTGTACACACATAACTGTGTCAGTGGTTACAATGGAATGGTGTTCTGCGAAAACGAATAATACTGTATCTGTAAACAGTGTGTATCTGTTAGCAGTGTATATATCTGTAAACAAATGTGTATCTACAAATAGTGTGTATCTGTAAACTATGTGTATCTACAAACAGTGTGTATTTCTAAACAGTGTGTATCTGTAAACAGTATGTATCTGTAAACAGTGTGTATAGATCTGTAAACAATTTGTATCTGTAAACAGTGTGTATCTGTAAACAGTGTGTATCTGTAAAAAATGTGTATCTACAAACAGTGTGTATCTGTAAACTGTGTGTATCTGTAAACTGTGTGTATCTGTAAACAGTATGTATCTGTAAACAATGTGTATCTGCAAACAGTGTGTAGCTACAATCAGTGTGTAGCTACAAACAGTGTTCATCTGTAAACAGTGTGTTTCTTCAAACAGTGTGTATCTGTAAACAGTGTGTAGCTACAAACAGTGTGTATCTGCAAACAGTGTGTAGCTACAAACAGTGTTCATCTGTAAACAGTGTCTTTCTTCAAACAGTATGTATCTGTAAACAATGTGTATCTGCAAACAGTGTGTATCTGTGAACAGTGTGTATCTGTAAACAGTATGTAGCTACAAACAGTGTGTATCTGCAAACAGTGTGTATCTGTGAACAGTATGTATCTGTAAACAATGTGTATCTACAAACAACAACAACAGCATTTATTTTGTAATAAGCATTACATATGCTTATGGACTTAATACAAATATTCAAATTAGATGTGACATACATATGGAATAAACATGGGATGTAAAGAAATGCTTAACAATTGTGAGAAAAGCTTTGATATATTATAATATATCTATAGGTGCTACCTATTTACGAAAAAAACGCAAGATAATTATAAACAAAAATTAAAGAGCATACTTTGGCCATAAAAAAGGATTTATAAGTAATTGACTAGACAATAATAATGTTAATGTCATGTTTCTTGCATTATTAAAACATATTTGGAATTCGTATTGCTGTTGTCTATTATTTGAACAGAAAATAATAAAGTAAAGACTTTCAGAAAATCAAGGAATACATTTATAATGAACGAGGTTAAAACATGAGGGCCAAGATGATCCTTAATCGATCACCTGCATTATGGCAAAACAAAGAAGCAAATAGATCAGCCCTTTTCTGATGCCATCTGGCGACTGCCTTTTTCAACCAGTCAATATGACTGGAACAAATTATGTAAGGGGTCACATTTCTGCTAAACCCTTTCCCTATTAGAGACGGTTTCTCAAGCCTATGCAACAGACGATTTAGGAAAAGATTGTCGCCACAAGAACAATTGCTTCTTATGAGAAAGTTATCATTTTGCCACAATGTTTGATCAATAATTATACTTTGAATGAGTGAGTCAATAGCTCATGTATAGGAATTTGGGGTCTTTCATGTTGATACCATTTGTTTGCGGGAAACGACGTCGCTCCATTGACGTTACGCCAAGATGAAGTGTAACGGAAATGACGTCACGTCCTTTTTTGGCTACGATACAGTCAAAATTTAGTTTCGGGCGTAGAAGGCTAATGCTGTCGGTTTTTTTTGACGAACGGGAAAACATATTTCTTACAGATTTCCATTTATTTTTAACTTTTCGTACAAATGTTAATTCCAACATAAATGATCTTAAATATCGATTTAAAAAAAAAAAAAAATTAAAAAGACGACAATAATTTTCAATCCGTGTTTTTCTGCTTATTTTATACATACCCAAAATACCGATTTAAAAAAAAAAAGATTAAAAAGCCGACAATAATTTTCAATCTGTGTTTTACGTCTGCTTTTTATACATATCCAAAATGGCGGCCCCCGTGGATTTTTCCAGTTTCATTTCAGGAAGCTTCATGGGTTATTGAAAAAAAAAAAAAAAAAATCTCACACCTGTTACCTATAAGCGAAAAAACCCATTTTTTTCGTATAAATAACACATTGCTTTGAATTGAACAGTAATATTGTCAGCATGAGGAGAATACTGTCACCCGAGCCGTAGGCGAGGATGACAGTATTTCTCCGAAGGATGACAATATTACTGTCCAATTCAAAGCAATGTGTTATTTATTTTATCATACCAAAAAATAATAAAATAATAAATAATAAAATAATATGAGTATAGGTGCTACCTATTTCGGGTAAACATTTATTATATGTTGTGATTGGTGAATAATTCCCCGCGAACTGCAGTTAGCCCCTTACTTGCAGCACGATCAGTTATTTACGTCAATTACGAGTCCTACCGACCTAAGCAAAGAAAATAAAAATCATCATCAGGTTAAGCTTATATTTAACTTTAAAATATAGCTAAGTTTTTACATCCATGAAATTATGATGACAAGTACAACAAATAATCAACTGGCCCTTCATAAAGTACTTCAAATAAAACGATTCCATAATTCACGGAACTACATTTGTGACAAGTCAAATTAACGTTTCGTATAATTTCTGTTGTTTTCCTTTTGGTTTATTTAGTTTAAACTTATTTATTTTACATCGATTGTGAAACAAAAACAAGCTTTCAGCTTATATTAATCACGCTCGATGTCTGCTTCCTGGAGACTTAACCAGTACTCACGCCGTTTGTGTGAAAAAATCCCAAAGTCAGAACCCGCTCATCACGGGACTCGAACCAGGGACCTTTGATACAAGAGGCCGACGCTCTATCTCTGCACCACTAATAGAATGACGTCATATTATGACGTCATATTACAGGAATTTGGATTTATAACTTCTGGAAAGTCAAAGGTCAAAGGTCAAAAAACCCTTACGAGTAATATTTGAACTCGTTTTAGAAATAGACGACGAGTGTTATTAAACGGAAATTATCACACATAAAATTACTTGTGCTCGTTCCTTTATCGAGTACGTATTATCATATTTAATTATTTTCTGTAGAAGTTTTTTTTTGTTTCGATATTTTCTTTTCATCCAATCAAAACGTAGCACTGTAGCAGAATCGTGACTGCATCGAAAAATCCATTCTGGACACAATTTTTGGAAAGACGGTATAGCAAAATTTTGCAAAGTTCATACACATTACCTATTGACGGGAAACATCGCCGGCTTCGCCGTCGATTTGTTTACCCGTATAAATAATAAAATTATAATTATTTTATGATCTGTTAAATGTTTCATAGCACAAAAGTACAACATAGAGCGCTCTACATGTCTAGTTTTAATGAGTTTCATTAACATACCACCTGCCAGTAAACAAATTTGCATACGGCCGTGAGACAGTACAAAAACTGTCTCATGGTCACGTGGTACATTTGTCTTGAAAGTAAAAATAGCAACTTTTTTTTAATGGGAGTTTTATATGGACAATGAAATTGAGGTATAATAAATATATATAATGCTAGATGTAAATGTAATTAATTATCTAATTGATCTCTTATCTGCGATGCATAGTAAATGTATTTGTATAGATTTAAGGTTATCTTTTTGTTCACTGATGATACTGTTTCTTCAAGTTTATTTAGTGTTGGCCAACTACAATAATAAGGTGTTAAGTATTGTTTTCTTATATTTCTATATAATGGCCAGACTAAAATGAAGTGGAACTCGTTTTCTATTGGTTTTAAATTACAAAATTTACATAATCTATTTTCCTTCAATTTCTAATTTTTGGGATGAAAGTCTAAATCTACTTAATGCAATTCTAAAGCGTTTATTCTTAATGCTGTCTAGATGAGGTTCTAAGTTGAAATTGCATTTAAAGATACAATAAGTGCTTAGCGTATGTGAGTTAGTAATATTATACTGTACCAAGATTGGGGATTTTGATCAAATAGTCGTTGTTTTATGGTATCTAAGCGTAATGTTAAAATGTCTTGGTTAAGCTTGGGCCTACTAATACGTAGTGATAGTCCCAGGTTTAGCCAAAGTTCTATTAAACCTAAGTGATCTAACATATTCTCTATCTGAAATGCCCAGTTTAATTTATTAAAGCTAATGTTATTATTTGCATCATTTTTTAAAAGGAAGTACTCTTGTTTTACAGGTGACCGTACATTTAATTTAAGTTGTTTAACCAATAACGATACATGTTTACTTTTCTTATGACACTTAAAGGGACTCTACCGAGTTCTCCACTGAGACCCGATAAATTAATGGACTTGTTTGCACATAGAAGTTTGCATACAAATTTAACATGTACATTTTCAATATTTTTTTATTCAAAGTATCTGGATAATTCTGAAGAGTAATTTAGTACGGATGAAACAAGTACATCAAATAGTTTTAACTTATCTTTTACAGGAAATTCATATGTATTAAAAACAGAGAAGAATCTTTGCATGACGTTTGCGCATGTTCAGCAATGTATTTTGGGGTTTGATTCCATCGGCCATTTTTGTAAAAAGTTACACCACAGTATTTAAATTGAGTTATATCATAAATAACGTCGCCGGAGTGTAAACAAGCCATTGAATAAATTGCGTATTCAACTTATATTTTAGTCTTGTTTGTGTTCATCACTTTTGCTTGTCTGTGATTGGCTGAAATATTTTGTTCATAACCTCATGAATAAAAAAAGTTAACATTGGCGACGTGCTGTATTATGGAAAATAAAGTTAAAAATACTATTATGTTTTATTACTCACTGAAATAGCCATATTACGGGTAAACAAATCGACGGCGAAGCCGGCGATGTTTCCCGTCAATAGGTAATGTGTATGAACTTTTCAAAATTTTGCTATACCGTCTTTCCAAAAATTGTGTCCAGAATGGATTTTTCGATGCAGTCGTGATTCTGCTACAGTGCTACGTTTTGATTGGATGAAAAGAAAATATCGAAACAAAAAAAACTTCTACAGAAAATAATTAAATATGATAATACGTACTCGATAAAGGAACGAGCACAAGTAATTTTATGTGTGATAATTTCCGTTTAATAACACTCGTCGTCTAAAACGAGTTCAAATAAAACTCGTAAGGGTTTTTTGACCTTTGACATTCTGGAAGTTATAAATCCAAATTCCTGTAATATGACGTCATAATATGACGTCATTCTATTAGTGGTGCAGAGGTAGAGCGTCGGCCTCTTGTATCAAAGGTCCCTGGTTCGAGTCCCGTGATGAGCGGGTCCTGACTTTGGGATTTTTTTGTTTTTTTTGTTTCACAATCGATGTAAAATAAATAAGTTTAAACTGAATGAACCAAAAAGGAAAACGACAGAAATTATAGGAAACGTTAGTTTGGCTAGTCACAAATGTAGTTCCGTGAATTATGGAATCGTTTTATTTGAAGTACTTTATGAAGGGCAAGTTGATTATTTGTTGTACCTGTCATCATATGTTCATGGATGTAAAATCTTGGCTATATTTTAAAGTTAAATATAAGCTTAACCTGATGATGATTTTTATTTTCTTTGCTTAGGTCGGTAGGACTCGTAATTGACGTAAATAACTGATCGTGCTGCAAGCAAGGGGCTAACTGCAGATCGCGGGGAATTATTCACCGATCACAACATATAATAAATGTTTACCCGAAATAGGTAGCACCTATATTCATATTAATGCTAAAATATAAGGAATGGAGCGGGTTTTTTTTCGTTTTCATGGGGGTATGAACAAAAAACCCTGATCACACATTCTATGAAACCGCTTCGCGATTTCATAGAGAGTGATCAGGTTTTTTTGTTCATATCCCCATGAAAACGGAAAAAAAAAAGCTCTCCATTCCTTAAGTGTAATAACAATGCTACGTAACGTGACGTCATAATGTAACGTTTAGCGTTGCTTTATAGCGACGTTTATATGGATATAGCGCTGTAAATGATTAAATTAGTATTTATCATATAAAAAGAACATTACATTCGTGGTCATTCAATACGAAATTTATTATCGCCAAGGCTCGTTCTTATCAATTTCAGAAAACTCGTTTAATAAATTCCGTATTGAATGACCACTCATGTAATATCCTCTATTTATTATTTCTAGCTTACTACTGTATAGCTTAAACAAATGATTATTGTATCTAGATCCCTTTTCAAATATGAGAACCTTTGTTTTATCCGTATTAATTGTCAGGCCCCCATTTAACATAGACTGTAAAGATTCGGGAGAGGTAGAACACAACACTTGGTCATCAGCATATAAGATTAAGAATGATTTAATTTCATTTAAGCTGATATCCCTTCTTGTTTATATTTATGTCTTCATTAATATCATTAACGAACATCATGAAGAGTAGAGATGAACTTGCATCATCTTGTTTTACACCTTTCATTCATTCTCTGTATTTCCTCCGTTCGGAGATTAATTGAATACATTCATTATATCAACTGTTAACAACTAGTAATTGATCTAGTTTCTATACATAAAATCATATGGAAATTGAAAATCAATCTTTACATAATGGTACACAGATTGTAAGTAGTCACAATATGTATATATGCATATATATATATACACACACACACACAAATATACACATACATACATATATATATATATATATACATATTCATACACACATATACACATATACTCACGTATTCACACATACACAGAGTCATTGCGCGTCTAAAATGGGCCGTTCAAACATTTGTATGCGAATAATATCGCTTCGCAGCGAAAGTAATACTCTTAAAATTATTAATTAAGTTCAAACTGTAAATTTATCTAAAGTATAGACGGTAATTTATCAGAACAATTACAATTTAAATGCATGTTACAATTAAGTTGTTTTCTTTTAATCGTTAAGGTATTGTTTTCTAGTTGTAAGTAATTAAGGTCAAGATGTGTTGAACAAATTAATTAAAAACTGTGCCTTTTTATCTTTTAATTTAAATCAAAAATAAGTTGTTCTGTTACTTTATTGATGTTAATGTAGTTCAAACAGTTAGAAACATACGAATAACTTACGTATAAATGAAATGATGAAACAATCAAATACTCATTTTGTCATATTCAATCATGGCAAACGCACAGCTGAACATTCAATTCATCATCAACAAAAAAAGGGGGTCATAACTTGATATTTGACGGATACATTTATCGCCGATATAACGAAACTCACAGAACCATTCACAGACTACATTACCGAACAATGGGTAGAGGGCTACATACCACTGTGGAACCACTTTGGCACACCCTATCTTCACTGCTAGCCCGCGCACTACGAACAACATCGAAAACTGGCACAGCAAACTTAAGAAAATGACACAACACTCCCACCCAAACTTATTGATGTGTATCCATCATTTACAGCCATCCAGATGTTCAAATACATTCAGAACGCAAATGATATTGGGTTAATACAGAGAGCTGTCGGTGGAACAACTCGCCCTCGTGCAAAGCGCTACCAGACTGTAAGTATCCTGAAAGAGAGGTATACAACTTTTGTTCTTGGCTTATGCGGATTCTGCATCTCAGCTCATACACAGCAATTGAAACTAACAGTGACGTTTTAGGTGTTCGTGTTATTATATGCTGTCTTCTAATATTTTACTGCATAGTTCGAATAAATAAGCGAAAAGTGCAGCAAAATATCAACTTGTACGTATGTGCAGCCTAATCATAGGTTACACTTTTCTCAAAAGTTTTAAATTTCGCATTCTTAGGAAATTCTGCATGTATATATTTCTTGATAGTAATTGTTTATGCATAAATAAAATTTTAAAAATATATCAGTTTGTCTCATGTTATTTCCGTGTAGATCTAATTTGCGATTATTTGCAAACGCATCGGAAAATCGTTTATTAATATAATTTACCTCTAATGGTCCCCCGCTCCGCTCTACCGACCAGCTAGGGATTAAATCGAGTCGACGTATCGGGTACACACCGATAGGGCCATGGTGTTTAATAACGGACTTAACAACTGAGTACACGGATTGAAGGGCTTTTGTTATTTTAGTACTGATATTTTGTGACAAAAGCTTTTGCCAAAGGCACGCTCTATTGATCTTATCAAAACATTTTCCAGCCGAGCCTCGGTAGCGACGCGGGCTGTCAATCCAGGGGTTGTGAGTTCGAATCCCGGCTCGACCAACTTTCTTTCCGACGATTGACAAAAGTCAATGCGACATGCGTCATTCGTCTTCCACCAATGGGCTAAGTCTATGTGGAAAAGCAGCCAGTTGCTTGGGAAGATTGTTGTGTGGAGTACTGGTGTGAGAAAACCAGGAAATACGTGTGTAGGTGAACTGGCCGCCGTGATATGACTGAGAAATTGTTAAAAACGGCGTTAAACCCCAATCAATCAATAAAAACATTTTTCATAGTCGATTAACGCACTATACAGTTTTTGACCTGAATTAAAACTTTTGTAATAACTGCATGTTATATAAACACGCAATCTATAGTACTTATGCCTTTTTGATATCTAAATTGACACTCTGATATATTTTTCATGTTCGTCGTTCCATTTTGTTAATCGGTTTTTTGACTGGGTTGGATCGACACCTTTGTTAATTGGTACGATATAGCCTAATCCCTAGCTTTCGGGGTATCCAAAGTTATTTCAAAGGAAGATTTGATAATTTCAGACGATATGCTATCTGGTTTTTCAGCTTTACCACTTTTTTGGTGAAACACAGCTTTCCTGATTTCTTCTAAAGATATTTCAGCATCCAATTGTCTGTCAGAAATGTCAGCAAACTGTTGATTAGTATTGTTATTTATATTTTCAACGTTTTCACCCAGTAAAGTCGTAAAATGTCGTAAAAAATCTTTCATTTATTTCTATCTTGCTTTCAGCTTTAGCCTTTGTGTTATAGCCCTTTTTTTTTTAAAGACGTCCAAAACTTGCGGGGTTGAGTTTTCGCGATTTAATATAATTCTTTACCTTCATTAATTTTATGTTCATATTAGCCATTTTTGCGTATCTTATTGTATGTGTTACGCATTTGTATGAAGCTATTAATGTCATTTTCGTTTCGTTTAAAAACATTCCTAGCTGTTTTAAAGTTTATTTTAGCATTGTAGCAGTTGTTATCAAACCATTTTGGTCTGTTGACGAAATTCGTATTTGTGTTATTACTTTGTAAGGGGAATGTCTTACCAAAAACAGTTTCAGCATTTTTAGGTAAAAAAGTTGTTTGTTTGTCTACTTGTCTAGAGACACTTAAATCTTCGTATTGATTCAATGCATCAATATTATTCAATAAATTGTGTTTAAAATTTACTATTTTATTTTCATCGAACACGACTTTTGTTTCATAATCATTATTATTAGTTGTGTCATATTTCATATTTGATTTGCATGTATACACATTTTTACGTTTGAAGCAAAAATAAAGAGGAGAATGCATGGTCAGAGAATTCATTAAAGTTTAAAACTTCAAATTTACTCAGTAATTGAAAATCATCAATGTTCAGTAATAAATAATCTGTGACACTGAGACCACACGGTGAACATAATGTATAGTTACCCGGTTTATCTATAACTAACCGCCCATTTGCTATCACGTGATTCGTGGATTTACAAAGCAATATAAGTTTACGCCCATTACTATCAACCAGGATCACGTATATCTGTCCTGAACCCCTCAGTGTTGCTGTTTAGATCCGACAGCAGGGATGTTTACCTAAATCGGTCCTCAGTCCCTCAGTGTTGCTGTTTAGATCCGACAGTAGGGGTGTTTACCTTAATCTGTCCTCAATCCCTCAGTGTTGCTGTTTAGATCCGACAGTAGGGGTGTTTACCTAAATCTGTCCTCAACACCTCAGTGTTGTTGTTTAGATCCGACAGCAGGGGTGTTTATGTAAATCTGTTCTCAACCCCTCAAAAGGGGTGTTTATTTAAATCTGTCCACAATCCCTCAGTGTTGTTGTTTAGATCCGACAGCAGGCGTGTTTATTGAAATATGTCCCCAACCCCTCAGTGTTGTTGTTTAGATCCGACAGCAGGGGTGTTTATGTAAATCTGTTCTCAACCCCTCAAAAGGGATGTTTATTTAAATTTGTCCTGAACCCCTCAGTGTTTCTGTTTATATCCGACAGCAGGGGTGTTTATTGAAATCTGCCCTCAGCCTCTCCGTGTTACTGTTTATATCCGACAGTAGGGGTGTTTATCTAAATCTGTCCTCAACCCCTCAGTGTTGCTGTTTAGATCAGACAGCAGGGGTGTTTATTTAAATTTGTCCTCAACCCCTCAGTGTTGCTGTTAAGATCCGACAGCAGGCGTGTTTATGTAAATCTGTTCTCAACCCCTCAAAAGGGATGTTTATTTAAATTTGTCCTGAACCCCTCAGTGTTTCTGTTTATATCCGACAGCAGGGGTGTTTATTGAAATCTGCCCTCAGCTTCTCCGTGTTACTGTTTATATCCGACAGTAGGGGTGTTTATCTAAATCTGTCCTCAACCCCTCAGTGTTGCTGTTTAGATCAGACAGCAGGGGTGTTTATTTAAATTTGTCCTCAACTCCTCAAAAGGGGTAATTATTTAAATTTGTCCTCAACCCCTCAGTGTTGCTTTTTAGATCCGACAGCAGGCGTGTTTATGTAAATATGTCCTCAACCTCTCAGTGTTGCTGTTTAGATCCGACAGCAGGTGTTTATTTAAATATGTCCTCAACCCCTCAGTGTTGCTGTTTAGATCCGACAGCAGGGGTGTTTATTTAAATTTGTCCTAAATCCCTCAGTGTTGCTGTTTAGATTCGACAGCAGGTGTGTTTATTTAAATATGTCCTCAATCCCTCAGTGTTACTGTTTAGATCCGACAGCAGGGGTGTTTATGTAAATCTGTTCTCGACCCCTCAAAAGGGATGTTTATTTAAATCTGTCCTCAACACCTCAGTGTTGCTATTTAGATCCGACAGCAGGCGTGTTTATGTAAATCTGTTCTCAACCCCTCAAAAGGGGTGTTTATTTAAATCTGTCCTCAACACCTCAGTGTTGTTGTTTAGATCCGACAGCAGGGGTGTTTATCTAAATCTATCCTACTCCCGCGTGTTGTTGTTTATGCCCGACAGCAGGGGTGTCTATGTCAAACCCCTCAGTGGTTAAGAAGTATAACAGGGAGCGGTAGGTCAACTTTTTTATCAACGACCGAGTCATACAAAATAAATTACAAATGGTAGTTATGGCTGCTTTCCTTGGCGCTTAGGAATATGGGGTACGAACATTTGGCTGACTCGCTGGTGTCAGTATAAGTGGTTAACTTACACAGGGAACACCGAGACTGGAACATTATTGAGAGCGGCATAAAACACCAAAAACTTAATTAGTATAAACGTGGATTTCTTACAATGATGTTGGTTTTCCTGGAGCACCGTTCATATTACTTTACTTAACAACCCTTAGCTACAAAAATTGATACAATGAATACGCCATATGTATGTATTCGTATGCTGCATAAGCCTCAAAAGGCGTCAATATCAGGTGAATATTAAGGATTTAGTTAACGATATTATATATTTTATTCGATTAAACAATCAAAACTGTGTTGTTCCACTCACTACTGAAAATGTATACAAGCACTGAATATTGAATCGGATACAACTGAGAATGTGTTTAAAAGCATCATGCTATTGCATGCATACGTTCATTATTGTGCAGAGATTTCTACTAAATTTAAGTCAGATTGACACAGCTGGGTACAAATTGATTGCATGTCTGCATGTTAACGTTGTTTTTACGCAACCTTTTGAAGAATCATTGTTTGTTCGAATTGTGATTAACACTGGGTTTTGCAACAGTGTTTCCGCTATATACGTTACTTAACCATTTCCCAATACAACATTATGCAGCAGACGACTTTTAAAACCATGAAAAGTATCTATAAATTAATGTAGAACTATTGAATAGGGTTGAAAACATTGTTGCAAAAGGACAAATTGCTGATTATGAGCAATTTCTCCTTTTGCTACAATGTTTCGAAAACGTGTCTGCTGCAGAGGCGTCAGAAAGCGTCTGTATGTGAATAATGGTTAATAGGGCGTTATCCTCGTTTCAGATTCAATATAAACAAATTACCGTCCATAGGTAATGTGTATGAACTTTGCTATACTATGAATCCAAAAATTGTGTCGAAGGAGGATTTCTTGTTGCAGTCACGATATTCCTACGTTTTAACTGGATGAAAAGTAAATATAAAAACAAAAATTTTGTATAGAGGAAATAATTAAATATGATAATCAAGTACTCGAAAAAGGAATGAAAACACGTAATCGTTGGGAACTTCATGTATATTGTTCTTCCTACTTAAATATAGCTGCCTTTCCTGTGCATTATACACGTGCGTGTGATGTATATTTCAGTCTGCCCTCGTGCCTAACATATACAAATGTAACTCTGTCTGTCTGTCTGTCTGTCTGTCTGTCTGTCCGTCTGTCTGTCTGTCCGTCCGTCCGTCTGTCTGTCCGTCTGTCTGTCCGTCTGTCTGTCCGTCTGTCTGTCTGTCTGTCTGTCTGTCTGTCTGTCTGTCTGTCTGTCTGTCTGTCTGTCTGTCTGTCTGTCTGTCTGTCTGTCTGTCTGTCTGTCTGTCTGTCTGTCTGTCTGTCTGTCTGTCTGTCTGTCTGTCTGTCTGTCTGTCTGTCTGTCTGTCCGTCCGTCCGTCCGTCTTGTCTTGTCTGTCTTGTCTTGTCTTGTCTTGTCTTGTCTTGTCTTGTCTTGTCTTGTCTTGTCTTGTCTTGTCTTGTCCGTCCGTCCGTCCGTCCGTCCGTCCGTCTGTCTGTCTGTCTGTCTGTCTGTCTGTATGTATGTCTGTCTGTCTGTCTGTCTGTCTGTCTGTCTGTCTGTCTGTCTGTCTGTCTGTCTGTCTGTCTGTCTGTCTGTCTGTCCGTCCGTCCGTCCGTCCGTCTTGTCTTGTCTTGTCTGTCTTGTCTTGTCTTGTCTTGTCTTGTCTTGTCTTGTCTTGTCGTGTCTTGTCTTGTCTGTTCGTCCGTCCGTCCGTCCGTCCGTCCGTCCGTCCGTCCGTCCGTCCGTCCGTCTGTCTGTCTGTCTGTCTGTCTGTCTGTCTGTCTGTCTGTCTGTCTGTCTGTCTGTCTGTCTGTCTGTCTGTCTGTCTCTGTCTCTCTGTCTCTCTCTCTCTCTGTCTCTCTCTCTCTCTCTCTCTCTCTCTCTATCTCTCTCTCTCTCTATCTCTCTCTCTCTCTCTCCCTCTCTCTCTCTCTCTCTCTCTCTCTCTCTCCCTCTCTCTCTCTCTCTCTCTCTCTATCTCTCTCTCTCCCCCACACTCTCTCGCCCTCTCTTTACTCTCTCTTTCCAACTACCTGCCCTCTCTCTCTCTACAATAAATCTACCCCCTGTCTTTCTCTCTCCCTCTCTCTCCATCCATCTACCCCCACCTCTTTCTCTCTCTCTCTCTCTCTCTCTCTCTCTCTCTTTCTTTTCAGTGTTGTTTATGAATAATATTTTGTTCGGAAGAAACATGGTTAATGCCAACCAAAACAAACACATCTTCGCAAGCCAAGGGTAATTTCGCCGAGTGAATAAAGACCCCAAATCACTTAACACGGCTCATATATCATGATCACATTGAACATTTCGACCTTTAAATTTGCAATTTTATTTGTAATTTGAAAACGTAACCTTTTACATACTTCGTTACTTCGTTTGATAGGTTTTGGTTTTTTTTTGTGTTTTTTTATTAGGTTATAATGTTATTATTCAAAATCAGTATGAATATACGTACAAACTGTTCTGGATAAAGTTTGCATACGCTACGACAACCTTTATAATGTTTAGAGGAAATAATTGAAAATCTCCTCTCGAAATGATAAAGAAATGTTAGAAATAAATTGGGGAAACGGAGAAATGGCTTATTATCAGGAACATTTCTTTTCCCATCAACGTTGCTTCAAATGCGTGTGAATGTTCAGTTATACAATACGCGATTCAGCGTATTCGCTTAGGTAATGGTATGACGGAACTATGAATATTTGGGATTAAAACAGACCTGTATCAGTCTTATAGCTTTCGCGCGCTCCAATCTGGATTGGTCGTGATGGTTACACAGTTAATCAGAAATTTTTAGAGCTGATCAATTGATTATCACCACAGCAATAATGTGTGTATTTGCAAACTGACATGGATTTTTGCAAAACTCAACACTTGATATCATTAAAACATAATTCGTGCCTGGTTACGTTCTGGTAATCGAATAACTGAAAACCATGAATTATTTAGTCATGTCCTTTGATATGAAATTTCACTTATCGTTTCATTTTAATCGTCAGTTACACTGCTATAAATATTGTATTTAATATAGAATAATAATTGTTGGGTTTGTTTCCCCCCTCACTATTTTATAATGTCATTCATAACATGAATACACGTGATGATAAATTATTTATACAACAGCGCGTAATCACGTCATTTAAAAATTACACTTATAAAATCAAAGCGTTGAAGGTACAGAATTTGCGTTTGTCTCAAGTCAAAAAGGCTTTGGCGAACCATTAGTTTTTGCCAACTAAAGAAGACGTTAAAATAATAAGAAGTTGCAGACTCATTTGTAAACTCTATTGCAGAGCAAATGGCAAGGCCAACATTATAATTAACATACATAATTACTTTTCTCAAAAGAAAAAAATATAATCATTCTTTTACCGTGTCCAGTAGCTTGATAACTATGAGTTCTCTACAACTCATTGGTTTTCCAATGGAAGAACGCGTTTTCACTACCGAAAACGGATAACAAGAGTCCTGTTGGGGGCCATTATCTTTTAACTGAACTGACTCGACTGCTCTGAGTAAGTATTTTTGTGAATATTTTTGGAAATGTATCCGGTTATCACGGTTCAAAAATAATTGACAAAAAGTTAGTTTCCCACAGCATGAGTCATTTTGAATACATATCATCTACCAGTTACAGGCAACCTTCTGGGCAAGTTTTGCGTGGGTCAAGTGGGAAAATGTGACCTGTACATTGTTATCAATATTTAACAATTATAAACTATTTTTGAGAAAACGCATATCTATCTATCCCATCGATCAAATACAATAGAAATCATCTATGCCATTAACTAATAATCATATGAACGTTTTGGTTGTTGTCTGGTCGTACGGATGTATAGCTACTGAACGGAAACACTTTCAATGTTCTGGTCAAGGTGAAATTTACCTTAAAGTTTTAACTTTAGCCCTTTAAAGCAAAACTACATCGCCCCCTTAGCGGTCATGATTTTCGACAGATCATCAAGACTTTGTGGCTTCTGATACAGGGTCACACAAGGAACATATTTACAAAAGTATTTGAAAATATGCCAATCAGTGTCTTGTTTTATTTCGGTTGACATGGAAACCAGATTTCGCATGGATTCATATCATTTGAAGAAATGTTGGTGAGAACATTCAGAGGATACTTGCTCTGACGTTTCGTCCCGATTGACCACCCGGTTACAGAGGAGAATATGTTGAAAGACAAAGATCGATCACAATAACTGACCTTGACCACTTCATGCTCAAGTGTACTTAACAAATAAAGAATGTTTCACCCTAAAACCTGTTTGATAAGTTGAAATACTTAAGTTATAAAATGTGTGTGCACAATTTGAAATTTACCTCAGCATCTTCCGTATACATAGTTGGGAAGGGTATTCGATGTAACCATTATCCAACTATTTGAAAGCCCTATAACTAATACATACTCGTATTGAAAATAAAGAGTAAACAAGAGGGACAGTATCGCTCCACTGCCATCAGACAAAGACAATGTATATTTAGCCAAAGGGTTAGGGTTTGGGTTAGGTAAAACTGGAAGCCCTTAATGTCCATGGTTTTACACCAATCAACATGGCTTGAAGGAATCTTGTAATAAACATTTCTCCAAATTTATTTAAATTTAAGCCAAATAGTTTCGGCGCTTATTTTTTCCCCACTAAAGCCATTTAAATTTAAAGTTATCGGCCATACTTTTAGACCAATCAAAATGGCTTTAAGAAAATGATAGATGGTCACCCAAGAAATATTTTACTTTTTTTTTAAATCGGCCATATCAATTCGGATAAGACGTTTTTACTATAGCCATCTTAGGAAAAAACTGTTCTGCCGTATAGCGGTCATGTATTTTAACCAATCAGTAAGACCTGATGGTAGTGAGTACAAGGTTTCCATATAATTATTTGAAAATTGTTAAGGCAAAAGAGCACACCTTTTGGCGGCCGCTTAAAATGACCAATCAAAATGGCTTGAAGGCACCTGATAGAATGTCACACGAGGAACATTTCAGCAAAATTCTTTAAAAATCGACAAACCTGTTTTGGAGGATAAGACTCTTTAACATTTTACATTCGGTTAAAATCTTTGTAAAATGAAAGTATAATTATTGTTGTAGAGTTTAAAACATTGTGGCAAAATCAAAATTGCTCATTGTGTGCTATTTATCCTTTTGTAATAATGTTCCCAAAAGTCGATGCAGGGGTGTCTAAATGCGTCGGTTTGTAAGAAAGGATTAAAATATAGAATACTTATGTTTTATATGTATTTTAATTATACGCGAAAGAAAGAACTATTTTGTCAGTCTGATTATTTTGGAAAATTGAAAGTTCTACTTCGGTTTTAAAATCGTTTTCTTGTCGGAAGACGGGTATTATAATTTTGTGTGATTACATCAGACACAACTAAAAACTACAAACAAAACAACATTGAAACGGAATCCTACAATGTGTGCATTTAAATGAGTGAGTCAGTGCCAGAAAATGTACAAGTTGGCATTTGTGAACAGCATAGATCCAGATTAAAGCTGTTCACATATACCTTACTTGTTTGAATATTCTGTCAACATGTATATATTCCGATACCACTGAGCAGGGGGATAACATGATCTGATACTACACTGATAATAAATGATCTGATACTACACTGATAATAAATGATCTGATACTACACTGATAATAAATGATCTGATACTACACTGATAATAAATGATCTGATACTACACTGATAATAAATGATCTGATACTACACTGATAATAAATGATCTGATACTGCACTGATAATAAATGATCTGATACTGCACTGATAATAAATGATCATCTGATACTACACTGATAATAAATGATCTGATACTACACTGATAATAAATGATCTGATACTACACTGATAATAAATGATCTGATGCTACACTGATAATAAATGATCTGATACTGCACTGATAATAAATGATCTGAAACTACACTGATAATAAATGATCATCTGATACTACACTGATAATAAATGATCTGATACTACACTGATAATAAATGATCTGATACTGCACTGATAATAAATGATCTGAAACTACACTGATAATAAATGATCATCTGATACTACACTGATAATAAATGATCTGATACTACACTGATAATAAATGATCTGATACTACACTGATAATAAATGATCTGATACTACACTGATAATAAATGATCTGATACTACACTGATAATAAATGATCTGAAACTACACTGATAATAAATGATCATCTGATACTACACTGATAATAAATGATCTGATACTACACTGATAATAAATGATCTGATACTACACTGATAATAAATGATCTGATACTACACTGATAATAAATGAGCTGATACTACACTGATAATAAATGAGCTGATACTACACTGATAATAAATGCCAAAGTGTACATTTTTCTGGCACTGGCTCAACGTGTACCTTTTTCTCTTGCACTGGCTGATATAGCATTTGCGAATATGAAGATCTAGATAAGGTCTACAATGACTCTAGTGTAAAATAATAGTAGTGAAATATTACCAAATGCATCCGCGGATGGGCGGAACTACGTCCATATAGTCAGTAAGTAAGATACCTATTGTTGTCATGAAATGCATACATTGAATTTAACACGTGCATGTATATGTGAAGAAAGAGAACGTGTTTGATTGATGTTTTACAACGCAACATTTTGTCAGTTATATCATGGCGTTTCACGGTAAGTTACCAGTACTACTGGTAGTAATATCATGGCGTTTCATGGTAAGTTACCAGTACTACTGCAAGTAATATCATGGCGTTTCACGGTAAGTTACCAGTACTACTGGTAGTAATATCATAGCGTTTCATGGTAAGTTACCAGTACTACTGTCAGTAATATCATGGCGTTTCATGGTAAGTTACCAGTACTACTGTCAGTAATATCATGGCGTTTCATGGTAAGTTACCAGTAGTACTGGAAGTAATATCATGGCGTTTCACTGTAAGTTACCAGTACTACTGGAAGTAATATCATGGCGTTTCACTGTAAGTTACCAGTACTACTGTCAGTAATATCATGGCGTTTCATGGTAAGTTACCAGTACTACTGGTAGTAATATCATGGCGTTTCACGGTAAGTTACCAGTACTACTGGTAGTAATATCATGGCGTTTCATGGTAAGTTACCAGTACTACTGTCAGTACTATCATGACGTTTCACGATAAGTTACCAGTACTACTGTCAGTAATATCATGGCGTTTCACGGTAAGTTACTAGTACTACTGAAGGTAATATCATGGCGTTTAACGGTAAGTTACCAGTAATACTGTCAGTAATATCATGGCGTTTCATGGTAAATTACCAGGAGTACTGGAAGTAATATCATGGCGTTTCACTGTAAGTTACCAGTACTACTGTCAGTAATATCATGGCGTTTCACGGTAAGTTACTAGTACTACTGATAGTAATATCATGGCGTTTAACGGTAAGTTACCAGTACTACTGTCAGTCATATCATGGCGTTTCATTGTAAGTTACCAGTACTACTGTCAGTAATATCATGCCATTTCACGGTAAGTTACCAGTACTACTGGTAGTAATATCATGGCGTTTCATGGTAAGTTACCAGTACTACTGTCAGTAATATCATGGCATTTCATGGTAAGTTACCAGTACTACTGGTAGTAATATCATGGCGTTTCATGGTAAGTTACCAGTACTACTGTCAGTAATACCATGGCGTTTCATGGTAAGTTACCAGGAGTACTGTCAGTAATATCATGGCGTTTCACGGTAAGTTACTAGTACTACTGATAGTAATATCATGGTGTTTAACGGTTAGTTACCAGTACTACTGTCAGTAATATCATGGCGTTTCATGGTAAGTTACCAGGAGTACTGGAAGTAATATCATGGCGTTTCACTGTAAGTTACCAGTACTACTGTCAGTAATATCATGGCGTTTCACGGTAAGTTACCAGTACTACTGATAGTAATAGCATGGCATATAACGGTAAGTTACCAGTACTACTGTCAGTAATACCATGGCGTTTCATGGTAAGTTACCAGTACTACTGTCAGTAATATCATGGCGTTATACGGTAAGTTACCAGTACTACTGTCAGTAATATCATGGCGGTTCATGGTAAGTTACCAGTACTACTGATAGTAATATCATGGCGTTTCATGGTCAGTTACCAGTAGTACTGGTAGTAATATCATGACGTTTCACGGTAAGTTACCAGTACTACTGTCAGTAATATCATGGCGTTTCATGGTAAGTTACCAGTACTACTGGTAGTAATATCATGGCGTTTCATGGTAAGTTACCAGTACTACTGTCAGTAATATCATGGCGTTTCACGGTAAGTTACCAGTACTACTTGTAGTAATATCATGGCGTTTAACGGTAAGTTACCAGTTCTACTGTCAGTAATATCATGGCGTTACATGGTAAGTTACCAGCCGTACTGGAAGTAATATCATGGCGTTACATGGTAAGTTACCAGTACTACTGTCAGTTATATCATGGCGTTTCACGGTAAGTTACTAGTACTACTGGTAGTAATATCATGGCGTTTCATGGTAAGTTACCAGTACTACTGTCAGTAATATCATGGCGTTTCACGGTAAGTTACCAGGACTACTGGTAGTACTATTATGACGTTTCACGGTAAAATACCAGTACTACTGTCAGTAATATCATGGTATTTCATGGTAAGTTACCAGTACTACTGGTAGTAATATCATGGCGTTTCATGGTAAGTTACCAGTAGTACTGGTAGTAATATCATGGCGTTTCACGGTAAGTTACCAGTACTGCTGTCAGTAATATCATGGCGTTTCATGGTAAGTTACCAGTACTACTGGTTGTAATATCATGGCGTTTCATGGTAAGTTACAAGTACTACTGTCAGTAATATCATGGCGTTTCATGGAAAGTTACCAGAACTACTGTCAGTAATATCATGGTGTTTCACGGTAAGTTACTAGTACTACTGGTAGTAATATCATGGCGTTTCATGGTAAGTTACCAGTACTACTGGTAGTAATATCATGGCGTTACATGGTAAGTTACCAGTACTACTGTCAGTAATATCATGGCGTTTCACGGTAAGTTACCAGTACTACTCTCAGTAATATCATGGCGTTTCATGGTAAGTTACCAGTACTACTGTCAGTAATATCATGGCGTTTCATGGTAAGTTACCAGTACTACTGTCAGTAATATCATGGTGTTTCATGGTAAGTTACCAGGACTACTGGTAGTAATATCATGACGTTTCACGGTAAAATTCCAGTACTACTGTCAGTAATATCATGGCGTTTCATGGTAAGTTACCAGTACTACTGTCAGTAATATCATGGCGTTTCACGGTAAGTTACCAGTACTGCTGTCAGTAAGATCATGGCGTTTCATGGTAAGTTACCAGTACTACTGGTTGTAATATCATGGCGTTTCATGGTAGGTTACCAGTACTACTGTCAGTAATATCGTGGCGTTTCATTGAAAGTTACCAGAACTACTGTCAGTAATATCATGGCGTTTCACGGTAAGTTACCAGTACTACTGGTAGTAATATCATGGCGTTTCACGGTAAGTTACCAGTACTACTGTCAGTAATATTATGGCGTTTCATGGTAAGTTACCAGTACTACTGTCAGTAATATCATGGCGTTTCACGGTAAGTTACCAGGACTACTGGTAGTAATATCATGACGTTTCACGGTAAAATACCAGTACTACTCTCAGTAATATCATGGCGTTTCATGGTAAGTTACCAGTACTGCTGTCAGTAATATCATGGCGTTTCATGGTAAGTTACCAGTACTACTGGTTGTAATATCATGGCGTTTCATGGTAAGTTACCAGTACTACTGTCAGTAATATCATGGCGTTTCATGGAAAGTTACCAGAACTACTGTCAGTAATATCATGGCGTTTCACGGTAAGTTACCAGTACTACTGGTAGTAATATCATGGCGTTTCATGGTAAGTTACCAGTACTACTTGTTGTAATATCATGGCGTTTCATGGTAAGTTACCAGTACTACTGTCAGTAATATCATGGCGTTTCATGGAAAGTTACCAGAACTACTGTCAGTAATATCATGGCGTTTCACGGTAAGTTACCAGTACTACTGGTAGTAATATCATGGCGTTTCATGGTAAGTTACCAGTACTACTGGTAGTAATATCATGGCGTTACATGGTAAGTTACCAGAACTACTGTCAGTAATATCATGGCGTTTCACGGTAAGTTACCAGTACTACTGGTAGTAATATCATAGCGTTTCATGGTAAGTTACCAGTACTACTGTCAGTAATATCATGGCGTTTCATGGTAAGTTACCAGTACTACTCTCAGTAATATCATGGCGTTTCATGGTAAGTTACCAGTACTACTCTCAGTAATATCATGGCGTTTCATGGTAAGTTACCAGTACTACTGTCAGTAATATCATGGTGTTTCACGGTAAGTTACCAGTAATACTGTCAGTAATATCATGGCCTTTCATGGTAAGTTACCAGTACTACTCTCAGTAATATCATGGTGTTTCACGGTAAGTTACCAGTACTACTGTCAGTAATATCATGGCGTTTCATGGTAAGTTACCAGTACTACTGTCAGTAATATCATGACGTTTCACGGTAAGTTACTAGTACTACTGGTAGTAATATCATGGCGTTTTATGGTAAGTTACCAGTACTACTGGTAGTAATATCATGGCGTTTCACGGTAAGTTACCAGTACTACTGTCAGTAATATCATGGCGTTTCATGGTAAGTTACCAGTACTACTGGTAGTAATATCATGACGTTTCACGGTAAGTTACTAGTACTACTGGTAGTAATATCATGGCGTTTTATGGTAAGTTACCAGTAGTACTGGTAGTAATATCATGGCGTTTCACGGTTAGTTACCAGTACTGCTGTCATCATGGCGTTTCATGGTAAGTTACCAGTACTACTGTCAGTAATATCATGGTGTTTCACGGTAAGTTACCAGTACTACTGTCAGTAATATCATGGTGTTTCACGGTAAGTTACCAGTACTACTGGTAGTAAGTAATATCATGGCGTTTCACGGTAAGTTACCAGTACTACTGGTAGTAAGTAATATCATGGTGTTTCACGGTAAGTTACCAGTACTACTGGTAGTAAGTAATATCATGGCGTTTCACGGTAAGTTACCAGTACTACTGTCAGTAATATCATGGTGTTTCACGGTAAGTTACCAGTACTACTGTCAGTAATATCATGGTGTTTCACGGTAAGTTACCAGTACTACTGGTAGTAAGTAATATCATGACGTTTCATGGTAAGTTACCAGTACTACTGGTAGTAAGTAATATCATGGCGTTTCACGGTAAGTTACCAGTACTACTGGTAGTAAGTAATATCACGGCGTTTCACGGTAAGTTACCAGTACTAATGGTCCATTGATCCTCACACCGGGCATTACTATCATTTGAAAACTCTTTCGTTAATCCTGCCGGGGATCGAACCCGTGACCACCCGCACCCGAGGCTGTACCACTACACCACCGAGTCGGACGTTCTACCACTACACCACCGAGTCGGTGGAGAAAGTGTTTGAATTGCCAACTGTTTTTATTTTTATTTTTGAAAAGTTGACAATTGTGAGCAAGTCTAAGAAAAGGGTGAACCTAACGGGCGCGTTCTAAATGTTGCCCAAAAGGGATGTTCACTTTAAATTGACGGGTTCTTTTTCCTTCTTCATTTGATTTGTTTAAAACTGACATAAAACTCTTTAAGGTTAACATTGTGGCAAAAGAAGAAATTGTTCATTATAGTTCTAACTTCTCTGTATGTAAAACTGGCATTCTTCATACGACAATTTAACTAATGCTGCCTGTAATACGTGACGCAATTTCTTTTTTATGAAAACACCAAATTGGATCAAAGGGAGATAACCTATCCTACACTTATAATTACATATACGTACAGTTATTTCCCAGTGAGAACATCTAAATAGTTTGACGAATGTAATTGAAATAGCGAACTTTAAAAACAAAGCGTTTAAGAAAGGTCGTCTTTGATGTGTCGTGACATACAACAAAATGGCCGTACTCGACTCTAATACATCGAGGAAAAACCATGGAAATTATCTAGCAATAAACCTTTAATCATTGAATCCAATGTTGAAAACATTGTGGTAAAAAGCGCTCTACTACAGACGCTTCTAAATGAGTGTGCATGTGGAATGGGGTAAACTGGAGAGTAACTAAACAAAGAGTATAAACAAATAAGCGGTGCTTTACGAAAAACAAACTAATAACATTCGTATCCGCGCAGTTGCTGCTGCATCGCTCTAATCCCAATTAAGTATTATAACACTAACAAAATATTCTGCCAACTAGTGCATAACAGGATCAAATTGCATTAATATACCGGCATAAAGTTATGTTTAGTTTTCGCAAACAATAAAAGTCTTCCTACTCGGAACCTCTGATACAAGAGACTGTCGTTCCAACACTAGTTTCTACATTGGTTGAACTATAAACACCTACCCAGTACCTCTGATACGAGAGACTGTGGTTCTACCACTTCACCACTTGCTTCTACATTGGTTGAACCATAAACACCTACCTGGAAGCTCTGATAAGAGAAACTGTCGTTGCACCACTTGCTTCTACATTAGTTGAACCATAAACACCTACCCAGTACCTCTGATACGAGAGACTGTGGTTCCACCACTGCACCACTGGCTTCTACATTAGTGGAACCATAAACACCTACCTAGTACCTCTGATACGAGAGGATGTGGTTCTACCACTTCACCACTTGCTTCTACATTGGTTGAACCATAAACACCTACCTGGTACCGCTGATACGAGAGGCTGTCGTGCCACCACTGCTCCACTGGCTTCTACATTGGATGAACTATAAACACCTACCCAGTACCTCTGATACAAGATACTTTTTATTCCACCACAACACCACTTGCTTCTACATTGGTTGAATTATAAACACATACCTGGAAGCTCTGATACGAGAGACTGTCATTGCACCACTTGCTTCTACATTAGTTGAAACATAAACACCTACCCAGTACCTCTGATACGAGAGACTGTGGTTCCACCACTGCACCACTGGCTTCTACATTAGTGGAACCATAAACACCTACCTAGTACCTCTGATACGAGAGGCTGTGGTTCTACCACTTCAGCACTTGCTTCTACATTGGTTGAACCATAAACACCTACCTGGAAGCTCTGATACGAGAGACTGTCATTGCACCACTTGCTTCTACATTAGTTGAACCATAAACACATACCCAGTACCTCTGATACGAGAGACTGTGGTTCCACCACTGCACCACTGGCTTCTACATTAGTTGAACCATAAGCACCTACATAGTACCTCTGATACGAGAGGCTGTCGTTCCACCACTACTCCACTGGCTTCTACATTGGATGAACTATAAACACCTACCCAGTACCTCTGATACAAGATACTTTTTATTCCACCACTACACCACTTGCTTCTACATTGGTTGAATTATAAACACCTGCCCAGTACCTCTGATACGAGAGACTGTGGTTCCACCACTACACCACTTGCTTCTACATTGGTTGAACTATAAACACCTACCCGGTACCTCTGATACGAAAGACTTTGGTTCCACCCCTGCACCACTTGCTTCTACATTGGTTGAACTATAAATACCTACCCAGTACTTCTGATACGAGAGATTGTGGTTCCACCAATGCACCACTTGCTTCTTCATTGGTTGAATTATAAACACCGACCCGGTACCTCTGATACGAGAGACTGTGGTTCCACCACTGCACCACTTGATTCTACATTGGTTGAACCATAAACACCTACCCAGTACCTCTGATACGAGAGACTGTGGTTCCACCACTGCACCACTTGCTTCTACATTGGTTGAACCATAAACACCTACCCAGTACTTCTGATACGAGAGACTGTGGTTCCACCACTGCACCACTTGCTTCTACATTGGTTGAACCATAAACACCTACCCAGTACCTCTGATACGAGAGACTGTGGTTCCACCACTGCACCACTTGCTTCTACATTGGTTGAATTATAAACACTTACCCAGTACCTCTAATACGAGAAATTGTGGTTCCACCACTGCACCACTTGCTTCTACATTGGTTGAACTATTAACACCTACCTGAAACCTCTGATACGAAAGACTGTCGTTGCACCACTTGCTTCTACGTTGGTTGAACTATGAACATCGACCCGGTCCCTCTGATACGAGGGACTGTCGTTCCACCACTGCATCACTTGCTTCTACATTGGTTGAACTATAAACACCTACCCGTAACCTCTGATACGAGAGACTGTGGTTCCACCACTGCATCACTTGCTTTTACATTAGTTGAACCATAAACACCTACCCAGTACCTCTGATACGAGAGACTGTTGTTACACCACTGCACTACTGGATTATACATAGGTTGAACTATAAACACATGCATAAAACCTCTGATACGAGAGGCTGTCGTTCCACCACTGCTCCACTGGCTTCTACAATTGGTTGAATTATAAACACCGACTCGGTACCTCTGATACGAGAGACTGTGGTTCCACCACTGCACCACTTGCTTCTACATAGGTTGAACTATAAACACCGATTCGGAACCTCTGATACGAGAGACTGTGGTTTCACCGATGCACCACTGGCTTCTCCATTGGTTGAATTATAAACACCGACCCGGTACCTCTGATACGAGGAACTGTCGTTCTACCACTGCACCACTTGCTTCTATATTGGTTGAACTATAAACACCTACCCAGTACTCCTGATACGAGAGACTGTTGTTCCACCACTGCGCCACTTGCTTCTACATGGGTTGAACTATAAAAACCTACCTGGTACATGTACCTCTTATACAAGAGACTGACGATATACCTGTGTACCCCTGGTTTCTACATTGGATGAACTATAAACACCTACCCAGTACCACTTATACGAGAGACTGACGATATAACAGTGTACCACTGACTTCTACATTGGTTGAACTATAAACACCTACCCAGTACCACTTATACGAGAGACTGACGATATAACAGTGTACCCCTGGCTTCTACATTGGTTGAACTATAAACACCTACCCAGTACCACTTATACGAGAGACTGACGATATAACAGTGTACCCCTGGCTTCTACATTGTTTGAACTATAAACACCTACCCAGTACCACTTATACGAGAGACTGACGATATACCAGTGTACCACTGACTTCTACATTGGTTGAACTATAACCACCTACCTGGAAGCTCTGAAACGAGAGACTGTGGTTCCACCACTGCACCACTGGCTTCTACATTGGTTGAACTATAAACACCTACCTGGAAGCTCTGATACGAGAGACTGTGGTTCCACCACTGCACCACTTGCTTCTACATTGGTTGAACCATAAACACCTACCTAGTACCTCTGATACGAGAGACTGTGGTTCCATCGTTTTGGGTCAAGTTCTGCTTTTCAATATTAAGCCATTTTTTGTTGTTTGAACTTTGACACCAAACTTCATGGATGGTTGATTCCTTGCAAAACACTTTAATGTTTTGTCTTAAAATGAGATCTTCTAGATAAAGAATGAATATGTAATTGTTCAATAACCTTTGTTTAATTTTATCTTTAATTCAGATCTTCTTCAGTATTCAGTATTCCCATCTCGGGTTAGGTTAAGGCTATGATATTAAAACAACGGTTTTCAACAATTATTCATTCATATCACAGCGGCTTGCCCATCTGCCATTTTTTCCTAGCTTTCACACATCAGTGATCCCCACTGCAAAGAGGAGTACAGTACGACATACCTGCATCAGTATAAAAGTGTTATGTTCATCTAGCTATACTTTTTTTATGTTGATGTAAATGACACACAATTTAGACATGCGTCATTCTTCATAACATTGTACGTCATTCTTCATAACATTGTATAACCAGCGCTCTGTGAAAAGCAAGCTCAGGTCATTTGTGAACAGTGTAGATCTAGACCAATTGATGTATCCAGACAGTGTGATCTAGCTCTGTACATTGCTCTTGTAGGTTAAACAAGGTCTCAGAAATCGTCCAAAAAACATTTGAAACACACTGCTCAGATAGGAAGGCAATTCTTTGTTTCTATAATTGTTATACTTACGTTGAGGTCGCTTAGCCTGTAGCGCCGATAAAATACATTGATTTATTAATTGTATGACGCCTGTATCACCCTAGTATAGCCAGTTGAACCGATTGTATGACGGCTGTATTACCCTAGTATAGCCAGTTTTACCGATTGTATGACGCCTGTATCACCCTAGTATAGCCATTTGAACCGATTGTATGACGGCTGTATCACCCTAGTATAGTCAGTTTTACCGATTGTATGACGGCTGTATCACCCTAGTATAGCCAGTTTAACCGATTGTATGAGGGCTGTATCACCCTAGTATGGCCGGTCTTTCGTATTGTATGACGGCTGTATCACCCTAGTATAGTCAGTTTTGCCGATTGTATGACGGCTGTATCACCCTAGTTTAGCCGATTGTATGGAGGATGTATCACCCTAGTTTAGCCAGTTGAACCGATTGTATGACGGCTGTATAGCCCTAGTATAGCCAATTGAACTTATTGTATGACGGTTGTATCACCCTAGTATAGCCACTTAACCCTATAGCTAGTATAGCCACTTAAACCGATTGTATGACGGCTGTATCACCTTGTATTGCAACTTGAGCCGATTGTATGACGGTTGTATCACCCTAGTATAGCCACTTAAACTGATTGTATAATAGCTGTATCGCACTAGTTTTGTCAGTTGAACCGATTGTATGACGGTTGTATCACCCTAGAATAGCCAGTTGAACCGATTGTATGACATCTGTATAACCCTAGTATAGCCAGTTTAACCGATTGTATGACGGCTGTATCACACTAGTATAGCAAGTTGAACCGATTGTATGACTGCTGTATCACCCTAGTATAGCCAGTTTAACCGATTGTATGACGGCTGTATCACCCTTTTATAGCCAGTTGAACCGATTGTATGACGGCTGTATCACCCTAGTATAGCCATTTGAACCGATTGTATGATGGCTGTATCACTCTAGTATAGCAAGTTTTACAGATTGTATGACGGCTGTATCACCCTAGTATAGCCAGTTTAACAGGTTGTATGACTGCTGTATCACACTAGTATAGCAAGTTTAACCGATTATATGAAAGCTGTATCACTCTAGTTAAGGCATTTTAACCGATTGTATGACGGCGGTATCACCCTAGTTAAGCCAGTTTAACCGATTGTATGACGCCTGTATCACCTTGTATTGCAACTTGAGCCGTTTGTATAACGGTTGTATCACCCTAGTATAGCCACTTAAACCGATTTTTATAATAGCTGTATCGCACTAGTATTGTCAGTTGAACCGATTGTATGACGCCTGTATCATCTTAGTATAGCCAGTTTAGCCGATTGTATTACGGCTGTATCACCCTTGTATAGCCATGTTACCGATTGTATAACGGCTATATCACTCTAGTATAGCCATGTTACCGATTGTATTACGGCTATATCACCCTTGTATAGCCATGTTACCGATTGTATTACGGCTATATCACCCTTGTATAGCCATGTTACCGATTGTATTACGGCTATATCACCCTTGTATAGCCATGTTACCGATTGTATAACGGCTATATCACCCTTGTATAGCCATGTTACCGATTGTATTACGGCTGTATCACCCTAGTATAGCCGGTTGAATCGAGTGTATGACGACTTTATCGCCCTAGTATAGTCAGTTTAACCGATTGTATTACGCCTGTATCACCCTAGTATAGCCAGACCAGACGTATGGCTAGTCATTACACTTTTGACTGCAAAGCTCACCTGTTGTATCCTTGAATTTCTAACTTTTTCTTTGGACTTTTCCAAATACAAACCTTGTCTAGTCATCTATTTTTAAATTCTGCATTACATCAAAAGTCCTTTATCGGCCACATTATACAAAAACCGACATATACATAGATATTTTTTTAATATTAAATACTTGGCAGTTTTGAACATTATTTCAGTTAAACAACGGCGACTGGTAATTTATTCATGAACCTTTGGTAAACAAACCAGTACTTACTAGGCTAGGAAATGTGCCTTGCGCAAGAACACTCCAAAATGAACGCCGCGATTTCAATTAATGGCAATAACGACTTATTAACATGCATGCATGTACTGCAATGTATTGTTGTTGGTTAGTAATGGCAATAACGACTTATTAACATGCATGCATGTACTGCAATGTATTGTTGTTGGTTAGTAATGGCAATAACGACTTATTAACATGCATGCATGTACTGCAATGTATTGTTGTTGGTTAGTAATGACAATAACGACTTATTAACATGCATGCATGTACTTCAATGTATTGTTGTTGGTTAGTAATGGTAATAACGACTTATTAACGTGCATGCATGTATTGCAATGTATTGTTGTTTGTTAGGTATGGCAATAGCGATTTATTAACATGCATGCATGCATGTACTGCAATGTATTGTTGTTGGTTAGTTATGGCAATAACGACTTATTAGCAAGCATGCACGTACTGAAATGTATTATTGTTGATTATTAATGACAATAATGACTTATTAACATGCATGCATGTACTGCAATGTATTGTTGTTGGTTAGGTATGGCAATAACAATTTATTAGCATGCATGTATGTACTGTAATGTATTGTTGTTGGTTAGTAATGGCAATAATGACTTATTACCATGCATACTAGTACTGCAATGTATTGTTGTTGGTTAGTAATGGCAATAATGACTTATTAGCATGCATGCATGTACTGCAATGTATTATTGTTCGTTAGTAATGGCAATAATGACTTATTACCATGCATACATGTACTGCAGTGTATTGTTGTTGGTTAGTAATGGCAATAACGACTTATTAGCATGCATGCATGTACTGCAATGTATTATTGTTCGTTAGTAATGGCAGTAACGACTTATTACCATGCATACATGTACTGCAGTGTATTGTTGTTGGTTAGTAATGGCAATAACGACTTATTAGCATGCATGCATGTACTGCAATGCATTGTTGTTTGTTAGTTATGGCAACAACGACTTATTAGCATGCATGCATGTACTGCAATGTATTTGTAGGTTAGCAATTGTGTCTAACGTACAACAAAACAGCAGCAGCCGATTTTAAAAATAATCGAGGAAATGTATAGAAAGCCACGACAGTTTACAGTTTAATTTTAGAATACAGTTGAAAACCTTTAGCAAAGGCGTAATTGCTCATTATGAGCAATCCATCCATCCATCTGAAATCCGGAGTATGTTAATCGAAAACGTTAGTGGAGCAAAACATAACGTATTCTGATATAACTTTTATTTCTCCACAAAGTGATCAGGATTCGTCCTTTATAGAGACTTAATAAGACTTCCGTAAACTAATCTGGATCGACGCTGGTCGCAATTATCCAAAAGTATATTTTCATGTGACCTATTCATTTAATAATTATAGATCGAACATTCGTGCAGTCTAACTTGCGCTGCGTTGTTCGTTGTACCCATTCATCAGTACAAACTAGTCCATTGACATGTCACAAGAAAGTGCAATCATTGATTAAGGCTGAAGGAATTTGGCGGGAAAAGGGTTAAATGGTTGTCACGCATTAACTGCATGATCAATATTCACTTCTCTTCCGCATTCAAAATATATTTTCGCATTCTAAACTTTTAAACTTTGCGTAATTTATTTCTTCAAAAGCTTGAAATACTTGACATGAGATCAGCCCTGTGTTCCATAGTCACCAAACCCAAAACCTGTTTTGCGAAACCTATATAGGTTTCGTCGATAATCCGTGCATTAGTCGGTAAACCAAACCTGTTTGACGGGAGTACATGCATAATACAGGTAGGTTTCGTTCCGCTCCATAGACAAAACGTGTTTACGTTGTGTTTACTATGGAACACAGGGCATGTAACACATGTATATACAACACGTTTGAAAATATATAGTGCATGCGTTGAGCACTTTACTTTTGCCAACCTTAAATCCTTTACCAGCTGAATGAAGGCAGCCTTACTCATGCAGTTTTATCAGGGCGTTTTCACGGTCATTTACCAGTACTACCGGTATTTCAGTTTTATCACGGCGTTTTCGCGGTCATTTACCTTTACTACCGGTATTTCAGTTTTATCAGGGTGTTTTCCGGGTCATTTACCAGTACTATCGGTATTTCAGTTTATCACGGCGTTGTCTTGGTCATTTCCCAGTACCACCGGTATTTCAGTTTTATCACGGCGTTTTCACGATCATTTACCTGTACAACCGGTATTTCAGTTGTATAACTGTGTTTTCTTGGTCATTTACCAGTACTACCGGTATTTCAGTGTTATCACGGCGTTTTCTCTGTCATTTACCAATACTACCGATATTTCAGTGTTATCATGGCGTTTTCTCTGTCTTTACCAGTACTACCGGTATTTTTCAGATTTATCACGGCGTTTTCCGGGTCATTTACCAGTACCACCTGTATTTCAGTTTATCACGGCGTTGTCTTGGTCATTTACCAGTACTACCGGTATTTCAGTGTTATCACGGCGTTTTCTCTGTCATTTACCAGTACTACCGATATTTCAGTGTTATCATGGCGTTTTCTCTGTCATTTACCAGTACAACCAGTATTTCAATTTTATCATGGCTTTTTCTGGGTCATTTACCGGTACTACGGGTATTTCAGTTTTGTCATGGCTTTTTCTCGGTCATTTACGAGTACTACCTATATTTCAGTTTATCACGGCGTTGTCTTGGTCATTTACCAGTACTACCGGTATTTCAGTGTTATCACGGCGTTTCTCTGTCATTTACCAGTACTACCGATATTTTAGTGTTATCATGGCGTTTTCGCTGTCATTTACCAGTACTACCGGTATTTCAATTTTATCATGTCGTTTTCTGGGTCATTTACCGGTACTACGGGTATTTCACTTTTATCATGGCTTTTTGCTTTTTCTCGGTCATTTACCAGTATTACCGGTATTTCAGTTTTATAACCGCGTTTTGCTGCAAAAAAAAACACAATTCGAATCGTCTGGAATATAAAGTGTTTGTCATCGGATATATTCGCAAAAAAAGAGAATACAATAATAATAGCATATCGAATAACAGGTAAAGTACACATAGTTCACATATATAAGTAACTAGTACAGGTAAGTACACATAGTTCACATATATAAGTAACTAGTACAGGTAAAGTATACATAGTTCATATATATAAGTAACTAGTACAGGTAAAGTATACATAGTTTACATATATAAGTAACTAGTACAGGTAAAGTATACATAGTTTACATATATAAGTTACTAGTACAGGTAAAGTATACATAGTTTACATATATAAGTAACTAGTACATGTAAAGTATACATAGTTCACATATATAAGTAACTAGTACATGTAAAGTATACATAGTTTAGTAAAGTACATAGTTCCCATATATAAGTAACTAGTACAGGTAAATTATACATAGTTGACATGTATAAGTAACTAGTACAGGTAAAGTATACATAGTTTACATATATAAGTAACTAGTACAGGTAAAGTACACATAGTTTACATATATAAGTAACTAGTACAGGTAAAGTATACATAGTTTACATATATAAGTAACTAGTACAGGTAAAGTACACATAGTTTACATATATAAGTAACTAGTACAGGTAAAGTATACATGGTTTACATATATAAGTAACTAGTACAGGTAAGGTACACATAGTTTACATATATAAGTAACTAGTACAGGTAAAGTATACATAGTTTACATATATAAGTAACTAGAACATCTAAACGATTTAGTTGTATAATAGCATATCGAATAATAGGTAGAGTATACATAGTTTACATATATAAGTAACTAGTACAGGTAAAGTACACATAGTTCACATATATAAGTAACTAATACAGGTAAAGTATACATAGTTTATATATATAAGTAACTTGTACAGGTAAAGTACACATAGTTCACATATATAAATAACTAGTACAGGTAAAGTACACATAGTTCACATATATAAGTAACTAATACAGGTAAAGTATACATAGTTTATATATATAAGTAACTAGTACAGGTAAAGTATACATAGTTTACATATATAAGTAACTAGAACATCTAAACGATTTAGTTGTATAATAGCATATCGAATAATAGGTAGAGTATACATAGTTTACATATATAAGTAACTAGTACAGGTAAAGTACACATAGTTCACATATATAAATAACTAGTACAGGTAAAGTACACATAGTTCATATATATAAGTAACTAGTACAGGTAAAGTATACCTAGTTTATATATATAAGTAACTAGTACAGGTAAAGTATACATAGTTCACATATATAAATAACTAGTACAGGTAAAGTACACATAGTTCACATATATAAGTAACTAGTACAGGTAAAGTACACATAGTTCACATATATAAATAACTAGTACAGGTAAAGTACACATAGTTCACATATATAAGTAACTAGTACAGGTAGAGTATACCTAGTTCACATATATAAATAACTAGTACAGGTAAAGTACACATAGTTCACATATATAAGTAACTAGCACAGGTAACGTATACCTAGATCACATATATAAATAACTAGTACAGGTAAAGTACACATAGTTCACATATATAAGTAACTAGTACAGGTAAAGTATACATAGTTCACATATATAAGTAACTAGTACAGGTAAAGTACACATAGTTCACATATATAAGTAACTAGTACTGGTAAAGTATACCTAGTTCACATATACATGTATAAGTAACTAGTACAGGTAAAGTATACCTAGTTTACATATATAAGTAACTAGTACAGGTAAAGTACATATAGTTCACATATATAAGTAACTAGTACAGGTAAAGTATACATAGTTCACATATATAAGTAACTAGTACAGGTAAAGTATACATAGTTCACATATATAAGTAACTAGTACAGGTAAAGTATACATAGTTCACATATATAAGTAACAAGTACAGGTAAAGTATACATAGTTCACATATATAAGTAACTAGTACAGGTAAAGTATACATAGTTCACATATATAAGTAACTAGTACAGGTAAAGTATACATAGTTCACATATATAAGTAACTAGTACAGGTAAAGTATACATAGTTCACATATATAAGTAACTAGTACAGGTAGAGTATACATAGTTCACATATATAAGTAACTAGTACAGGTAAAGTATACATAGTTCACATATATAAGTAACTAGTACAGTTAAAGTATACATAGTTCACATATATAAGTAACTAGTACAGTTAAAGTATATATAGTTCACATATATAAGTAACTAGTACAGGTAAAGTATACATAGTTCACATATATAAGTAACTAGTACAGGCAAAGTATACATAGTTCACATATATAAGTAACTAGTACAGGTAGAGTATACATAGTTCACATATATAAGTAACTAGTACAGGTAAAGTATACATAGTTCACATATATAAGTAACTAGTACAGTTAAAGTATACATAGTTCACATATATAAGTAACTAGTACAGGTAGAGTATATATAGTTCACATATATAAGTAACTAGTACAGGTAGAGTATATATAGTTCACATATATAAGTAACTAGTACAGTTAAAGTATACATAGTTCATATATATAAGTAACTAGTACAGTTAAAGTATATAGAATACGAAATTAAGAACTATCGAACAACCTACGAGGATGACGATAATGGCCTGGGTGGTGTTGAACCCTTATCCACCTTTACGTGAATTTAGACAGCATTGACGTAACTCCGAAATAATGTGCATCAAACCTACAGTTCGTGCAATTCAATCTTGATTAACCCATTCCCATTTTGCTGACACATTTTAGACTTTTGCAACCGACGACCGTTGAAAGCTCTATTCGTGCAGAAAGATTTTGATGCATCTGCAGCAGACGACATTTGAAAACATTGAGACATAAGCTGAAATTGCTGTCAAAATATGTTCTAATGTTCGTATACATGTGCATCTTATTACAATTCATATGAAATATAAACTGATTTGGTGTATGTGGGAAAGGGTTTAAAACATCGTCACAACATTATGTATAACACGGCTATACTTCGCTGATCACTATCGCGATCAGCCCCATTACATGTATAATCTACCTTAATATTGCACGGGTAATGTACAGATCATTAAGAAGGGCTTGAATGGCGTTATAACATCTACATCTACACTCTTAGTTTGTGCCAGGTTTTAGTCGAATAAACACGGTACATTTCACAGGTGTTTAACTGGGCTCGAAAGTGTAGAATAAACACGGTACATTTTACGTGTTTAACTGGTTTCGAAAGTGTATTTACTCAATATATTTGGGAAAAGGAGCTGAAAGGAAATGGCGCTCGGAGATGAACTGGACCAGTTTTTCCTGGTGATTATGGGAATGGTTGTACTGTGTAAGTAGCATAGTTACATTTTATCTGGTGATTATGGTCATACGTATACCATGATATATGTATACCATGGCGGTTTAGTTTTGTTTTACGAAAGAAGCGGCAAATGCGATTAAATTGAAAACTTCTGTATTTGAACAAATTCTCAAGTGGCTTCCCCGATGATTGCATGACAACCCGGCGTACAGCAAGTATTCTTACACACTACGCGTATCCGCAAACTGGTCTCAAATTTCGCCGATCGTAAAAAATAAATGGCCATTTTATGTGCTACGTGGCCCTTATAGCTTAACATTTATCCGACCGGCTGCTGTGTACCCATTGCACTCTTGCACACTGTATCTTATTATCACTCTTGTTATACAGGCGTGTCTGTATCTGCGCTCGTCGCAAAGACACGATAGGAGGTTTATGCGTTAGATGTCCAGTACTTTAATTGTATCCATCAATTGATTTAAGTGTTCCAAATGCACACTTGTAAATCCTATTTCATGGTCACTCTTATACGTGTATGACGTGACGGCGAATATTCTGATCAAACTACACGCATGATGTTTATACGTTGACGTTACGGCGAACAGCGACTATTCTAATCAAACTACACGCATGATGTTTATACGTTGACGTTACGGCGAACAGCGACTATTCTAATCAAACTACGCGCATGATGTTTATTCGTTGACGTGATGGCGAATAGTAAATATTCTGATCAAACTACACGCATGATGTTTATTCGTTGACGTTACGGCGAATAGGGATATTCTGATCAAACTACGCGCATTATGTTTATTCGTTGACGTTACTGCGAACAGCGAATATTCTAATCAAACTACGCGCATGATGTTTATTCGTTGACGTTACGGCGAACAGCGAATATTCTAATCAAACTACGCGCATGATGTTTATTCGTTGACGTTACGGCGAATAGTGAGTATTCTGATCAAACTACACGCATGATGTTTATACGTTGACATTACGGCGAACAGAGAATATTCTAATCAAACTACGCGCATGATGTTTATTCGTTGACGTGATGGCGAATAGTAAATATTCTGATCAAACTACGCGCATGATGTTTATTCGTTGATGTTACGGCGAATAGTGAATATTCTGACCAAACTACACGCATGATGTTTATTCGTTAGCATGATCCTTTATAGCATGTAAACATTTGCACTCCAATATAGGGAATGTGTCACGCAGTTCATGGATTTTGTTTAAACTTCACACATTTTCTCAACTTGTCAAACATGCCAAAAGATGTAAATTTGATTTTAATGGGAAATTCATTAAATTTCAATAAGTTTTTGGCATAAATGTAGAAATATTTGCAGAATCTTTTGTTTTCGATCAGGTAATCATTTCATAAAGGATATAAAACAAGATACATTTGGTTATCAATTCGTTATATCCGATCTCAAACAATTCTTTACAAGATAGGGTTTGTTAAGGGAAAAAGCAAAATCTTTGCCAGGTTTTGAATGTTAACTTAAATTTAATGCGGCCATGTGAATATAAATGAATACAAGTTTTATGAACATCATCACCTCTTCTAACAGAAAAATGAAAATATATATGGGGAACAGAGAAGCTATTACTATGGTTACGAATTATATCATTTTTAAAATTTCCTCCAAAAAATTAACTGTTTTAAAGTTTTTAAAACTGATGTCGACATGTAGGTAAATATAAATAAAAGATCCATGAATATCATCAACTGGTCTAACACATACTGTAACAGTGATGCAGGAGATATGGCTTTTGAATGTGTTACCTTGGCTACAAAATGAATCATTTTTCAAATGTTCGTTTTAAGCACTATTGTTTTCATTTATTCGGTAAGAACTTGAATATTTTCTTAATTGATAATTAAAAAATACTTTGGGAAAATGAATGTTATTAAACAAACTCGAGAAGATACAACTATGAAATATAGTAAATATAAGTGTTCCCATGGTCACAAGATGGCAAGATAAACATTTCTTAAAATATTTCATGATCCGACAAATAAAGATGAAGTGATAATATTTTACCAGGAAAATCAAGGTATACAACTGATAATTTTCTGTTCATGTATCCCAATACATGTTCTGCTTAATGGCGTTTCTAAGGAAAGAAAACAACGTCTTATGCACAATGTATGTTTATCTTATAACGTTGGGTGTACGTTTTACTGTTTCAAAAGAATACATTAAAATAATGAATTTCTCAAGCAAAGCAAGAGAAGCTTAATGAAATACTTTCAAAGTACTTCATATATATAATGTAAAAACTCAATAAATCAAAACTATAACGTGTCTATGTGTATGGATGCGTAGCAAGAAATTTATAACATAGCAGTTAGTTAAGAAAAGACTGATGCGAGCATACATCACCAGTGTATATGAAAATATAATTAAAATAAACTATCTTTTTCTGTGATGAACTTATTTTGAGATGGCTGTATTCTTTTCAAAATAGAAGTAACTTTTGCATTTTTCATTAAAACAATCTCAATTGTTCACACTGTTTTCACACATTGTTAATAAATTTTAGCAAAATCTGTCACCATGCGTGCCGAAAAAGTTCAAGTGCTTACAGAGAATGGCTGTTAATATCTTAATATCAATGAATTCATATGGATCGTTTAGTGGATAAAGTTTCTTATAAAACTGTTCAATATGTAATTTATACTACCATTTGTTGAATGTACTATCATTTCTTGAATGTTCTATCATTTGTTGAATGTTCTATCATGTGTTGAATGTTCCATCATTTGTTGAATGTTCTATCATTTGTTGAATGTTCTATCATGTGTTGAATGTTCTATCATTTGTTGAATGTTCTATCATGTGTTGAATGATCTATCATTTGTTGAATGTTCTATCATTTGTTGAATGTTCTATCATGTGTTGAATGTTCTATCATTTGTTGAATGAACTATCATTTAACTAAGATGTAAAAAGATGCCACCTGCATGAAGAATCTCTTCCAGTCGGTTTTGATGTGTCCAGAACAAAGCTATTATATTAATAAACATTAACCTTTTTGTAAAAAAATACCTGAAGCTTAGTGTATAAATTAAATTTAACAATGGTAATATTATCAAAAGCATTGCCTATATTCAGTGTTAAACACAGACATTTTGTTTTAAAAGTTTTTAAATGTTACAATCTTCCACAAACATCCGTTGTATATTTTGCTAATTTATTAAAATATGCGGAGGCCAATTTAGTCGCCATTGTTGGTTCATGCCAAAAGTACTAATTTACTATAGACAGCCGGATACCAGATAAGGTGACCAATCTATTCGCCATTGTTGATTTATGACAAAAGTACTAATTTACTATAGACAGCCGGATACCAGATGAGGTGACCAATCTATTCGCCATTGTTGGTTCATGCTAAAAGTACTAATTTACTATAGACAGCCGGATACCAGATAAGGTGACCAATCTAGTCGCCATTGTTGATTTATGACAAAAGTACTAATTTACTATAGACAGCCGGATACTAGAAAAGGTGACCAATCTAGTCGCCATTGTTGATTTATGACAAAAGTACTAATTTACTATAGAGAGCCGGATACCAGATAAGGTGACCAGTCTAGTCGCCATTGTTGGTTCATGCCAAAAGTACTAATTTACTATAGACAGCCGGATACCAGATAAGGTGACCAATCTAGTCGCCATTGTTGATTTATGACAAAAGTACTAATTTACTATAGACAGCCGGATACCAGATAAGGAGACCAATCAAGTCGCCATTGTTGATTTATGACAAAAGTACTAATTTACTATAGACAGCCGGATACTAGATAAGGTGACCAATGTAGTCGCCATTGTTGATTTATGACAAAAGTACTAATTTACTATAGACAGCCGGATACTAGATAAGGTGACCAATCTAGTCGCCATTGATGATTCATGACCAAAGTACTAATTTACTATAGAGAGCCGGATACCAGATAAGGTGACCAATCTAGTCGCCATTGTTGATTTATGACAAAAGTACTAATTTACTATAGACAGCCGGATACCAGATAAGGTGACCAATCTAGTCGCCATTGTTGATTTATGACAAAAGTACTAATTTACTATAGACAGCCGGATATCAGATAAGGTGACCAATCTAGTCGCCATTGTTGATTTATGACCAAAGTACTAATTTACTATAGACAGCCGGATACCAGATAAGGTGACCAATCTTGTCGCCATTGTTGATTTATGACAAAAGTACTAATTTACTATAGACAGCCGGATACCAGATAAGGTGACCAATCAAGTCGCCATTGTTGATTTATGACAAAAGTACTAATTTACTATAGACAGCCGGATACTAGATAAGGTGACCAATCTATTTGCCATTGTTGATTTATGACAAACGTACTAATTCACTATAGACAGCCGGATACCAGATAAGGTGACCAATCAAGTCACCATTGTTGATTTATGACAAAAGTACTAGTTTACTATAGACAGCCGGATACCAGATTAGGTAACCAATCTAGTCGCCATTGTTGATTTATGACAAAAGCACTAATTTACTATAGACAGCCGGATACCAGATATGGTGACCAATCTAGTAACCATTGTTGATTTATGACAAAAGTACTAATTTACTATAGATAGCCGGATATCAGATAAGGTGACCAATCTAGTCGCCATTGTTGGTTCATGCCAAAAGTACTAATTTACTATAGACAGCCGGATACCAGATAAGGTGACCAATCTAGTCGCCATTGTTGATTTATGACAAAAGTACTAATTTACTATAGACAGCCGGATACTAGATAAGGTGACCAATCTAGTCGCCATTGATGATTCATGACCAAAGTACTAATTTACTATAGAGAGCCGGATACCAGATAAGGTGACCAATCTAGTCGCCATTGTTGATTTATGACAAAAGTACTAATTTACTATAGACAGCCGGATACCAGATAAGGTGACCAATCTAGTCGCCATTGTTGATTTATGACAAAAGTACTAGTTTACTATAGACAGCCGGATACCAGATAAGGTAACCAATCTAGTCGCCATTGTTGATTTATGACAAAAGTACTAATTTACTATAGTAGTCCGGGTACCAGACTATTGAATAACGCCCAGTTTGTACAAATAAAACTAACATGAATGGATATACTTGAATAACCTTTGATCTAACCAAGTATGAATGTAATTGTAATGATGTAGATGCCGATTCATGATAGATGGGACAATAGCGACGATGGTTGTCATTCCTGGGATTGTGATATCGAACCCAAGCGCGACCAACCAACACTCATTTTAACAATTGCCAAAGTTAATGCGACAAGCGTCATTCGTCTTCCACCTTTGGGATACCAATCTATGTGAAAAACAGCAGCTTGCTTTGAAATACTATTTTGTGGTGAACTGGTGTGCGACAGCCAGGAAACCCATGGGTAGGTGAACCCTATCAGCCTTGATATGACTGATAAATTGTTAAAAATCGGTAAAGCAATCAATACGTATGTACAGGATAAAGGACGTTGTTTAATGTATTTGTGCATAACAATGGTGTGTATAATAATTTTATTCATAACATTATAGCATATACATGTAGATAGAGATAGATTTATTGACATACGGAAAATGCATTTTAGCATGTATCAACAACATCAACTTTACAATACAGTTACCATATTACCGAAATACCATTATACGTGTGTAACACACATATACAAATAGCTATAACACATATAAACACATATACAAATAGCTATAACACATATACAAATATACAAATAGCTATAACACATATACAAATAGCTATAACACATATACAAATATACAAATAGCTATAACACATATACAAATAGCTATAACACATATACAAATAGCTAGCTTCGCACATGCAGAGGGGTCTAGCCACAGGTGCGTGCAACACAAATACGGCTATTCCCAACATGGCGTACAATTCAGTTAATAGAAATGTTGATAACAAATAAGCAGATATGGTGAAGTGTTTCTTGGAAGACAATTCATTTCCAATTCAATACAATATGTGTAAACAGTGAGCGAAAGACATATAAACGGGACTACACGTAAACCAACGGTAGCGCAATTGTTACAAGTGTAGATACAGGTCTGTCTGCCTGCGCGCCTTTGCTAACCAAGTTTACGGTTAATCATAATGTCACACCTATTGTAACTGCCAGCCATATTGGTTTATCAGACGCCTTAGCACGTGTACGTCCCGAATCCTGTCCGTGTTGCCAGGCACCAGAGAGGCATACATTCGGTACATATATCAAACTAGCCGACGACTGGCCAAACGGCAATATAATAACGGTCCCCACTGTCGCCACTGGGATTCGAAACTTTAACCTCGCGAACCCGAATCGGATGTATTAACAACAAGGCCTTCGGGACCGGTTATGTAAGTAATTATAATACATCTTGCGCAAATGTTAATAGCGTCGAGTACAACATAGGAGCGGATTTGCAGCAGACGATTTTCCAAACACTAAGACAAATATGTTGACAATCTGTATTGATATAACACTATGTTGAAAGAGAAATGTTATACATGATAAACCAGGGGGGACTATGATCGCCAATTTCATGACGATCTGCATACGTACAGCGATGACGATCTGCATACGTACAGCGATGACGATCTGCATACCTACAGCGATGACGATCTGCATACGTACAGCGATGACGATCTGCATACGTACAGCGATGACGATCTGCATACGTACAGCGATGACGATCTGCATACGTACATCGATGTATTTTGGTCTGATTTTAATGAGGTTGTAAGACCGTATACGGATAAAGAAGGAATAACCGCAAAGGTCAAGAAGGGGTCATTGATAACCTTCCATGGGAATTATTTCCTTATGAAAGTTATATCTCTTTTTTCATCCCTGATATTTCTATGAATCTTAGTAGTATATTTGATATATGAAGAACACGTTTTATGGTTGTAAAGTTGTTTCGCATGAATGATTATTGGAGGTCTTTCTATCTGTAAACATAAATCGTGGATGATTGGCCTCAAAGCAGGACATCCATGTGCTGTGACAATTTAATTGTATAAAATATAGTGTAGTTTTAATAAGAAATATCTTTAAAAAAGATAAACGGCGATCAATATGAGAAAACACTAAGAAATGGAACATACGCATATTATTTGATCTTTTATCTTACTTATTAGAATGACAGAAAACAATAAAGTTAAATATGTAATATTTGGTTTATAAATGTTTTAGTTCATATATATACTTTGGTTTTGATATGAATGAGAGAGAGAAAAAAGCTTGCTTTTGCCGGGAAGCGAACCACCTTTCACTTGACAATCCAAGTCAACATCCATTACACTAGTGCGACATGATGGTGTTCCGTTCAAGGCGAGAATATGTCACATGACTGGAGATTACGCGAGGCTCCCAAGAGGTGTACAAGTTTCAATTGACGATAAATAACTGAAAACTTATCATGTTTCAAAAATAATTAATAATTTGCTCTTAAATATTATATTTCATACGTTTTCACTGATTTTCTTCACTGACATTTATTTCTTAAGGAAAACAGTTAAAGGTTTAGTATGCAGAACATTTATTTTTAAAACTTATCTTATTAGTGCCTCTGGTAGGATCGCCAACTTAACTATGAACCAATCAAAATGTTTCATTTCCTTTATTTCTTCGACATTATTCATTAAAAACAACATTTGATTGGTCTACAATTTAGATCATTTGTTTAACATCTAGGTCAAAACCCACGTTAATCAGCTGTCGCCGAAAAAAAATAAAATCGTAAGACTAGGGCTTTTATTTTTGGTATACCACAACGAAATGGATATTTTGATTGGTGAAACAGGACCTTTCAAGATGATTAACTATAAGTTTAAAACGACCGTATATAGATAGAGAATCATGACATCCAACATCAAGAAAATGTCATTCAAAATCTCCCATTGGAAGCATTTCCTTACAGGAATTATTTCTAGCTATTTCTGTTTATTTTAGCTATTTTCTAAATATATACTATTTCATGCCGCTGCAAAGTTACATAAACACTTATAGCGGTAAGGGGATTCCGCTGTGGCCGAGTGGTTATCGTCGGAGGTTTTGAATCTGGCGTTCCGGGTTTGATCCCTTGTCGCGGTAATCACTGTGGGTGCCCTTGTGCAAGGTACAGTACTAGACTATAGTTCTGGTTTGAATACCCAGGGATCATGATATATGAACAGTCGTTGTTCCCCGAATACCCAGTTTTCAATCCGTTTACAAACTGTTCTATGATACATCTGGCCAGGCCCATACACACCTCGCGGTGGATTCCCTCATACGACAATTCTGCAGAAAATAGAAAATCCCTAGAATTGAATAGATAACCTACGTATAAACGAGGACAACATTGTGGCAAACGGAGAAATTGCTCGTTTTGAGCAATTTCTTCTTTTGTCACTATGTTTTCAAAAAGGTCGGACATGCTATATATGAAGGAAAGGGTTAATGCTTCTGACCTCGGTGGGGTAGTGGTAGAGCGTCCGCCTCACGGGAGGTCGGGGTTTCAATCCCCGGTCGGGTCATACCAAATTCTGTATTACTTTTGTATTAATGACTGCCCTTTTTTGCGCTCAGGATTGCGGGGTAAGCATGATGACTGACTAATGACTGACTGGTGTCAGAATAAATGGACCGGTAGTAGTTGTAACATAACAAGAAACCTCCGTGGTATAGCTCATTTATCTTTGAAAGCGGCGTAAAGCACCAAACAATTCAACTTTATAGGCCCTGATTTCGTATAGATCTTATTTTCGTTTTGGAGACATCTTACACTAAGTGTAATAAATAAGCCACAGCGCAATGTATGCCGCACCAATGTCAATGAATATATGAGATAGAAACTTACAACCCCGGGCCGATGTTGGGGTCTTAATGCACCAGCGAATAGTGACACAGCTTTGTATAAACACAGTCTTACCCGAGTAATCACATTCCGATGTTGGGGTCTTAATGCACCAGCGAATAGTGACAAAACTTTGTATAAGCACAGTCTTACCCGAGTAATCACATTCCGATGTTGGGGTCTTAATGCACCAGCGAATAGTGAAAAAGCTTTGTATACGCACAGTCTTACCCGAGTAATCACATTCCGATGTTGGGGTCTTAATGCACCAGCGAATAGTGACTAGGTTTTGTATACGCACAGTCTTACCCGAGTAATCACATTCCGATGTTGGGGTCTTAATGCACCAGCGACTAGTGATAAAGCTTTGTATACGCACAGTATTACCCGAGTAATCACATTCCAATGTTGGGGTCTTAATACACCAGCGAATAGTGACTAGGTTTTTGTATACGCACAGTCTTACCCGAGTATTCACATTCCGATGTTGGGGTCTTAATACACCAGCGAATAGTGACAAAGCTTTGTATACGCACAGTCTTACCCGAGTAATCACATTCCGATGTTGGGGTCTTAATACACCAGCGAATAGTGACAAAGCTTTGTATACGCACAGTCTTACCCGAGTAATCACATTCCAATGTTGGGGTCTTACTACACCTGCGAATAGTGACAAAGCTTTGTATACGCAAACAGTCTTAACCGAGTAATCACATTCCGATGTTGGGGTCTTAATACTGCAGCGAATAGTGACGAGGCTTTGTATACGCAAACAGTCTTACCCGAGTATTCACATTCCGATGTTGGGGTCTTAATACACCAGCGACTAGTGATAAAGCTTTGTATACGCACAGTATTACCCGAGTAATCACATTCCAATGTTGGGGTCTTAATACACCAGCGAATAGTGACTAGGTTTTTGTATACGCACAGTCTTACCCGAGTATTCACATTCCGATGTTGGGGTCTTAATACACCAGCGAATAGTGACAAAGCTTTGTATACGCACAGTCTTACCCGAGTAATCACATTCCGATGTTGGGGTCTTAATACACCAGCGAATAGTGACAAAGCTTTGTATACGCACAGTCTTACCCGAGTAATCACATTCCAATGTTGGGGTCTTACTACACCTGCGAATAGTGACAAAGCTTTGTATACGCAAACAGTCTTAACCGAGTAATCACATTCCGATGTTGGGGTCTTAATACTGCAGCGAATAGTGACGAGGCTTTGTATACGCAAACAGTCTTACCCGAGTATTCACATTCCGATGTTGGGGTCTTAATACACCAGCGAATAGTGAAAAAGCTTTGTATACGCACAGTATTACCCGAGTAATCACATTCCAATGTTGGGGTCTTAATACACCAGCGAATAGTGACTAGGTTTTTGTATACGCACAGTCTTACCCGAGTATTCACATTCCGATGTTGGGGTCTTAATACACCAGCGAATAGTGACAAAGCTTTGTATACGCACAGTCTTACCCGAGTAATCACATTCCGATGTTGGGGTCTTAATACACCAGCGAATAGTGACAAAGCTTTGTATACGCACAGTCTTACCCGAGTAATCACATTCCAATGTTGGGGTCTTACTACACCTGCGAATAGTGACAAAGCTTTGTATACGCAAACAGTCTTAACCGAGTAATCACATTCCGATGTTGGGGTCTTAATACTGCAGCGAATAGTGACGAGGCTTTGTATACGCACAGTCTTACCCGAGTAATCACATTCCGATTGTATATTATATTTTAAAACAAACAAACGACATGTATCCTTTTAGCCACACAGGTTGTACAGCAATGTAACTATAAATTGGGATGTCAAATCGCTAGAAACTTGTCATTTATTCATGGAATCATATCAGACATTATATATCACAGTAGTAGATACTTTATTTAATACTCTAGGTCCCAGTGATAGTATTATGTAAAGCCGTGGCTAGCGTCAGCGTACAGTAAAGATTCAGGGGACCATATGTATATACACAAACTAACCGCCCGATTGTGTAGTGGTTAGAGCATTAGCGGATAGTGAAGATTCAGGAGACCATTTATATACACAAACTGACCGCCCAATGGTGTAGTGGTTATAGCGTCAGCGTATAGAGAAGATTTAGGGGGTCATATTTAGACACACACTGAGAGTCCCGGTGGTTTAGTGGTTATAGCATCAGGGTACAGTTAAGATTCAGGGCTCATATTTATACACACACTGAGAGCCCCGGTGGTTTAGTGGTTAAAGCGTCAGTTACAGTTAAGATACAGGGGGTCATATTTATACACACACACAGAGTCCCGGTGGTTTAAGTTACAGTTAAGATTCAGAGGGTCATATTTATACACACACACAGAGTCCCGGTGGTTTATTGGTTATAGCGTCAGCGTACAGTTAAGATACAGAGGGTCATATCTATACAGACACCGAGAGTCCCGGTGGTTTAGTGGTTATAGCGTCAGTTACAGTTAAGATACAGGGGGTCATATCTATACAGACACTGAGAGTCCCGGTGGTTTAATGGTTATAGCGTCAGTTACAGTTAAGATACAGAGGGTTCATATTTATACACACACTGAGAGTCATGGTGGTAAAGTGGTTTTAGCGTCAGTTACAGTTAAGAATCAGAGGGTCATATTTATACACAAACACAGAGTCCCGAAAGTTTAGTGGTTATAGCGTCAGCGTACAGTTAAGATACAGGGGGTCATATTTAAACACACACTGAGAGTCCCGGTGGTTTAGTGGCTTTAGCGTCAGTTACAGTTAAGAATCAGAGGGTCATATTTATACACAAACACAGAGTCCCGAAAGTTTAGTGGTTATAGCGTCAGCGTACAGTTAAGATACAGGGGGTCATATTTATACACACACTGAGAGTCCCGGTGGTTTAGTGGTTATAGCGTCAGTTACAGTTAAGATATAGGGGGTCATATCTATACACACACTGAGAGTCCCGGTGGTTTAGTGGTTCAGTTAAGATACAGAGGGTCATATTTATACACACACAGAGAGTCCCGGTGGTTTAGTGGTTATAGCGTCAGTTCCAGTTAAGATACAGAGGGTCATATTTATACACAAACTGAGAGTCCCGGTGGTTTAGTGGTTATAGCGTCAGTTACAGTTAAGATTCAGAGGGGTCATATTTATACACACACTGAGAGTCCCGGTGGTTTAATGGTTTTAGCGTCAGCGTACAATTAAGATACAGGGGGTCATATTTATACGCACACTGAGAGTCCCAGTGGTTTAGTGGTTTTAGCGTCAGCGTACAGTTAAGATACAGGGGGTCATATTTATACACTAGGAGTTTTGACTATACGCTCACACTTAGTAGTGATTGTACGCTCTCACTGTGTATTGACTATGCGTACACCCTGATTATTGGCTCTACGCTCACCCCGAATATTGACTATGCGCACACCCTGAGTATTGACTGTACGCTCACACTGAATATTGACTGTACGATCACCCTGAGTATTGACTGTACGATCACCCTGAGTATTGACTGTACGATCACCCTGAGTATTGACTGTACGCTCACAGTTAATACTCAGTGTGGGCGTACAGTCAATACTCAGTGTGAGCGTACAGTTAATACTCAGTGTGAGCGTACAGTTAATACTCAGTGTGAGCGTATAGTAAATACTCAGGGTGAGTATTAACTGTACGCTCACACTGAGTATTAACTGTACGCTCACACTGAGTATTAACTGTACGCTCACACTGAGTATTGACTGTACGCTCACACTGAGTAGTAACTGTACGCTCACACTGAATATTGACTGTACGCTCACACTGAGTATTAACTGTACGCTCACACTGAGTATTAACTGTACGCTCACACTGAGTATTAACTGTACGCTCACACTGATCATTAACGGTACGCTCACACTGCGTATTGACTATACGCTCACACTGAGTATTGACTGTACGCTCAACAGAAGTATTTACTGTACGCTCACACTGGGTATTAACTGTACGCTCACACTGAGTATTAACTGTACGCTCACACTGATCATTAACGGTACGCTCACACTGCGTATTGACTATACGCTCACACTGATCATTAACGGTACGCTCACACTGGGTATTAACTGTACGCTCACACTGAGTATTAACTGTACGCTCACACTGAGTATTGACTGTACGCTCAACAGAAGTATTTACTGTACGCTCACACTGAGTATTAACTGTACGCTCACACTGAGTATAAACTGTACGCTCACACTGAGTATTGACTGTACGCTCACACGGTGTATTTACTGTACGCTCACACTGAGTATTAACTGTACGCTCACACTGAGTATTAACTGTACGCTCACACTGAGTATTAACTATACGCTCACACTGAGTATTAACTGTACACTCACACTGAGTATTAACTATACGCTCACACTGAGTATTAACTGTACGCTCACACTGAGTATTGACTGTACGTTAAGATTCAGAGGGGTCATATTTATACACACACTGAGAGTCCCGGTGGTTTAATGGTTTTAGCGTCAGCGTACAATTAAGATACAGGGGGTCATATTTATACGCACACTGAGAGTCCCAGTGGTTTAGTGGTTTTAGCGTCAGCGTACAGTTAAGATACAGGGGGTCATATTTATACACTAGGAGTTTTGACTATACGCTCACACTTAGTAGTGATTGTACGCTCTCACTGTGTATTGACTATGCGTACACCCTGATTATTGGCTCTACGCTCACCCCGAATATTGACTATGCGCACACCCTGAGTATTGACTGTACGCTCACACTGAATATTGACTGTACGATCACCCTGAGTATTGACTGTACGATCACCCTGAGTATTGACTGTACGATCACCCTGAGTATTGACTGTACGCTCACACTGAATATTGACTGTACGCTCACACTGAATATTGACTGTACGATCACCCTGAGTATTGACTGTACGATCACCCTGAGTATTAACTGTACGATCACCCTGAGTATTGACTGTACGCTCACACTGAATATTGACTGTACGCTCACACTGAGTATTAACTGTACACTCACCCTGAGTATTTACTATACGCTCACACTGAGTATTAACTGTACGCTCACACTGAGTATTAACTGTACGCTCACACTGAGTATTAACTGTACGCTCACACTGAGTATTGACTGTACGCTCACACTGTGTATTGACTATACGCTCACACTGAGTATTGACTGTACGCTCACACTGAGTATTGACTGTACGCTCACACTGAGTATTAACTGTACGCTCACCCTGAGTATTTACTATACGCTCACACTGAGTATTAACTGTACGCTCACACTGAGTATTAACTGTACGCTCACACTGAGTATTGACTGTACGCTCACACTGAGTATTAACTGTACGCTCACCCTGAGTATTTACTATACGCTCACACTGAGTATTAACTGTACGCTCACACTGAGTATTAACTGTACGCTCACACTGAGTATTGACTGTACGCCCACACTGAGTATTAACTGTACGCTCACACTGAGTATTAACTGTACGCTCACACTGAGTATTGACTGTACGCTCACACTGTGTATTGACTATACGCTCACACTGAGTATTGACTGTACGCTCACACTGAGTATTGACTATACGCTCACACTGAATATTGACTGTACGCTCACACTGAGTATTAACTGTACGCTCACACTGAGTAGTAACTGTACGCTCACACTGAATATTGACTGTACGCTCACACTGAGTATTGACTGTACGCTCACACTGAGTAGTAACTATACGCTCACACTGAATATTGACTGTACGCTCACACTGAGTATTAACTGTACGCTCACACTGAGTAGTAACTGTACGCTCACACTGAATATTGACTGTACGCTCACACTGAGTATTGACTGTACGCTCACACTGAGTAGTAACTGTACGCTCACACTGTGTATTGACTGTACGCTCACACTGAGTATTAACTGTACGCTCACACTGAGTAGTAACTGTACGCTCACACTGAGTAGTAACTGTACCCTCACACTGAGTATTAACTGTACGCTCACACTGAGTATTAACTGTACGCTCACACTGAGTATTAACTGTACGCTCACACTGAGTATTGACTTTACGCTCACACTGAGTATTAACTGTACGCTCACACTGAGTATTGACTGTGCGCTCACACTGAGTATTGACTGTACGCTCACACTGAGTATTAACTGTACGCTCATACTGAATATTGACTGTACGCTCACACTGAGTATTAACTGTACGCTCACACTGAGTAGTAACTGTACGCTTACACTGAATATTGACTGTACGCTCACACTGAGTATTGACTGTACGCTCACACTGAGTAGTAACTGTACGCTCACACTGAATATTGACTGTACGCTCACACTGAGTATTAACTGTACGCTCACACTGAGTAGTAACTGTACGCTCACACTGTATATTGACTGTACGCTCACACTGAGTATTGACTGTACGCTCACACTGAGTAGTAACTGTACGCTCACACTGAGTATTGACTGTACGCTCACACTGAGTATTGACTGTACGCTCACACTGAGTATTAACTGTACGCTCACACTGTGTATTAACTGTACGCTCACACTGTGTATTGACTGTACGCTCACACTGAGTATTAACTGTACGCTCACACTGAGTATAAATGTACGCTCACACTGAGTAGTAACTGTACCCTCACACTGAGTATTAACTGTTCGCTCACACTGAGTATTAACTGTACGCTCACACTGAGTATTAACTGTACGCTCACACTGAGTATTGACTGTACGCTCACACTGAGTATTAACTGTACGCTCACACTGAGTATTAACTGTACGCTCACACTGAGTATTAACTGTACGCTCACCCTGAATATTGACTGTACGCTCACCCTGAGTATTGACTGTACGCTCACACTGTGTATTGACTGTACGCTCACACTGAATATTGTCTGTACGCTCACACTGAGTATTAACTGTACGCTCACACTGAGTATTAACTGTACGCTCACACTGAGTATTAACTGTACGCTCACACTGAGTATTAACTATACGTTCACACTGAGTATTGACTGTACGCTCACACTGAGTATTAACTGTACGCTCACACTGAGTATTAACTATACGCTCACACTGAGTATTTACTGTACGCTCACACTGAGTATTAACTATACGCTCAAACTGAGTATTGACTATACGCTCACACTGAGTATTAACTGTACGTTCACACTGAGTATTAACTATACGCTCACACGGTGTATAGACTGTACGTTCACACTGAGAATTGACTGTACGCTCACACGGTGTATTAACTGTACGTTCACACTGAGTATTGACTGTACGCTCACACTGTGTATTGACTATACGCTCACACTGAGTATTGACTGTCCGCCTACACTGAGTATTGACTGTCCGCTCACACTGTGTATTGACTGTACGCTCACACTGAGTATTAACTGTACGCTCACACTGAGTATTGACTGTACGCTCAACAGGAGTATTAACTGTACGCTCACACTGAGTATTAACTGTACGCTCACACTGAGTATTGACTGTACGCTCACACTGAGTATTGACTGTACGCTCAACAGGAGTATTAACTGTACGCTCACACTGAGTATTAACTGTACGCTCACACTGAGTATTAACTGTACGCTCACACTGAGTATTTACTGTACGCTCACACTGAGTATTAACTGTACACTCACACTGAGTATTAACTGTACTCTCAATAGGAGTATTAACTGTACGCTCACACTGAGTATTGACTGTACGCTCACACTGAGTAGTAACTGTACGCTTACACTGAGTATTGACTGTACGCTCACACTGAGTATTAACTGTACACTCACACTGAGTATTAACTGTACTCTCAACAGGAGTATTAACTGTACGCTCACACTGAGTATTGACTGTACGCTCACACTGAGTAGTAACTGTACGCTCACACTGAGTATTAACTGTACGCTCACACTGTGTATTAACTGTACGCTCACACTGAGTATTAACTGTACGCTCACACTGAGTATTAACTGTACGCTCACACTGAGTATTAACTGTACGCTTACACTGAGTATTGACTGTACGCTCACACTGAGTATTAACTGTACGCTCACACTGAGTATTAACTGTACGCTCACACTGAGTATTAACTGTACGCTCACACTGAGTATTAACTGTACGCTCACACTGAGTATTGACTGTACGCTCACACTGAGTAGTAACTGTACGCTCACACTGAATATTGACTGTACGCTCACACTGAGTATTAACTGTACGCTCACACTGAGTATTAACTGTACGCTCACACTGAGTATTAACTGTACGCTCACACTGATCATTAACGGTACGCTCACACTGCGTATTGACTATACGCTCACACTGAGTATTGACTGTACGCTCAACAGAAGTATTTACTGTACGCTCACACTGGGTATTAACTGTACGCTCACACTGAGTATTAACTGTACGCTCACACTGATCATTAACGGTACGCTCACACTGCGTATTGACTATACGCTCACACTGAGTATTGACTGTACGCTCAACAGAAGTATTTACTGTACGCTCACACTGAGTATTAACTGTACGCTCACACTGAGTATTAACTGTACGCTCACACTGAGTATTGACTGTACGCTCACACGGTGTATTTACTGTACGCTCACACTGAGTATTAACTGTACGCTCACACTGAGTATTAACTGTACGCTCACACTGAGTATTAACTATACGCTCACACTGAGTATTAACTGTACACTCACACTGAGTATTAACTATACGCTCACACTGAGTATTAACTGTACGCTCACACTGAGTATTGACTGTACGCTCACACTGTGTATTGACTGTACGCTCACACTGAGTATTGACTGTCCGCTCACACTGAGTATAACTGTACGCTCACACTGTGTTTTGACTGTACGCTCACACTGTGTATTGACTGTACGCTCACACTGAGTATTGACTGTACCCTTAAACTGAATATTGACTGTATGCTCACACTGAGTATTGACTGTACGCTCACACTGTGTATTGACTGTACGCTCACCCTGAGTATTGACTGTACGCTCACACAAAGTATTGACTGTACGCTCACACTGAGTATTGACTGTAAGCTCACACAAAGTATTGACTGTATTAAACTGAATATTGACTGTACGCTCACCCTGAATACTGACTGTACGATCACCCTGAGTACTGAGTGTACGATCACCCTGAGTATTGACTGTACGCTCACAATGAATATTGACTGTACGCTCACACTGTGTATTGACTGTACGCTCACACTGTGTATTAATTGTACGCTCACCCTGAGTATTGACTGTACGCTCACACTGAGTATTGACTGTATGTACACACTGAATATTGACTGTACGCTCACACTGTGTATTGACTGTACGCTCACACTGTGTATTAACTGTACGCTCACACTGTGTATTAACTGTACGCTCACACTGTGTATTGACTGTACGCTTACACTGAGTATTGACTGTACGCTCACACTGTGTATTGACTGTATGTTCACACTGAATATTGACTGTACGCTCACACTGTGTATTGACTGTACGCTCACACTGTGTATTAACTGTACGCTCACACTGTGTATTAACTGTACGCTCACACTGTGTATTGACTGTACGCTCACACTGAGTATTGACTGTACGCTCACACTAAGTATTGACTGTACGCTCACACTGAGTATTAACTGTACCCTTAAACTGAATATTGACTGTACGCTCACACTGAGTATTGACTGTATGCTCACACTGAGTATTGACTGTATGCTCACAATGAGTATTGACTGTATGCTCACACTGAGTATTGACTGTACGCTCACACTGTGTATTGACTGAACGCTCACCCTGAGTATTGACTGTACGCTCACACTGTGTATTGACTGTACGCTCACACTGAGTATTGACTGTACGCTCACACTGTGTATTGACTGTACGCTCACACTGTGTATTGACTGTATGCTCACACTGAGTATTGACTGTATGCTCACACTGTGTATTGACTGTATGCTCACACTGTGTATTGACTGTATGCTCACACTGAGTATTGACTGTATGCTCACAATGAGTATTGACTGTATGCTCACACTGAGTATTGACTGTTCGCTCACACTGTGTATTGACTGAACGCTCACCTTGAGTATTGACTGTACGCTCACACAAAGTATTGACTGAACGCTCACCCTGAGTATTGACTGTACGCTCACACGAAGTATTGACTGTATTAAACTGAATACTGACTGTACGATCACCCTGAGTACTGACTGTACGATCAGCCTGAGTATTGACTGTACGATCACCCTGAGTACTGACTGTACGATCACCCTGAGTACTGACTGTACGATCACCCTGAGTATTGACAGTACGATCACCCTGAGTACTGACTGTATGATCACATTGAGTATTGACTGTACGATCACCCTGAGTACTGATTGTACGATCACCCTGAGTATTGACTATACGATCACCCTGAGTACTGACTGTACGATCACCCTGAGTACTGACTGTACGATCACCCTGAGTATTGACTATACGATCACCCTGAGTACTAACTGTACGATCACCCTGAGTATTGAATGTACGATCACCCTGAGTACTAACTGTACGATCACCCTGAATACTGACTGCACGCTCTACTTGAGTATTCACTTTACGCTTACCCGAAGTACTGACTGTACGATCACCCTGAAAACTGACTTTACGATCACCTTGAATCCTGACTGTACGATAACCCTGAGTATTGACTGTACGATCACCCTGAATATTGACTGTACGCTCAACTTGAGTATTGACTGTTTGTTCACCCTGAGTATTGACTGTTTGTTCACCCCAAATATTGACTGTTTGCTCACCCTGAGTATTGACTGTTTGCTCACCCTGAGTATTGAATGTTTCCTCATCCTGAGTATTGACTGTTTGCTCATCCAGAGTATTGACTGTTCTCTCACCCTGAGTATTGACGGTTTGCTCACCATGAGTTGTGACTGTTTGCTCACCCTGAGTATTGACGGTTTTCTCACCCTGAGTATTGACGGTTTTCTCACCCTGAGTATTGACTGTTTGCTCACCCAGAGTATTGACTGTTTTCTCACCCTGAGTATTGACGGTTTGCTCACCATGAGTTGTGACTGTTTGCTCACCATGAGTTGTGACTGTTTGCTCACCCTGAGTATTGACTGTTTGCTCACCCTGAGTATTGACTGTTTGCTCACCATGAGTATTGACTGTTTGCTCACCATGAGTTGTGACTGTTTGCTCACCCTGAGTATTGACTGTTTGCTCACCAAGAGTATTGACTGTTTGCTCACCCTGAGTATTGACTGTTTGCTCACCCTGAGTATTGACTGTTTGCTCACCCAGAGTATTGACTGTTTGCTCACCAAGAGTATAGACTGTTTGCTCACCCTGAGTATAGACTGTACACTCTCCCTTAGTAATGATGCTCACCCGAAGGACTGAACCCGTCAACAAACAAACCCGTCAACTAAGCATTAGAAATAAAACACATTTCTTCACCTTTATTATAGGTACATGCATCATATTACCGCCTGAGATAAATCAAACCATAGAAGGCAATGATTGCCTGCCGTTAATAATGAGCTAATTTAAAACGATCCGTTTAGGAACACCAGACCTAAAAGCACGACGCTAACGCTGAACATTGAAAGATCGGACACGAGTCTGCAATCACCGTTTTACAGATGTTTTAAGAAGAGCTCTGATTGGCCGTTTCAGTTCAAGCCACTAATGAAATAACATGTGACAATAAGGATTAAGTGTACAACAATATCAGATACACTTTAATTTTTCGAACGTACACACATTTTATGTGATCATGAATAAACAAAATGCTCTAATGAAGTAATCTCACTCATAAGTTTCATATTAATGTGTTTATTTTAAGATGTCATAGGAAATTCATGCTGCAACTAGCAGGGACGCTCTGGAAGTAAGGTTTAAGACTTTTGTAAGATCTGTCAAATTTCACCGTTAGTGTCGTAATTTTAAGTCTGATGAAATCCTTGTGACCAGCTTTTATGGGAGATATTAGGCTATCGGATCAAAATGCAAACCTGGGTCAAATCCGGCTGATGAGGAAGTTAGAGCCATTGACTATATATTAAAGGATATACGTTAGTTTTAATAGCGTACCAGGCCCTTATGCATTCAACATTGTTTCAGCTACATCACGTCGTTTTCCTAGTAGATCTTCAGTACTTCCGATATTATTATATTCTTAAATTCTTAAAGAGATGTATAAATCGTGTTGCTATCCCAAGAACACTGAGCAACAAGCAAAAAAGCTATTGCTATCCCCATAACACTGAGCAACAAGACTAGAAGGAAAGTTATTGCTATCCCCGTAACACTGAGCAACAAGAAGGAAAGCTATGGCTATTCACGTAACACTGAGCAACAAGCAGGAAAGCTATTGCTATTCCCGTAACACTGAGCAACAAGAATAAAAGCTATTGCTATTCCCGCAACATAGCAACACGCAGGAAAGCTATTGCTATTTCCGTAACACTGAGCAACAAGAAGGAAAGTTATTGCTATCCCCGTAACACTGAGCAACAAGAAAAAAAGCTACTGCTATTCCAGTAACACTGAGCAACAAGAATAAAAGCTACTGCTATTCCCGTAACAGTGAGCAACAAGAAGGAAAGTTATTGCTATCCCCATAACACTGAGCAACAAGCAAGAAAGCTATTGCTATTCCCGTAACACTGAGAAACAAGAATAAAAGCTATTGCTATTCCCGTAACACTGAGTAACAAGAAGGAAAGTTATTGCTATCCCCGTAACAGTGAGCAGCAAAATTAAAAGCTATTACTATTCCCGTAACACTGAGCAACAAGCAGAAAATCTATCCCCGTAACACTTAGCAACAAAAAGGAAAGTTATTACTATTCCCGTAACAATGAGCAACAAGAAGGAAAGTTATTACTATTCCCGTAACACTGAGCAACAAGCAGGAAATCTATCCCCGTAACACTTAGCAACAAGAAGGAAAGTTATTACTATTCCCGTAACACTGAGCAACAAGCAGGAAATCTATCCCCGTAACACTTAGCAACAAAAAGGAAAGTTATTACTATTCCCGTAACAATGAGCAACAAGAAGGAAAGTTATTACTATTCCCGTAACACTGAGCAACAAGCAGGAAATCTATCCCCGTAACACTTAGCAACAAAAAGGAAAGTTATTACTATTCCCGTAACAATGAGCAACAAGAAGGAAAGTTATTACTATTCCCGTAACACTGAGCAACAAGAAGGAAAGTTATTACTATTCCCGTAACACTGAGCAACAAAAATAAAAGTTATTACTATCCCCGTAACTCTGAGCAACAAGCAGGAAAGTTATTACTATTCCCGTACCACTGAGCAACAAGAAGGAAAGTTATTACTATTCCCGTACCACTGAGCAACAAGAAGGAAAGTTATTACTATTCCCGTAACTCTGAGCAACAAGCAGGAAAGTTATTACTATTCCCGTACCACTGAGCAACAAGAAGGAAAGTTATTACTATTCCCGTAACACTGAGCAACAAGAAGGAAAGTTATTACTATTCCCGTACCACTGAGCAACAAGAAGGAAAGTTATTACTATTCCCGTACCACTGAGCATCAAGCAGGAACACTATTGCTATCCCAGTAACACTGAGCAACAAGAAGGAAAGTTATCACTATTCCCGTAACACTGAGCAACTAGCAGGAAAGCTATTGCTATCCCTGCAACAAGCAGGAAAGCTATTGCTATCCCCGCAACACTGAGCAACAAGCAGGACAGCTATTGCTATCACCGTAACACTGAGCAAAAAGAATGAAAGCTATTGCTATCCCCGTAACACTGAGCAACAAGCAGGAAATCTATTATCGTAACACTAAGCAACAAGAAGGAAAGATATTGCTATTCTCGAAACACTGAGAAACAATAATAACAGTTATTGCTATTCCTGTAACACTGAGCAACAAGAATGAAAGATATTGCTATCCCTGTAACACTGAGCAACAAGCCGGAAAGCTATGAGTATTCCCGTAACACTGAGCAACACGAAAGAATATCTTGCTATTCCCGTAACACTGAGCAACAACCAGGAAAGCTATTGCTATCCTCGCAACATAGAGCAACAAGAAGGAAAGATATTGCTATCCCTGTAACATTGAGCAACAAGAAGGAAATATATTTCTATCCCTGTAACACTGAGCAACAATAATAACAGTTATTGCTATTCCCGTAACACTGAGCAATAAGCAGGAAAGCTATTGCTATTCCCGTAACACTGAGCAATAAGCAGGAAAGCTATTGCTATCCCTGTAACACTGAGCAACAAGCAGGAAATATATTGCTATCCCCGTAACTCTGAACAACACGCATGACAGCTATTGCTATCCCCGTAACTCTGAACAACACGCATGACAGCTATTGCTATCCCCGTAACACTGAGCAACAAGAAGGAAAGTTATTGCTATTCCCGCAACACTGAGTAACAAGCAGGAAAGATATTGCTATTCCCGTAACACTGAGAAACAATAATAACAGTTATTGCTATTCCTGTAACACTGAGCAACAAGAATGAAAGATATTGTTATCCCTGTAACACTGAGCAACAAGCAGGAATATATTGCTATTCCCGTAACACTGAGCAACAACCAGGAAAGCTATTGCTATCTTCGCAACATAGAGCAACAAGAAGGAAAGATATTGCTATCCCTGTAACATTGAGCAACAAGCCGGAAAGCTATGAGTATTGCTCTTTACGATAACTAGGTTATCTACCCTTGATTACTCTTCAATTGCGCATGCGCATTCATGTGAATTTTACTTCCGGGGAATACTTTCGAATAGTCATTCAAGCGAAAAAGAACAACATTGCTAACACTGTGGAGAATTTGATAAAACAAAGTTATACCCTTCCCGGTCCGTCTCTTTTCCCTACTGAGAGTGGATTGACAAATGAATTTCCAACATGGGAATGTTCAGTGATGATGATTTATTGTTTTGTTTATCATCAATATCGCGAAATTAACAGACGAGCAAAATGTATATTTACTGAATGATATATGTGGATGGTGTATGAGAGGCACGATTTATTAGTCTGGAATTGAATTAATAAGAACTACAAAAGTGTATTAGTGGAAATGAAAATTAAACTGGCAAATAGGAGAAGCTGCTCATAATGAACATTTATTTCTTCTGTCACAATGTTTTTAAAAGCGATCTGCTGCTGATGTGTCAGCTGGGGGAAAAGGGATTAAGGAATTATAATTTCAAAAGCGTAGTAATGTCAGTGGCACATTGTTAACCCTTTCCTACTTGCAAACACATTTTGATGGGTCATTGATGCGTCTGCAACATACAATTATTGTTAACATAATTGCACTTGTTCATAAAGAGCAATTTCACCTTTTACAACAATGTTATTTAATTCAATAATTCTCCTATCATTTTTAAATAGTGATATTCATGTTGTTGTTTTCAAGCTCTACTTCTGCATATATGAGCCGTCACGCGAGAAAAAAAACCAACATTGTGGCATCTGCGTAATGTGTTGACCAGATTAGCTTCCGCTGTCCGCACAGACTGATCTGGGTCGACACATTCCACACCAGGGGGGGGGGGGGGGGGGGGGGGGGGGGGAAATAGAGTAATGATTCCCGAAAAAGAAAATCAACAGGAGGCGAAACGTGTCTGTCCAAGTAAACCTGCGCGGCATGATTAGGCTGATCCGTGTCGACTCTTTACGCAGAGACCACACTGTTTGTTTTCTCGCGAGACGGCTCATATGTTGAATGTATATTTAACTCTTTCCCACCTACAGACGCATTTAACGAGATTATAGCAATTGTTGTCAAGATGTTTTCAAAGTCGTCTGCTGCAGAATTGTTTAAACCCATATGCAGCTGATGCCTTGGGAAATGTGTAGGCAAAACTTTGGAAAGTCTTTTTAAAAAAATGGTACAGTTTGTACTTCGTGAAAAAATAAGGAATTGCTCTGAAGAGAATTTTATCCTTTTGCCACAATGTTTCTGAATATCTTCTGCGTGTGGCATTTGTAAATTTGACTATTGCACATTAAAGATATAATAAAGTTCAATTTTTATTTTCATATTTATGCCCTTTAACTCATTCCAACTTGCACATCTGCAGCAGGCATGATTTGAAAATATTGAGGCAAAAGGAGAATATACTTTTTACCCTTCCCACGTAATTACCTTATACAACTGTAGATCATCAATAGCAATTTTCGTGAATATTAATGAGATCTTTATGACCTGCATATCTTTGAAGATATGACCCCTGCAGCGGTGCGAGATTGTTAATTAGGCAATCAGTCATGCAAGCGTGAAATCGATGTATACAAGCGGATTATACAATCGCCGACAGAGTAACACAGTATGAATTGAATAGTAAAATACACAGTTAGTTAGAGATTTCAATTAGCTTCCATAAACTATATTTTAAAGGACTGTACGATGTTAGTTGTTGAACATATTGGTAAAAAAGTAATACGAGGGTATGAATTTTAAAATTTCCAGACCGCGTATACATACGATAATCACTGAGAAGGTGGGGTTGCTACTATATGCCTTAAGAAGAAAATGCAGCAGTTGACTTTCGAAAACATTGTGAAAAGCAGAGGACGTTCTAAAACATTATGACAAGCAGAGGACGTTCGAAAAAATTGTGACAAAAGCAGAAATTTCTTATGATGAGCAATTTTTGAATGAAGTATTGTTTTTTCAATTTCTTTCAATTATAAATCATTTTTAGAGATATCAATTGATTTTGTCTACATGTTGTTAAAGTCATCTGCTGCAGACTATAAAGACACACGTAACTCTGACTGGATGCCGTAACCTTCTTCCCCCTGGTGACAATATAAACAGATCGGATGAATTTTGGTAAAAATGTCGCCCAAGAAACATTAATTTTGTTTTAAAATGTTTTCACATCAAGCCAGTACTTTTGGACAGGCTATTTGAAAGACCCTGATGAGACAGCAACCCAAGTTATCATAGCATTCAATTATATTAACAATTTTGAAAGCAGCCCCACCTAAGGAAATTATTTTGAAATCTGTCCATTGGTGAGAGAAGTTGTTACTGGGAAATTGTTAACAGACCATCATGGGATGGCTGTGAAAACTTGTTGAAATCGACTTTAAGTTTAAACATAAATCCATCAATCCTTTCGCCACAATGTTTTAAATTAAACTTTAAAAAATAAGTAAAGTTGTATTATTAGTTTATTCATTGTTGTTTTCGCGCGCCTCGCTGATTGCTTTGTCTATGTCCGCAATTTTGTCAAAAGGTAGTCCCCGGAAGGAGAATATTGAGTAACGTCCCTTGGCAATCAAGGGACGTTACCTAGTTATCGTAAAGAGCAATTCCCGTAACACTGAGCAACACGAAAGAATATCTTGCTATTCCCGTAACACTGAGCAACAACCAGGAAAGCTATTGCTATCCTCGCAACATAGAGCAACAAGAAGGAAAGATATTGCTATCCCTGTAACATTGAGCAACAAGAAGGAAATATATTTCTATCCCTGTAACACTGAGCAACAATAATAACAGTTATTGCTATTCCCGTAACACTGAGCAATAAGCAGGAAAGCTATTGCTATCGCCGCACCATAGAGCAACAAGAAGGAAATATATTGCTATCCCTGTAACACTGAGCAACAAGCAGGAAAGCTAGTGCTATCCCCGTAACTCTGAGCAACACGCATGACAGCTATTGCTATCCCCGTAACACTGAGCAACAAGAAGGAAAGCTATTGCTATTCCCGCAACACTGAGTAACAAGCAGGAAAGATATTGCTATTCCCGTAACACTGAGAAACAATAATAACAGTTATTGCTATTCCTGTAACACTGAGCAACAAGAATGAAATATATTGTTATCCCTGTAACACTGAGCAACAAGCAGGAAAGCTATGAGTATTCCCGTAACACTGAGCAACAAGAAGGAATATATTGCTATTCCCGTAACACTGAGCAACAACCAGGAAAGCTATTGCTATCTTCGCAACATAGAGCAACAAGAAGGAAAGATATTGCTATCCCTGTAACATTGAGCAACAAGAAGGAAATATATTTTTATCCCTGTAATACTGAGCAACAATAATAACAATTAGTTATTACTATTCCCGTAACACTGAGCAACAAGAAGGAAAGCTATTGCTATTCCCGCAACACTGAGTAACAAGCAAGAAAGCTATTGCTATTCCCGTAACACTGAGCAACAAGAATAAACGTTATTGCTATTCCCGAAACACTGAGCAACAAGACTAAAAGCTATTGCTATTCCCGTAACACTGAGCAACAAGAATAAAAGCTATTGCTATTCCCTTAACACTGAGCAACAAGAATGAAAGCTATTGCTATTCCCGTAACACTGAGCAACAAGAATAAAAGCTATTGCTTTTCCGGTAACACTGAGCAACAAAAAGGAAAGTTATTGCTATTTCCGTAACACTGAGCAACAAGAAGGAAAGTTATTACTATTCCCGTAACACTGAGCAACAAGCAAGAAATCTATCTCCGTAACACTTAGCAACAAGAAGAAAAGTTATTATTATTTCCGTAACACTGAGTAACAAGAATAAAAGTTATTGCTATCCCCGTAACTCTGAGCAACAAGAAGGAAAGCTATTGCTATTCCCGCAACACTGAGTAACAAGCAGGAAAGATATTGCTATTCCCGTAACACTGAGAAACAATAATAACAGTTATTGCTATTCCTGTAACACTGAGCAACAAGCAGGAAAGCTATGAGTATTCCCGTAACACTGAGCAACAAGAAGGAATATATTGCTATTCCCGTAACACTGAGCAACAACCAGGAAAGCTATTGCTATCCTCGCAACATAGAGCAACAAGAAGGAAAGATATTGTAACATTGAGCAACAAGAAAGAAATATATTTCTATCCCTGTAACACTGAGCAACAATAATAACAGTTAGTTATTGCTATTCCCGTAACACTGAGCAATAAGCAGGAAAGCTATTGCTATCGCCGCACCATAGAGCAACAAGAAGGAAATATATTGCTATCAATGTAACACTGAGCAACAAGCAGGAAAGCTAGTGCTATCCCCGTAACTCTGAGCAACACGCATGACAGATATTGCTATCCCCGTAACACTGAGCAACAAGAAGGAAAGCTATTGCTATTCCCGCAACACTGAGTAACAAGCAGGAAAGCTATTGCTATTCCGGTAACACTGAGCAACAAGAATAAACGTTATTGCTATTCCCGTAACACTGAGCAACAAGACTAAAAGCTATTGCTATTCCCGTAACACTGAGCAACAAGAATAAAAGCTATTGCTATTCCCTTAACACTGAGCAACAAGAATGAAAGCTATTGCTATTCTCGTAACACTGAGCAACAAGAATAAAAGCTATTGCTTTTCCCGTAACACTGAGCAACAAACAGGAAAGTTATTGCTATTCCCGTAACACTGAGCAACAAGCAAGAAATCTATCCCCGTAACACTTAGCAACAAGAAGCAAAGTTATTATTATTCACGTAACACTGACTAACAAGAATAAAAGTTATTGCTATCCGCGTAACACTGAGCAACAAGATAAAAAGCTATTGCTATTCCAGTAACACTGAGCAACAAGAATAAAAGCTACTGCTATTCCCGTAACAGTGAGCAACAAGAAGGAAAGTTATTGCTATCCCCATAACACTGAGCAACACGCAGGAAAGCTATTGCTATTCCCGTAACACTGAGCTACAAGAAGGAAAGTTATTACTATCCCCGTAACCCTAGGCAACAAGCAGGAAAGCTATTGCTATCCCCGTAACACTGAGCAACAAGCAGGAAAGCTATTTCTATTCCCGTAACACTGAGCAACAAGAAGGAAAGTTATTACTATTCCCGTAACACTGAGCAACAAGCAGGGAAGCTATTGCTATCCCCGTAACACTGAGCAAAAAGCAGGAAAGCTATTGCTATTCCCGTAACACTTAACAACAAGCAGGACAGCTATTGCTATTCTCGTTACACTGAGCAACACGCAGGAAAGCTATTGCTATCCCCGCAACACTGATCAACAATCAGGAAAGCTAGTGCTATCTCCGTAACACTGAGCAACATGCAGAAAAGCTATTACTATTTGCCATAACACTGGGCAACAAGAAGGAAAGCTATTGCTATCCCCGTAACACTGAGCAACAAGAAGGACAGCTATTGCTATCTCCGTAACACTGATCAAAGAGCAGGAAAGCTATTGCAACAATTGTTTAGTATTTTGTAAGACCCAAGCCGTAAATCATTGACATAATTAGAAACAGTACTTGTAAAGGGGAGGAGAAAACATGCGATTTATACATGAAGTGTTACGTAACCATCGTTACATATCCAATAATCAAAATAAATCAAAATTCAGTTTCGTTTCATATGAATGGTGTTTTACACCGCTTCCAATAGTGTTTTAGTTATATCAGGATGTTTTTGTACCAGTTCTACTAGTCCATTTATCATGATACCAGTAACTGTTAAATCTATGGAAATCCGCCGTTTCCGACTGGTTTCGGGTTCGATACAGCTCCTAGCTGCCATGCCGACGTGGATTTAACTAGTTACTGGGAGTTTAACGCAGTTGTCAACATGTTTTTGTTTAACCATGTATTTATTTCATTTTGAAGTTATTGTGTAGGATAACGAGTGACACTAGTCACAATACTTTTCGTCAATCATCGGAAAGAATCATTCGGCTAACCGGGGTTCGAACTCACTAGCCCTGACTATAAAGCCCTGTCGAGTCCGACACATATTGATACAATATACTTATATACTTATATGTGGTGCCATTTACGTACACTGCCAATTTGAAGTTTCAAGATGAAGCTCATAAATAGATCCGGTGACCTTAATCAGCGCCGCTGAGCCCGCTAGCTCAGTCCCTCGCGAATCGGACTGTCAAATAAGGTTATGTGCATTCGAACCCCAATTCGGCAATATTTCTTCCCGACATTTAACAAAAGCCAGTGCGATAAAAAGTCATTCGTCTTCCTCAAATAGCCAAACAGTTAATTTAGAAAAGTAGCCAGTTACTTGGAAAGACAGTTTTAAGAAACCTAGGAAACACATGGGTAAGTGAAAATATATGAAAACTGAGTTAAAACCCAATCAATAAATCAATCGATGCAACTGATAGGAACTGCTAGATTGAGATCGCAGTGCCGACTGTGCAAAGGCGTAATATAGTCATAAAACCTTTTTTAAATAATTGATCCGCGTCAGTCATTTGATTTATCAAGTATTTAATTTTAAAACTATCCAACGTGCAATTGGTGGTATAGAATTGAGTTGATACATACAGTGAACTCGCAATAACTCGAACACTATAGGAACACATACATTGTGTCGAATGGTTGACGTGATCGCTGCATCTACAGCAATAAATTGTGTCGAATTGTCGACGTGATAGCTGGAACACATAAATTGTGTCGAATTGTCGACGTGATAGCTGGAACACATCTACAGCAATAAATTGTGTCGAATTGTCGATGTGAATGCTGCATCTACAGCAATAAATTGTGTCGAATTGTCGACGTGAATGCTGCATCTACAGCAATAAATTGTTTCGAATTGTCGACGTGATCGCTGCATCTACAGTATTACATTGTATCGAATTGTCGACGTGATCGTTGCATTTACAGCAATACATTGTGTCGAATTGTCGACGTGATAGCTGCATCTACAGTATTACATTGTGTCGAATTGTCGACGTGATCGTTGCATTTACAGCAATAAATTGTGTCGAATTGTCGACGTGATAGCTGCATCTACAGTATTACATTGTATCGAATGGTCGACGTGATCGTTGCATTTACAGCAATAAATTGTGTCGAATTCTCGACGTGATAGCTGCATTTACAGCAATAAATTGTGTCGAATTGTCGACGTGATCGTTGCATTTACAGCAATAAATTGTGTCGAATTGTCGACGTGATAGCTGCATCTACAGTATTACATTGTATCGAATGGTCGACGTGATCGTTGCATTTACAGCAATACATTGTATCGAATTGTCGACGTGATAGCTGGAACACATCGAATTGTCGACGTGATCGCTGGAACACATAAATTGTGTCGAATTGTCGACGTGAATGCTGCATCTACAGTATTACATTGTATCGAATTGTCGACGTGATCGTTGCATTTACAGCAATAAATTGTGTCGAATTGTCGACGTGAACGTTGCTTCTACAGCAATAAATTGTGTCGAATTGTCGACGTGATCGTTGCATTTACAGCAATAAATTGTGTCGAATTGTCGACGTGATCGTTGCATTTACAGCAATAAATTGTGTCGAGTTGTCGACGTGATCGTTGCATCTACAGCAATACATTATGTCGAATTGTCGACGTGAATGCTGCATCTACAGCAATAAATTGTGTCGAATTGTCGACGTGAATGCTGCATCTACAGCAATAAATTGTGTCGAATTGTCGACGTGAATGCTGCATCTACAGCAATAAATTGTGTCGAATTGTCGACGTGAATGCTGCATCTACAGTATTACAGTGTATCGAATTGTCGACGTGATCGTTGCATTTACAGCAATAAATTGTGTCGAATTGTCGACGTGATCGTTGCATTTACAGCAATAAATTGTGTCGAATTGTCGACGTGATCGTTGCATCTACAGCAATAAATGCATAAATTGTCACCTTCGTCATTCACGTATACTTGAGTGTTCTTTTTGAAAAGCGAGGCAGTGAAAAATCATATCAATAAAACAGCGTAACAGCAGTTATGATTGCTCGCGAATCAACTATATAATCAGAGAGTACTATATTGCGCATACTTATTGATACTATTTTGATCATTTATCTCTCTTTATTGATTGATTGACTGTTTGGTGTTTTATGCTGCTTTTGACAATTATGTGAAGTTACAAACGGCGATTCCTGGGTAAGGTAAAAGTAAAACTGTTCATTTATCCTTACACCAGCCAGTCAGTCGTAATGCTTTCCCCGCAACCCTGATCCGTTACTACCATTCTTAAAGTAATTGGTTTGACCCTGCCGATGATCTAACCTGTGACCTCCCGCATCCAAGGCGAACGCTCTACCACTACACCGCCGAGGCCGTTAATGCGACATTTATACATCTAGAAAATCAATTGAAACTCACTATTATATTAGGTAGAGAATATTGGAAAGATAAAACAAAAACCAGTCAAACGTCGTCTGCTGCAGATACCTGAAACCGCGTCTGGATATGGGAAAGAGTTTAGCCCGTTCTTTTATGCTAAACTACTTATACAACCACCGAACTACTTATAGTACCACCGAAAAAATTATACAACCATTGAACTACTTATTCAATCACTGAAATACTTATACAACCACCGAACTAATTATACAATCACTGAACAACTTATACAATCATTGAACAACATATACAATCACTGAACTACTTATACAGCCATCGAACAACTTATACAATTACTTAACTACATATACAACCACCGAACTACTTATACAACCACTGAACAACTTATACAATCATTGAACAACTTATATAATCATTGAACTACTTATACAACCACTGAACTACTAATACAACCATCGAACAACTTATACAACCATTGAACAACAACTTATACAACCACATAACTAATTATACAACCATCGAACAACTTATACAATCATTGAACTATGTATACAACCACCGAACTACTTAAACAACCACCGAACAACTTATACAATCACTGAACAACTTATACAACCACTGAACTACTTATACAATCACTGAACTACTTATACAACCATCGAACAACTTATACAAGCATTGAACAACTGATACAATCACTGAACTACTTATACAACCATCGAACTATTTATACAATAATCGAACAACTTATACAACCACTGAACTACTTTTACAACCACTGAACTACATATACAACCACTGAACTAATTATACAACCACATAACTACTTATACACCCATTGAACAACTTATACAACCACTGAACAACTTATACAATCACTGAACTACTTATACAACCACCGAACAACTTATACAACCACCGAACTATTTATACAATCACTGAACTACATACACAACCACTGAACTACTTATATAACCATCGAACAACTTATCCAATCACTGAACTAATTATATCACCACCGAACTACTTATACAACCATCGAACAACTTATACAACCATTGATCAACTTATACAACCACTGAACAACTTATACAACCACAGAACTACTTATACAACCACCGATCAACTTATACAACCATCAAACAACTTATATAATCATTGAACAACTTATACAACCACTGAACTACTTATACAACCACCGATCAACTTATACAACCATCGAACAACTTATACAATCATTGAACTATTTATACAACCACAAAATCAATTATACAATCCCTGAACTATTTATATAACCACCGAACTACTTATACAACCACCGAACAATTTATATAATCACTGAAATACTTATACAACCATCGAAATACTTATACAACCTTTGAACAACTTATACAATCACTGAACTACGTATACAACCACCGAACTACTTATACAACCATCGAACTATTTGTACAACCACTGAACTACTTATACAACCATCGAACTACTTGTACAACCACTGAACTACTTATACAACCACCGAACAACTTATACAATCACTGAACTAGGTATACAACCACCGAACAACTTATACAACCACCGAACTACTTATACAACCATCGAACCACTTATATAACCACCGAACTACTTATACAACCACCGAACAATTTATATAATCACTGAAATACTTATACAACCATCGAAATACTTATACAACCTTTGAACAACTTATACAATCACTGAACTACGTATACAACCACCGAACTACTTATACAACCATCGAACTACTTGTACAACCACTGAACTACTTATACAACCATCGAACTACTTGTACAACCACTGAACTACTTATACAACCACCGAACAACTTATACAATCACTGAACTAGGTATACAACCACCGAACAACTTATACAACCACCGAACTACTTATACAACCATCGAACCACTTGTACAACCACCGAACTACTTATACAACCATCGAACTACTTGTACAACCACTGAACTACTTATACAACCATCGAACTACTTGTACAACCACTGCACTACTTATACAACCATCGAACAACTTATACAATCACTGAACTACGTATACAACCACCGAACAACTTGTACAACTACCGAACGACTTATACAACCATCGTACTACTTGTACAACCACCGAACTACTTATACAATCACTGAACTATTTATATAACCACCGAACTACTTATACAACCACCGAACAATTTATATAATCACCGAACTACTTATACAACCACCGAACAATTTATATAATCACTGAAATACTTATACAACCATCGAAATACTTATACAACCTTTGAACAACTTATACAATCACTGAACTACGTATACAACCACCGAACTACTTATACAACCATCGAACAACTTGTACAACCACTGAACTACTTATACAACCATCGAACTACTTGTACAACCACTGAACTACTTATACAACCACCGAACAACTTATACAATCACTGAACTACGTATACAACCACCGAACAACTTATACAACCACCGAACTACTTATACAACCATCGAACTACTTGTACAACCACCGAACTACTTATATAACCATCGAACTACTTGTACAACCACTGAACTACTTATACAACCATCGAACTACTTATACAATCACTAAACTACGTATACAACCACCGAACAACTTAGACAACCACCGAACTACGTATACAACCACCGAACTACTTATACAACCATCGAACTACTTGTACAACCACTGAACTACTTATACAACCATCGAACTACTTGTACAACCACTGCACTACTTATACAACCATCGAACAACTTATACAATCACTGAACTACGTATACAACCACCGAACAACTTGTACAACCACCGAACGACTTATACAACCATCGTACTACTTGTACAACCACCGAACTACTTATACAACCATCGAACTACTTGTACAACCACTGAACTACTTATACAACCATCGAACTACTTGTACAACAACTGAACTACTTATACAACCATCGAACTACTTGTACAACCACTGAACTACTTATACAACCACCGAACAACTTATACAATCACTGAACTACGTTTACAACCACCGAACTACTTATACAACCACTGAACAACTCTACAATCATATTCCCAGGTAAACTCTTGTGTTTTCGTATGTGTTTTTTTTTTCGCACTTTCAAACAAGAGTATATCCGCATTGGGACGACTCCTATTACAGTGAAATGTTACTGTAATTGACAATAACCTTGCATACATTGTCGATCAAAATCAAATTGTGATAAACGCAGGTCGATCTTGATCACCAATGATTAAGGTTTTCACTTCCGCACAGTCTGGTTACATTTTCCCACTATGTTTTCATAAATTCTGTGTTGTGTGTACACATAGTACACATACTTTGTTTTCTAACTGATAACAACTATGTGTTATACGTAAATGAAACTCAAAACCAAATCTATAAAATAAAACATTGTAGTAAAAGAAGAATTTGATCAAATTTCTCCTTTTCCCCACACTGTTTTTCAAAACATATTACGCTACAGAATGAAAAGAAACTGCCCAGACTCCTTATAGGTTATTCATTAGGTAAATTCATATAATTTCCTTAGACTACACATATTATTCTAGTAACAATGTGTGTAAGGTATGAGGGGGGATGGCCACCACCTCTCCATACCTATGGACGTGGCAAATAAAGTGTAAAAAAAATAATAAAAAAAAAAAATCATTGAACCACTTATACAACCATACAACCACCGAACTATTTATACAATCATCGAACAACTTCTACAATCACTGAACAACTACTTATACAACCACCGTGCAACTTCTACAATCACTGAACTACTTATACGACCACCGAACTACTTATACAACCGACGAACAACTTATATAATCACTGAACTACTTATACAACATCCGAACAACTTATACAATCACTGAACTACATATACAACTATCGAACTACTTAAACAACCACTCGACTACTTATACAATCATTGAACAACTTGTACAATTACAAACTACATGTACAAACATCAAACTATTTGTACAACCAGCGTCTTATACAACCACCGAACAATATGTACAACAAGCGAAATGCATGTACATCAACCGAACTACATGTACAACCACCGAACTACATGTACAACCACCGAACTACATGTACAATCACCGAACTTCATGTACAACCACAGAACTACATGTAAAACCACCGAACTACATGTACAACCACCGAACTACATGTACAACCACCGAACTACATGCACAACCACAGAACTACATGTACAATCACCGAACTACATGTACAACCACCGAACTAAATGTACAACCACCGAACTACATGCACAACCACCGAACTAAATGTACAACCACCGAACTACATGTACAACCACCGAACTAAATGTACAACCACCGAACTACATGTACAACCACAGAACTACATGTACAACCACAGAACTACATGTACAACCACCGAACTACATGTACAACCACCGAACTACATGTACAACCACCGAACTAAATGTACAACCACCGAACTACATGTACAACAACCGAACACATTTTGGCTTTATGTTATAAACGTTGTTCTGCATCGATACTTCTCCCCCCAAACATCTATTATAAGATTCAGGGTTCAAATTCCCACCCGGGTATTGTGAATGTTTGTCTTACGTCTTTCTCATGCATTTAGAGTTAAGTACTGACTAAGAGGGAAATGCCTCATATGTAACAATGATACAGCACTTAAAAGAACCAATGGGTCGTATCTGAAAAAGCAAGGCTATATCGTCCGGATTCCCTTATATCTAACTCTTGAAATCAACTGCTCATATTTCAATATCGACATGGGCATATTAAAACTTCTTTAAATTAGAGTGTTTGGTTTATGCAACAATTCGAACATCATAAATAAACTAGTACGTTTCTTTGCAATTGTAATTATTCATCATATCTTAAATTCATAGGATGAAATTATATTTGATATTCAGACGGTTATTTTCTTTAAGGAGCAATTCTATTTCATATTGATGTGTCAATATACTTGTTCAATCGTCTCCTCAATGCTTTTGATCTTCAATGATTCTGATCTTCAAATTATTTTAACACTTTCCCACATACAGACTCTTTTTAATGCATTCGAAGCCTTATCGTTTGAAAAGAAAACTGGAAAACAGAATTAATTATTTCACACGATTTTTGAAAATATGTTTCCAAATTCGTCACCTGCAGGTTTATCTTGTATGTGGGTAATGGTTAAACCATACAGGTGTCAGGTTTTCAAGTAAATACAAAATTGAACCCCATTTTGGAGTTTAACTTCGTCTGATCTGGAAAATAAATAAATGAAACTGTTTAACCAGTTGAATACATCTGATAGACACACCACGGGCCTTGCGTGAAACAGTCGTAACTGTATCTTAAAATAACTTGATGTTACTACAGTTGTGTATGCAATCATTGATACAGAAGGTTCGACGTGTCAACATATAATTGTATTAAAATATCCCTGTTTCAGTGAGTATAAATAAATTAATGATTTTCCTTATACAAACGAAAACCCTTTGCAGCAGACGAAAAGCGTGAGCAATTTTCTCTTTTCTCACAATGTGTTAGCCTTTCTAACAATGTGTTAGCTTTTCTCACAGTGTGTTAGCTTTTCTGTGGCTGCTTTCAAAGCAGACATCTTTGAAGGTTCAGATAGGGCAATAATTGGTTAACTGTTTGTATATTTGTGAATATACATGTATCCTATTTTGGATTCCATTGCGCGGTGCGATCAAAAACAGTGCTATATGATTTTGCAATATTGGTAGTAGTTATTATTACGATTAACTTAAATATAAATGCCTTGGACATTTTATATTTGCAGTAATTTCTTTGAAAAAGTAAGATACATTTGTTAGAACATTTCCAATGTTTCAAGTAGTACTTTCATTCAGTTTCGTATTTGCGTTACTAATTATAAGTAATAGTCCCTGTTTGGAACCAGCTAAACGAGTAAATGTCTTCCTAAGACGATGTCGCATTCCGAGCAATGTTGTACTTGTGTCCTAAATATGGATGGGTTTCATGTATATTGTACTGGTATCCTAAATATGAATAGATTTCATGCATATCAATGTTGTACTGGTATCCTATACATGGATAGGTTTCATGTATATCAATGTTATACTGGTATCCTATATATGGTTATGTTCAATTCATATCATGTTGTACTGGTATCCTAAATACGGATAGATTCCGCGCATATCACTGTTGTACTGGTATCCTAAACATGAATAGGTTTCATGCATATCAATGTTGTACTGGTATCCTAAATACGGATAGGTTCCGCGCATATCACTGTTGTACTGGTATCCTAAACATGGATAGATTTCATGCATATCAATGTTGTACTGGTATCCTAAATATGGATAGGTTTCATGTATATTAATGTTGTACTGGTATCCTAAATATGGATAGGTTTCATGCATATGGATGTTGTATTGGTATCCTAAATATGGATATTTTTCATGTATATCAATGTTGTACTGGTGTCCTAAATATGGATAGGTTTCATGCATATCAATGATATACTGGTATCCTGAATATGGATAGGTTTCATACATACCAATGTTGTATTGGTATCGTAAATATGGATATATTTCATGCATATCAATGTTGTACTGGTATCCTAAATATGGATAGGTTTCATGAATATCAATGTTGTACTAGTATCATAAATATGGATAGGTTTCAAACATACCTATATCAATTTTGTACTGGTGTCCTAAATATGAATAGGTTTCATGCATATCAATGTTGTACTTGTATCCTAAATATGGATAGGTTTCATGTATATCAATGTTGTATTGGTGTCATAAATATGGATAGGTTTCATGTATACCAATGCTGTACTGGTATACTAAATATGGATAGGTTTCATGCATATGGATGTTGTACTGGTATCCTAAATATGGATAGGTTTCATGCATATCAATGCTGTACTGGTATCCTAAATATGGATAGGTTTGATGTATATCAATGTTTTACTGGTATCCTAGATATGGATATATTTCATGCATATCAATGTTGTACTGGTAATCTAAATATGGATATATTTCATACATACCAATGTTGTACTGGTATCCTAAATATGTATAGGTTTCATGCATATGCATGTTGTACTGGTATCCTAAATATTGATAGGGTCAATGCATATCAATGTTGTACTGTTATCCTAAATATGGGTAGGTTTCATGCATATCAATGTTGTACTGGTATCTATGTATGAATAGGTTTCATGCATATCAATGGTGTACTGGTATCTAAATATGGATATGTTTCATGCATACCAATGTTGTACTGGTATCTAAATATGGATATATAAGTGCAACCGCTATTATATATCCTAACATTTGCCTACAGTTAATTTTTTAACCTTTGCCCCTTTTAGACACATTTTGACTTACCTTAACAGATGAATGATAATCAGCAAGTTTGTCTTTTTTCACAATGTTTTCATCACTATTCAAAATTATACTTTCATTAATTCAGTTCAATATGTTAGCCTTAGTTCAATGTTGTTTGCTGTAGATTGAGTCTATGTGGTCAAGGGTTGGGAAGACTATAAACATATCATACCATGTAAATTTGTTATAACATAATTCGTCCAAAGAGAGAGTGTCATAATGTTTATACATGCCATGAAAGATGGTACAAACGGTCTCACAGCTACCGGGGAATTGTTGGTAAAACAGGGTGCGTTTTATGTTGAATATTCTCATATGTCGATGGAAAAGATATTGTTCAATCATTCCGTTTGTCTGTCTGTCAGTATGTCGACCCAACTAAGAAATATTAATTCAATCTACAAATTAGAGATACATGTAAGTTAATTTCAACATACACAAGATCAATATTTTTTTATAAGTGAGGCTCTTCTATCGATTTTGGGACTTAAATGCTCTTGTGCGTTAATGAGTGATTTCCCAAGCTGTGTACGTTGTCCGGAGAGACTGACTGTTCGTCCGTCTTTGTGTTCATCCATATGTCCGTCTGTCCGTTACGGTTTGCATGAATTGGTCAAAACTTTGTTTCTGTTTGGCGGATTCATTTCAAAGTGGCCACACTTATACATTGGGATGAGGAGACCGATACAATATTTTGAACACAAATCTGATCTGGGTTTTTTTTAGGTGTAAACTCATTTTGTCATATTTTTTCTTCACCCATTGTCTCAACAAATGTTCTATGTATCAATTGGTGTATAGGAAACTTATGAGCTTCATATGTGCAATGCACAATTAACATAAATAAAGCATGCTTTCGATTGTTATTTATTATTAGCATGATTCCAATATACATTGAGGATCTTTAGTGTTCTCTGAACTGGGAATATCATACTTATGCTCGGCTGTTTGACAATCTTTTGTCCTTCGTGATTTATTTTGTTTATACAAGAACAAACTTTGATAAATTAGGTATTGATTATTGGCAGGCAATCGGTGTTGTTTCAAACATGTTTGGTTTTGTTTGTTTAACGGTCGATGATTCATTGTTTTAACAATGTTTTTCCATATTAACTATGCCATATATTTTCACGTTACATATTCCCCTATAACCATCAGTGCTTTCAGCGCTTTGATTAAGTAGTATTACAATCTAAATTTAGTCTACTAATGATTTGCTAATGATTCAATCTTTCCCATTTGCAGATGTATTTTGACGCATCTACAGCTGATGACTTTTAAAAACATTGACAATAGCAAGTTTTACTGTTGCCACAATGTATTCAACTGTATTCAATAATTAAACTTTAATTTATTTCACTTACAGCATCTTTCCATACCTTGTCCGTATCTTCAAAGTCACCTGCTGCAGATTCGTTGTATGTGGGAAATGGTTTAAATCGAGCAGGCAGATGTTGAATTTCACCTCTTTTACTTTCGTTTTGACCTTATTAACAGGTTGACGGAGGATGTACTTGTGTTTACCATCCTCTTAAACAGTAGTTCTGTTATGACTTTGGCGAACACTATTTTAAACATTATATGTTCTAGACCTAGTAAATCGAATAAGACAGGTTGTGCCTTGTTAAATAGATGTATGTTATGATTTAAATACGGGAATCCAATAGCGTACAGCTTAAAGCAGGTCGGTTATTCATTATAAGCAACCGCTGAGGCAGGTTTGATCGTGTTTGCTTTTTTATAATATTCTTAAAGGTTTGTTTTACGCTGTTTACAATAGTATTTCAGTTATATCACTGTGTGTTCTAGGTAATTTACCAGCACTGTCGTTCTTAGTTTAGTCATCCTGATACCGGCGAATCAATCGTAATGCTATCCCCGCAACCATGAACCCCTGAGGAGGGAAGTCATTGACCGTTTGTTTAATTGTACCATTAAATGTTTCATCATCTGTTTAATATGGACGTTTCTGTTTGGATCATTTATAAATTTCTGTCAACAAATGCACTTATCGTAAAATATGATTTATAGGTAGTACGCACGAAATACTGATTTCGAATACACATATACATTTAATCGAAAGGTGAACACTCGATTTATTTCATCTCGTGATATAGATGGTATTGTTGATAGTGTGCTTTAAAATCACTCATGGGTTATATAACCTAATAAAGGTTGTAAGTGTTTATTTAAGTAACCATTGAATGAGATTCGTACACACTGGTACGCATCTGAGCACGGGATAATTGTCTTAATTGGCTTTAACCCTTTCCAACATATAACAAATCTACAACAAACGACGTTGTAAACCTTCTCGGCTAAACTAGTATAGGTCCTACAGATGACTTTCCGCAGCTGTAATGCTTGATTTCGTTCTAATTCATTGTGTATGTTCATCTGTTAAAACCACGGTAGCAATTTGTAATTAATTTGTTGTTTTTAAGTTATCTGTAGAATTTTGAATTATTTTAGTTTATCCATAGGTGCTACCTATTTTCGATAAAAAAAAAAGAGGAAAAGAAATTTAATGGGTCGCGCTCTTAGTAAGCCAATTGTCATTACCTTCTGGTTACCAGTATCTACTAGATTCCTCTCCATAACTACGTTAAATTCGGTTTTTATGGAGCATCGATCTATTAAACAACGCAGCGCCATCTACTGCCGAACACCGTGATGGTTCAATACAACGCATGTACTCAATCAAATTATGTCGTTGTAAAAGGTACCATCTAAGTAATAATTGGATGTCATATTACTGTCCACCTATGAGGTAAGGAGAGAAATATACATACCATATCGTATAAAGTCAACATCATGTATTATAAACTTTATTTCCTCTTCATAAATAGTAATTAAAAAGACCCTAATTGATTATACTATGATAGGAATCCTTGTTTCGTACATGACCACCGCCAGGAACGCCGGTAAACCAACATTTCTGTAAAGATCCAAGGTGGCGGATTCTCATTGAAGTTTCAAAGTTGATTCAAAGTTATTGATTTCATTCTATGTATCGTTGTGTTATCTATAGACATTGGTGCTCAGGGTTGCGGGGTTAGCATTACGATTGACTGGCTGGTATCAGGAAAACGTATCAGAAGTATTGGTAACTTACCCAGGAAACGCCGTGATATAATTGGAAAATTGTTGAAAGCGGCGTTAAACACCATACAATCAATCAAGCTATTACATATAGACGAAATAACTGTTGTGGTCGTTATTCTCCTATACTACGCAATAGGGCATAGGGTACTAATCAAAGTTTGTTATCATTCTGTAGCTGACTTTCATTCTTTAAGCTGTATTTAGATCGTCTCAATTGTTGAAGAAAAAAAGACGAGCTATTGTCGTCTCTTGATCGGCGTCGTGTTTGTCGTTGTCGTCGGCGTTGGTTGAGTTTTGGGTTTAGGTAACTTACATGAAAACTATTAAAGCTATTACTGAAAACTTTTAAATCTTGTTTATGTAATACCCTTCTTCACAGTGTATGCTAAAGATGCTGGGTGTGACCTGTTTTGGGGGGGGGTAAAAAACATGAATTTTGGTGGATTTTACGAATTGGAGATAGCTTCTTTATTTTTGTTAGATTTATTTCAAATATTTCACAAACTATTAATATATAATGTTCTTCAAAATGTCAAATGTATTGTTGAGTAATACATTTTTACTTATGTTTGTTGTAAGAATTTAAGAAGATCTTTGTTTGGATTGTGCTTTGGGGCTGCTGTGATCAAAGGTCACTGTTACTAACAATAGAAAAACAGTAATATATTCAATATCTTTACTTAAAATTGAACTAATGTAACTAGATTGTTAATTTGTAAATACATATAATTAAATACTTTTATTTGGATTGTGTTTTTTCTAAAAATAGAATAATGGGAAAAATATAATATCTTTAGTTGCATTTGAATAATTTTGACCACACTTAGTGTGTAGTAATTATTTTCGCAAACATTTTGTATTGTTGCGTTAAGGGCTCCTTGGGTCAACAGTTAGAGAAAAATATTAATACTGGTGTATTTGAGAGTTACTTCTCGAAACACCTATTGGGACACCATGCAGTCTGGCTCAGTAATCATTTAAATGTTTTAAAGTCTATGTTTTGTACAACAATATGTCCACTTATTGTGCAGAAACTTACAATATTGAACAAGCCATTTTTTCTAGATAAAAGTGATAAATTTGTCAAATATATTTGGTCAACAGGCATCAATCGGCTTATTTCATTTGGCTGTCAATACACAACACTCGGCTTATGATCTTGACAGATGGTGTCAGCCATCTTTCCGACTTGATTTATTTCTTCGTGGTCAATCTTGTATTGAAACTTGAAAAATATTAGTTGTGTGAGGCTATTACAATTCTTCAATATTCATTACATACTTCGTAGGATAAAATCCGACGAGCGTCCAGCACCCGTAGACGGTGCTCTTGTTTGCTTTATTGTTGTTGGTCTTTTTTTATATACAAAACTCCTTTTAATTAAACAACAATGGTCAATGTTATATATTAAATTAAATTTACATAAACTGTTGTATTATTATATAAATAATATTATTTTGTTATATACCCCAATCGCTAAAGATTTACATAAATGGTCAACTGTATCGGAGTATATTCAATCTGATATATAGGAATTACAAACAAATATCCCTTATTGAAGAAAAAGCAGATATCATGATCTCCTCGTTGTTGTACGTTTAAAACAAAGGTATATTTCCGTACGACATGGCTTAAGGTATATTACCGTACGACAGGGCTTGGTATATTACCGTACGACATGGCTTGGCATATTACCGTACGACATGGCTTGGTATATTACCGTACGACATGGCTTAAGGTATATTACCGTACGACATGGCTTAAGGTATATTACCGTACGACATGGCTTGGTATATTACCGTACGACATGGCTTGGTATATTACCGTACGACATGGCTTGGTATATTACCGTACGACATGGCTTGGTATATTACCGTACGACATGGCTTGGTATATTACCGTACGACATGGCTTAAGGTATATTACCGTAAATGTATATTTGCGTACGACATGGCTTGGTATATTTCCGTATGACATGGCTTAAGGTATATTTCCGTACGAAATGGCTTAAGGTATATTTGCGTACGACATGGCTTAAGGTATATTTCCGTACGACATGGCTTAAGATATATTTCCGTACGATATGGCTTGGTATATTACCGTACGACATGGCATAAGGTATATTACCGTACGACATGGCTTGGTATATTACCGTACGACATGGCTTAAGGTATATTTACGTACGACATGGCTTAAGGTATATTTCCGTACGACATGGCTTAAGATATATTTCAGTACGATATAGCTTGGTATATTACCGTACGACATGGCTTAAGGTATATTACCGTACGACATGGCTTGGTATATTACCGTACGACATGGCTTGGTTTATTACCGTACGACATGGCTTAAGGTATATTACCGTACGACATGGCTTAAGGTATATTACCGTACGACATGGCTTGGTATATTACCGTACGACATGGCTTGGTATATTACCGTACGACATGGCTTGGTATATTACCGTACGACATGGCTTGGTATATTACCGTACGACATGGCTTAAGGTATATTACCGTACGACATGGCTTAAGGTATATTACCGTACGACATGGCTTAAGGTATATTACCGTACGACATGGCTTGGTATATTACCGTACGACATGGCTTGGTATATTACCGTACGACATGGCTTGGTATATTACCGTACGACATGGCTTGGTATATTACCGTACGACATGGCTTAAGGTATATTACCGTACGACATGGCTTGGTATATTACCGTACGACATGGCTTGGTATATTACCGTACGACATGGCTTGGTATATTACCGTACGACATGGCTTGGTATATTACCGTACGACATGGCTTGGTATATTACCGTACGACATGGCTTGGTATATTACCGTACGACATGGCTTGGTATATTACCGTACGACATGGCTTGGTATATTACCGTACGACATGGCTTAAGGTATATTACCGTACGACATGGCTTGGTATATTACCGTACGACATGGCTTGGTATATTACCGTACGACATGGCTTGGTATATTACCGTACGACATGGCTTGGTATATTACCGTACGACATGGCTTGGTATATTACCGTACGACATGGCTTGGTATATTACCGTACGACATGGCTTGGTATATTACCGTACGACATGGCTTAAGGTAAATTACCGTAAATGTATATTTGCGTACGACATGGCTTGGTATATTTCCGTATGACATGGCTTAAGGTATATTTCCGTACGACATGGCTTAAGGTATATTTGCGTACGACATGGATTAAGGTATATTACCGTACGACAGGGCTTGGTATATTACCGTACGACATGGCTTGGCATATTACCGTACGACATGGCTTGGTATATTACCGTACGACATGGCTTAAGGTATATTACCGTACGACATGGCTTAAGGTATATTACCGTAAATGTATATTTGCGAACGACATGGCTTGGTATATTTCCGTATGACATGGCTTAAGGTATATTTCCGTACGACATGGCTTAAGGTATATTTGCGTACGACATGGCTTAAGGTATTAATTATTTGAGAGTTACTTCTCGAAACACCTATTGGGACACCATGCAGTCTGGTTCAGTAATCATTTAAATGTTTTAAAGTCTATGTTTTGTACAACAATATGTCATTTTTTCTAGATAAAAGTGATAAATTACCGTACGACATGGCTTGGTATATTACCGTACGACATGGCTTGGTATATTACCGTACGACATGGCTTATGGTATATTACCGTAAATGTATATTTGCGTACGACATGGCTTGGTATATTTCCGTATGACATGGCTTAAGGTATATTTCCGTACGACATGGCTTAAGGTATATTTGCGTACGACATGGCTTAAGGTATATTTCCGTACGACATGGCTTAAGATATATTTCCGAACGATATGGCTTGGTATATTACCGTACGACATGGCATAAGGTATATTACCGTACGACATGGCTTGGTATATTACCGTACGACATGGCTTAAGGTATATTTACGTACGACATGGCTTAAGGTATATTTCCGTACGACATGGCTTAATATATATTTCAGTACGATATGGCTTGGTATATTACCGTACGACATGGCTTGGTATATTACCGTACGACATGGCTTGGTATATTACCGTACGACATGGCTTAAGGTATATTACCGTACGACATGGCTTAAGGTTTATTACCGTACGACATGGCTTGGTATATTACCGTACGACATGGCTTGGTATATTACCGTACGACATGGCTTGGTATATTACCGTACGACATGGCTTAAGGTATATTACCGTACGACATGGCTTAAGGTATATTACCGTACGACATGGCTTAAGGTATATTACCGTGCGACATGGCTTGGTATATTACCGTACGACATGGCTTGGTATATTACCGTACGACATGGCTTGGTATATTACCGTACGACATGGCTTGGTATATTACCGTACGACATGGCTTAAGGTATATTACCGTACGACATGGCTTGGTATATTACCGTACGACATGGCTTGGTATATTACCGTACGACATGGCTTGGTATATTACCGTACGACATGGCTTGGTATATTACCGTACGACATGGCTTGGTATATTACCGTACGACATGGCTTGGTATATTACCGTACGACATGGCTTGGTATATTACCGTACGACATGGCTTGGTATATTACCGTACGACATGGCTTGGTATATTACCGTACGACATGGCTTGGTATATTACCGTACGACATGGCTTAAGGTATATTACCGTACGACATGGCTTGGTATATTACCGTACGACATGGCTTGGTATATTACCGTACGACATGGCTTGGTATATTACCGTACGACATGGCTTGGTATATTACCGTACGACATGGCTTGGTATATTACCGTACGACATGGCTTGGTATATTACCGTACGACATGGCTTGGTATATTACCGTACGACATGGCTTGGTATATTACCGTACGACATGGCTTGGTATATTACCGTACGACATGGCTTAAGGTATATTACCGTACGACATGGCTTGGTATATTACCGTACGACATGGCTTGGTATATTACCGTACGACATGGCTTGGTATATTACCGTACGACATGGCTTGGTATATTACCGTACGACATGGCTTGGTATATTACCGTACGACATGGCTTAAGGTAAATTACCGTAAATGTATATTTGCGTACGACATGGCTTGGTATATTTCCGTATGACATGGCTTAAGGTATATTTCCGTACGACATGGCTTAAGGTATATTTGCGTACGACATGGATTAAGGTATATTTCCGTACGACATGGCTTAATATATATTTCCGTACGATATGGCTTGGTATATTACCGTACGACATGGCATAAGGTATATTACCGTACGACATGGCTTGGTATATTACCGTACGACATGGCTAAGGTATATTTCCGTACGACATGGCTTAAGGTATATTTCCGTACGACATGGCTTAAGATATATTTCCGGACGATATGGCTTGGTATATTACCGTACGACATGGCTTAAGGTATATTACCGTACGACATGGCTTGGTATATAACTGTACGACATGGCTTGGTATATTACCGTACGACATGGCTTAAGGTATATTTCCGTATGACATGGCTTAAGGTATATTTGCGTACGACATGGCTTAAGGTATATTACCGTACGACATGGCTTAAGGTATATTACCGTACAACATGGCTTAATGTATATTTCCGTACGACATGTCTTGGTATATTACTGTACGACATGGCTTAAGGTATATTACCGTACGACATGGCTTAAGGTATATTACCGTACGACATGGCTTGGTATATTACCGTACGACATGGCTTGGTATATTACCGTACGACATGGCTTGGTATATTACCGTACGACATGGCTTGGTATATTACCGTACGACATGGCTCATATAGACGCTTGCTGATGCCTCTGCAGCAGACGGCATTTTGAAAACATAGTGACAAAAGAAGAAATTGCTCAAAACGAGCAATTTCTCCTTTTGCAACAATGTTTTCCACTTTTGGTCATTGGTTATCCATTCAATTATTGTCCATTCTTTAGACAAAATATGTTTGCAGAATTGTCGTATGAGGGAAAAGGTTAAGGTATATGTATATATCTATGAACTATATTCAAATGATACTTTATCCTTTTCTTAATACAGTTGGTATGAATCACAGGTGTCCTTGAAACGAGCATATCATCGGTTTCATCTTATAATTGCCTTTCTGTTCCGAATGACCTAGTTGGGTTGTTCAAAGTATGTCCCTATTGCTGTCAAAATAATTTACCTTTAACCCTGTGTACAAAATATTCATTTTAATGATTTGGCTTTGTATGGTGTTTAATGCCGCCTTTTCAAGGTTTCAGTTATGTCACGGCGTTTCCTGTGTAAGTTACCATTACTGTGTCAGTAACCATTAATGTGTAAGTTACCATTACTGTGTAAGTTACCATTAATGTGTAAGTTACCATTACTGTGTAAGTTACCATTACTGTGTAAGTTACCATTACTGTGTAAGTTACCATTACTGTGTAAGTTACCATTACTGTGTAAGTTACCATTACTGTGTAATTTACCATTACTGTGTAATTTACCATTACTGTGTAAGTAACCATTACTGTGTAAGTAACCATTACTGTGTAAGTTACCATTACCGTGTAAGTTACCATTACTGTGTAAGTAACCATTACTGTGTAAGTAACCATAACTGTGTAAGTTACCATTACTGTATAAGTTACTATTAATGTGTAAGTTACCATTACTGTGTAAGTTACCATTACTGTGTAAATTACCATTACTGTGTAAGTTACCATTACGTTACCATTACTGTGTAAGTTACCATTAATGTGTAAGTAACCATTAATGTGTAAGTTACCATTAATGTGTAAGTAACCATTACTGTGTAAGTAACCATTACTGTGTAAGTTACCATTAATGTGTAAGTTACCATTACTGTGTAAGTTACTATTACTGTGTAAGTTACCATTACTGTGTAAGTTACCATTACTGTGTAAGTTACCATTACTGTGTAAGTAACCATTACTGTGTAAGTTACCATTACTGTGTAAGTTATCATTACTGTGTAAGTTATCATTACTGCAGGCCCATTTATCCTGACACCAGCGATTCAGTCATCCTATCAAATCGCGTCCGGAACTCATAGACAACTCCCAAATTATCAAATCGCGTCAGAACGCATAGACAACTCTCAAACTATCAACTCGCTTCCAGAACGTAAAGACAACTCTCAAATTATCAAATCGCGTCCAGAACGCATAGACAACTCTCTAACTATCAAATCGCGTCCAGAACGCATAGACAACTCTGAAATTATCAAATCGCTTTTAGAACGTAAAGACAACTCTCAATCTATCAAATAGCGTCCAGAACGCATAGACAACTCTCAAACTATCAAATCGCGTCCAGAACGTAAAGACAACTCTCAAACTATCAAATCGCGTCCAAAACGTAAAGACAACTCTCAAACTATCAAATCGCGTCCAGAACGCATAGACAACTCTCAAATTATCAAATCGCTTCTAGAACGTAAAGACAACTCTCAAACTATCAAATCGCGTCCAGAAAGCATAGACAACTCTCAAACTATAAAATCGCGTCCAAAACGCATAGACAACTCTCAAATTATCAAATCGCGTCCAGAACGCATAGACAACTCTCAAATTATCAAATCGCGTCCAGAACTTAAAGACAACTCTTAAACTATAAAATCGCGTCCAGAACGCATAGACAACTCTCAAAGTATCAAATCGCTTCTAGAACGCATAGACAACTCTCAAACTATCAAATCGCGTCCAGAATGCATAGACAACTCTCAAACTCTATGTAACGCGTCTGGCGATTTGGGGTCTTATTGACTTCCGTAACCGGATCATATGAAGGTGAATTGGTGTGAAACTGATGAGGCTACAGTTCTAGTATTTTGACAAAAGATGCATCTAAGGCAGAATAACATGAAGACGAACGCTTACTATTAGACGAACGGATACTGGTCGGATGATACTATTAGACTGATCAGCCTCTTAATAGTCTTCAATGTTCGCATATTGATTAAGGTAAAAAATAGCTATCCATGGCTCTTTGGCAATCACATAATAACTCTTTACCCCTCTTGATATTTCAAATGATCCTATACTATTTCAACAGAACAGTGAACACTTCGATTAACACAATCTGAATTTACAGATAGATCTGAACTTTCGCCGTATGCACGTGCGAATTACCAACTTTGAGATACAATGGCTAATATATATATTGGCCGAGTGGAGGTGCGTACTGCACTTTGTCACAGGTAGGTCATTTGTAGGACCAACCCACTTCTATTGACGTCTCATCTGATAACAGTACTAATTTAACACATATGCATTTATTGACCTGTATAATAATGGTACACAGTTCATTTACCTTAAACGATCAACAACTTCGGTAACAACAACTGATGTAATGTTATTGCCCATTGTGAAAGCACGCTCCTTTATTCAAGTCCAAATGATGTTGATGATGTTGACCAAATACCATTGACAAATTAACTCAGCCTAGACCTTCCTCTAAAGCTATACCGGTTAACATGAATTCTTATCAAATATTTACGACGTGTCGTTTTTGTAATAATAATAAAAATAAAAAAAAATAAAAAAAAAATAATAATAAATAACAATAACAATAATAATAATAATCATCATCATCATAATATTTGTATCCAATGAAGGTTACATATTAAGATGTACATTGATTTACAAAACAAATCTTTTCTATCATATGGCCTTCAACAAATATATGTTTATATTCATTCATGCAAATCAGGGACGTAGATGGATACGTAATTAAGTTATATACTAAAATTTCACCCGTTCCAACATTTGTATCAAGTAAAGCTAAACACATATTAAAGATATGAAAATAACACAGATATTTTCTGGAAGTTTAAACATTATTTTATTGCAATAGATAAAAATATTTTATTACACTGTATGTTTTGATAATATTTTATCATTATGAATAATGTAAGTCTATTAATTTTGAAACAAAATTAATAAAATTCAGAAATCACAATACCTGTGTCTTTTAAACCAGTCATTATTCAAAATATAAAAAACTTCCATTTGTTCAATGTATCTCAGACCCTAGTTGAAATGTTAAGCTTTCAGAATATGTATGTTTTGTTTGTGTGTCAAATGTGTTTTCAAAGTTTTATTTGATACAAAATGTAAAAATTTGGACACTTTTATTTCTCCATGTGATATTTTAACCAGATAACAGGTGTACAGGTGGAGTTGTTTATCCGTCTTATCTATGTCCCTGATGCAAATGCACACACGTACAACCATACACACACTTACATATACATACATACACACATATACACGTATACATATACATAAACATACATACCCATATACTTACATACACATCCTCACACATACATATGGGCCGCTCCATGAGAAAACCGGTGATAGTGACATAGCATAAGAAATGACGTAATCATCACTCAAAGTTTAACGTCGTTTGTGTGTGTACGCTGAAGTATACAAGCAAGTTAACACAGACTTAACACCTTGTTCATCGGCGGATGAAATAAATTAAGATCGACATATTGTTACAAGCCGGTTAATCTGCCCCATTTATTGGAATAATTTATTAATAATTCAAAATTTGCAACAAACAGGAGCGTGTAAGATTAGTAAACAGATATATATGTAGATCTATATCAATATTCATTTTAACTATTTTGTTTTTCATAATTTGTGAATTCCCCCTTTCAATGATGAGTTTCTGAGGTTGATTTGAAATGGTTTTTACGCTTGGTCTTGCTTATGTGAATGTTGTGTACCTATTTATTGCCATCACCTTTCAATTTAAACAAAAACTGAATATATTTTAACGCTGTTAAGGTATTATACACGATTGTATGAAAAAGTTTATCTGCATCTGCGAAAAGTAAATTGAATAATATATAGCCCCCAATAAGGTTTTGAACTTGTAGTCATAGAAAAACAAAAGTCTTTGAAATATAACCGTGTGAATCTGTTGAAATTACGGATACAAGTCACATGTTTTGTGTAATATTAATGAAAACAAACTTTCATGCATTTGCGAGCGTTAAAGAAACAGATATCAGCTTTCAAATCCATACAATTTAATCCGCATCTATGTGTAAAGGTAAAAGAACACTTTGTTTAACTTCGGACAAACAGTATACACCTGGCTGGCTCATGTGTGGTGTATGTGCGGGTAGATCTTAATCTATTTCTCCAAACCACAATGTTTCCAAACCTTTTCAATAATTTTATTTTCATTTATTTCCATCGTTGCATCGGCCAATATGTGACATCAAGCTAATAACACACACAGATACATTGCATGTGGCTTTAACAGTAACATAGGGTTATAACAAGCCCCATTACATCAATGTTTTACCGATAGATGAAAATAATTTCCATCGAATTAAAAATGAATCGATTTGCGCCTGCCTCACCCTTCAGTCAAATAAATGAAAAGAAAGATTGCATACACGCGTTTAATTAACCACAAGGAGTAATATTTTAAATGAACGACAATGAATAAAACTGGAGGGAACAAGATAGTTCTCGGATCTGCACAGTCCCTGTAAACGGTTTTGACCCTTAATGTTCAAAACTTATTAAAAAATATTTTCCATTGTTTTAACTAAATGTTTTAGAAAATGTCTTCTGTAGATTTGTTCTACATGAGAAACGGATTGAAACAACATATTTAATAAGATATATACATTTTATAAAAAAAATGTTTAAGCACCAAAAAAACAAAAACAATATTAATCTCTACATGTACATATTTCAAAACAAACACTTCAGAGTAAACTTATAGTATGTGATACATTTATATCACATGATTTAAATTTGAATAAAAATATTATACCCTTTAATCCTAAAAGAATAATAATTGAGAGAACCTACATTATGGCCTTTGCGTAATGTATCGACCCAGATCATCCTGTGCAGTCCACGCAGAATGATCCGTGCCGACATATTCCGTCTCAGGGGGATAAAGGTTAAGAGTAATGAGTACTTAAACAGAAAATCCACAGGAGGCAAAAAGTGTCTATCCTGCTAAGCCTGCGTGGCATTCTTGGTCTGATCCGGGTCGATACTTTACGCCGAGTCCACAATGTTGGTATTCTCGCGGGACGGCCCACATTTCATCTGTATTTACATGAAAGTAAAAGTATTGAAAAGATTTGAAAACATTGTTGTTTTGAGAAACTGCTTGTTTTGAGAAACTGTTTGTTTTGAGCAATTTCTCATTTTGCCGGTCTCAATGTATTAAAAAATATATCATGTAGAGGTGATATAAAGCATTTTCGTGTGAAAAATGGTTAACCTTTCTCATATATAGATGCTTTTTAATATCTCAATATGAATTTTGAAACATAATGATAAAAGGAGGGATGTGAGAGAGAAAGGGTTCAACAAAACATATAAACTTATTATTTTATGTTTTTAAAAGTTAATAGTTTATATATTTTTCTTTTTTCTTTTAATGACACAGTAATGCTTTATAATGATATTATCAATCTAACGTTGTGAACGAAAGCCTTTTAATTAAAAGAAATGAAATATATTTCGCTTTGTTTGTTTCTGATTTACAATGTTGTTGGTGGTGGAAAAAGGGTTACAGGTTATGGGTTAAATTTTTCACTTGTCAACTAATATGACACTGATAAGATAATTCTATGAACCGTAAATAGTTTACAGTTCATAGAATAATCTTATCAGTGTCATATTAATCCATATCAAACCACTCTCACCGCTTTTGTTTGTTATCTTTATAAATGACATGTATCAATATTTGTATACAGAGACAAATGACTACTTGAATATAGATGATATTAAGCTGTTTTTATTGCTTTTTGCTGATGACGCTGTTTTATTCTCTTACACTAAGGAAGGTCTTCAGACTTTGCTAGATAATTTAGAAAGATATTGCGATGAATCGGGAATGAAGGTAAACACAGAGAAAACAGTAGTAATGGTTTGCCAAAAAGGGCCACCTTGTAAAGAGATTGATTTGTCTTACAAAGGTCAACAATTACAATTAGTAAAACAGTTTAATTATTTAGGTGTTGCCTTGTCTTATAATGGAAAATATTATAATACACAGAAGCGTTTGTCTGAACAAGCCAGGAAGGCTTTATTTTCACTTAATTCTCTGTTTGAACAAATATCCTTAAACGTAGCCGAAAAAGTAAATTTGTTTGATTCAATGATATTACCCATACTTATGTATGCAACAGAAGTTTGGGGATTTCATAAAGGAAATGAGGTCGAAAAGGTACATTTAAAATTTTTGAAACAAATATTATCGGTAAGACAACAAACGTCAAATGCAACACTGTATGGTGAATTGGGACGCTATCCACTTGTTATTTTACGTAATATTTATATAATAAAATATTGGAGCAAAATATGTAACTCTCCGGGAACTTTAATACATAGAATATATAACATGAAAGACGAAGATGGTAATTATATAAATGAGTTTAGAAAAAATGTGAATGATCTTTTGGATAAAAGTGGTTTGTCATATATGTTTAATTTAAGTAGTATATCTGGCACAGAAATGAATTATATTATACAAAGAATTAAAGATTTATATATACAAAGTTGGCATTCCGATGTAAATGAGTCAAGTAAATTAGAAACATACAGATTAATCAAGAATAATTTTGCAAGAGAAAAATATTTAGATTTTGTCAGTAATATCAAACACCGAGTATCTCTGACAAGATTTAGATGTTCTTCTCACAAACTTTTAATTGAGGAAGGACGATTTAGAAATATTGAAAGAGAAAATAGAAAATGTAACATGTGCAATTTAAATATGATAGAAGATGAATATCATTTCTTGTTGGTATGCCCTATGTACAGGGATCTAAGAATAGAGTGTCTTCCTAGGTATTATTACAACTGGCCAAATATATATAAATTTCAAAAGTTAATGAAATCAGAGCAAAGATCTATGTTATGCAAATTGTCCAAATATATTTACTTAGCAAATATTAAAAGAGATGGTGAAACTTAATTTTATCATGCTTTTCTCTTATGTAAAATTGTAATAAAAATGTATTGTAATATAAACCGCCAAAGGTATTGTAAATTTTGGCGACAACATGTATTTGTTATATGCCAATAAAATATATTGAATAAAAAAAAAAAAAAAAATTAGTATAAACATACACTGTTATCAATGTACGCTTTTAATAATTACAATGACAAATCACTGTTTTGAATTTCTACAATGATATTTTGATTATAAAGGTTTTGAAGACATAACCTGTTCATCAACCACAAATCGAATAGAATGTAAACTTTGTGAATCGTTTTCATTGATTATGGATGAAAATGGAACCTGTTCGCAGTTTTAACCTACCCGTGGATGCTTGAAAGTAATATTAATTTCGATCAAACCGTATTTGAGTCCATTCTAATAATCTTTTCTATACATTCTTCAAAAATTGATTCATTATGAACGAGTAGAGACTACCATAATCATTCCCACATATAGCCGCTGTCTGACGCTGCTGCAGAAGACGACTTTTGAAAATATATTGAGACATTTCTCCTTTGGCCACAATGTTTACAACTTTATTCAATAGATTCCTGCATTAGTAAAGATCTTCTATATTTTTGACTTAAGGTTTTTAAAATCGTCTGCTGCCGGAGAAGTGTTATTCTGGGATTAGCAAACATCACTTTTATGATGTTTTGCTCTTTTCACGATGTTTTGCTATTTTGTAATTATTTTAATCTTTTGTGATTTCCGACTGTTTTGAACTCTTTAAAATGCACCACTGTTCAATGTAATACTGCTTTACAGGTGAAGTTATACGTTGACTAACTTAAAATATACTCAAACCATTTTGATAATATTACGAATAACGTTACTGTAAATGACGAAAGTGTTTGAGCGTCGAGCATAAATTATCAAAATAACTTCGACGTCATTTCAACAATAAGTAACACATGTCTTTCTTTGACGCCCCTTACGGCGTCAATATTCCTAATACGAAATCCACATATATATCAAACAAAACTAGACAGGTTGGACTATATGAAAATGTGAAAATCCAAAAATCGAAGAAGTTGTCACTATCACCGGTTTTCTCATGGAGTGGCCCATATTTAAATATACATTGATATTGCATACATAATATTATCGTTTACCTTTATGGATAAAATAAATTGTTTGGTGTTTTACGCCGCTTCCAACATGTCCTCAGTTTTATCGCGGCGTTTCCTAGGTAAGTTACCAGTACTTCTGGTGCAATAATCCTGACACCAGCCAATCAGTCGTTATGCTAACCCCGCAATCCTGAGCGCCAACCGAGGCGGACGCCCTTCCACTACACCACCGAGGCGGCCTTATTTATAAGAATATATATATATATGAAAACACGCATACTGATTTAACTTGTTTTCAACTTCTATTTTTGTACTGTTATTTTTCAATGATTTTGAAATTACCAAAGCACTTGATTGGTTCAGTTTTTATATATATTTCAGACTTTTTCTGCTGGAGTTTTATTGTCATTGATGGCTTTGTTGAAGGAATCTCGTTTACTTATCTTTACCTTTGATGAGCTTTTATTTCTAAGTAGTTTGTATCCATCAACATTATGGATCACTTTCATATATATGTGACTTAATTTTCGTCGTAAACCACTGGGGTTGGTGTGAACGTTACCCTTGTTTCTTTCATTGGAACGTGTTACGATAATAAGCTTTGAACGATACTCTAGAATATATCCAATACATAGTTCGGTCAATAGTTAATTCAATATTTCTTAGCCTGGTAAATGCTAACTCAGTTTGAAAAATACCTTCATTGAACATTTATAACATCTGTTAGTGATTGTTTATTGTTGGAATGCTTTACATGTAATGAAACACTTTCAACACGAATGAGACAAATTGGAAAATGGTCGCTTATTACAGTATGTGTTATTAATATCATCTGGGTTATACATGTAGTTACGTTAACATATCCAAGTATAAAGTATGCCATACACAACGAATTAACATGTAATTGTATACCAAGGAAATCTAAAGAGTGTTTCTTTTTCGTTAGTTTCTAAATCATAACGTCTATAATAAGATATAATATTGCTTATGTATACAACATTGTCACGAAGCAATCTCAAAGATGTAAAATACATGAACTGAAAGTATTTTGGAAGAGTTGGAAGCACTTTTTTTAAAGGAGAAATATTCCTTTATTAGTTAAGTCTTCTTTTGCCAAAATGTTTTCAGACGGATTAAACGTACACAATCGGTTGAAATCGCTCGTTATGAAGCTCGCATGAATGACTATCGAAAATGCATGACAGGTTACGATCCATATTTATACCGTTTTTGAACATCATTTAAGATATATAACGACGACAGTACTTTTATTCAAGATTCCCTGGTAAGAAAACCCTTATTTGGCTAAAAAGTGTTTCTTGTCAAATCCCCCATGCTAACAACTCGACCACGACGGATTCCTAAAAGTTCCTTGTCAAATCCCCCCATTCTAACAACTCGGCCATAAAGGATTCCAAAGTGTTGCTTGTCATAATCCCCATTCTAACAACTCGGCCATGAAGGATTCCTAAGTGTTTCTTGTCAAATCCCCATGCTAACAACTCGGCCATGAAGGATTCCAAAGTGTTCCTTGTCATAATCCCCATTCTAACAACTCGGCCATGAAGGATTCCTAAGTGTTTCTTGTCAAATCCCCATGCTAACAACTCGGCCACGACGGATTCCTAAGTGTTGCTTGTCATAATCCCCATGCTAACAACTCGGCCATGAAGGATTCCTAAGTGTTTCTTGTCAAATCCCCATGCTAACAACTCGGCCACGACGGATTCCTAAGTGTTGCTTGTCAAATCCCCCATGCTAACAACTCGGCCACGACGGATTCCTAAGTGTTGCTTGTCAAATCCCCCATGCTAACAACTCGGCCACGACGGATTCCTAAGTGTTGCTTGTCAAATCCCCATGCTAACAACTCGGCCACGACGGATTCCTAAGTGTTGCTTGTCATAATCCCCATTCTAACAACTCGGCCATGAAGGATTCCTAAGTGTTTCTTGTCAAATCCCCATTCTAACAACTCGGCCATGAAGGATTCCTAAGTGTTGCTTGTCATAATCCCCATTCTAACAACTCGGCCATGAAGGATTCCTAAGTGTTGCTTGTCATAATCCCCATTCTAACAACTCGGCCATGAAGGATTCCTAAGTGTTGCTTGTCATAATCCCCATGCTAACAACTCGGCCATGAAGGATTCCTAAGTGTTGCTTGTCATAATCCCCATGCTAACAACTCGGCCATGAAGGATTCCTAAGTGTTGCTTGTCATAATCCCCATGCTAACAACTCGGCCATGAAGGATTCCTAAGTGTTGCTTGTCATAATCCCCATTCTAACAACTCGGCCATGAAGGATTCCTAAGTGTTGCTTGTCATAATCCCCATGCTAACAACTCGGCCATGAAGGATTCCTAAGTGTTTCTTGTCAAATCCCCATGCTAACAACTCGCCCACGACGGATTCCTAAGTGTTGCTTGTCAAATCCCCCATGCTACCAACTCGGCCACGACGGATTCCTAAGTGTTGCTTGTCAAATCCCCCATGCTAACAACTCGGCCACGACGGATTCCTAAGTGTTGCTTGTCAAATCCCCATGCTAACAACTCGGCCACGACGGATTCCTAAGTGTTGCTTGTCATAATCCCCATGCTAACAACTCGGCCATGAAGGATTCCTAAGTGTTTCTTGTCAAATCCCCATGCTAACAACTCGGCCACGACGGATTCCTAAGTGTTGCTTGTCAAATCCCCCATGCTAACAACTCGGCCACGACGGATTCCTAAGTGTTGCTTGTCAAATCCCCCATGCTAACAACTCGGCCACGACGGATTCCTAAGTGTTGCTTGTCAAATCCCCATGCTAACAACTCGGCCACGACGGATTCCTAAGTGTTGCTTGTCATAATCCCCATTCTAACAACTCGGCCATAAAGGATTCCAAAGTGTTGCTTGTCATAATCCCCATTCTAACAACTCGGCCATGAAGGATTCCTAAGTGTTGCTTGTCATAATCCCCATGCTAACAACTCGGCCACGACGGATTCCTAAGTGTTGCTTGTCAAATCCCCCATGCTAACAACTCGGCCACGACGGATTCCTAAGTGTTGCTTGTCATAATCCCCATGCTAACAACTCGGCCATGAAGGATTCCTAAGTGTTGCTTGTCATAATCCCCATGCTAACAACTCGGCCACGACGGATTCCTAAGTGTTGCTTGTCAAATCCCCCATGCTAACAACTCGGCCACGACGGATTCCTAAGTGTTGCTTGTCAAATCCCCCATGCTAACAACTTGGCCACGACGGATTCCTAAGTGTTGCTTGTCAAATCCCCATGCTAACAACTCGACCACGACGGATTCCTAAGTGTTGCTTGTCATAATCCCCATGCTAACAACTCGACCACGACGGATTCCAAAGTGTTGCTTGTCATAATCCCCATGCTAACAACTCGACCACGACGGATTTCTAAGTGTTGCTTGTCAAATCCCCCATGCTAACAACTCGGCCACGACGGATTCCTAAGTGTTGCTTGTCAAATCCCCATGCTAACAACTCGGCCATGAAGGATTCCTAAGTGTTTCTTGTCAAATCCCCATGCTAACAACTCGACCACGACGGATTCCAAAGTGTTGCTTGTCATAATCCCCATGCTAACAACTCGACCACGACGGATTCCTAAGTGTTGCTTGTCAAATCCCCCATGCTAACAACTCGACCACGACGGATTCCAAAGTGTTGCTTGTCATAATCCCCATGCTAACAACTCGACCACGACGGATTCCAAAGTGTTGCTTGTCATATTCCCCATGCTAACAACTCGACCACGACGGATTCCAAAGTGTTGCTTGTCATAATCCCCATGCTAACAACTCGACCACGACGGATTCCAAAGTGTTGCTTGTCATAATCCCCATGCTAACAACTCGACCACGACGGATTCCAAAGTGTTGCTTGTCATAATCCCCATGCTAACAACTCGGCCATGAAGGATTCCTAAGTGTTGCTTGTCAAATCCCCATGCTAACAACTCGACCACGACGGATTCCAAAGTGTTGCTTGTCATAATCCCCATGCTAACAACTCGACCACGACGGATTCCAAAGTGTTGCTTGTCATAATCCCCATGCTAACAACTCGACCACGACGGATTCCAAAGTGTTGCTTGTCATAATCCCCATGCTAACAACTCGACCACGACGGATTCCAAAGTGTTGCTTGTCAAATCCCCCATGCTAACAACTCGACCACGACGGATTCCAAAGTGTTGCTTGTCATAATCCCCATGCTAACAACTCGGCTATGAAGGATTCCTAAGTGTTGCTTGTCAAATCCCCATGCTAACAACTCGACCACGACGGATTCCAAAGTGTTGCTTGTCATAATCCCCATGCTAACAACTCGGCCATGAAGGATTCCTAAGTGTTTCTTGTCAAATCCCCATGCTAACAACTCGACCACGACGGATTCCAAAGTGTTGCTTGTCATAATCCCCATGCTAACAACTCGACCACGACGGATTCCAAAGTGTTGCTTGTCATAATCCCCATGCTAACAACTCGGCCATGAAGGATTCCTAAGTGTTGCTTGTCAAATCCCCCATGCTAACAACTCGACCACGACGGATTCCAAAGTGTTGCTTGTCATAATCCCCATGCTAACAACTCGGCCATGAAGGATTCCTAAGTGTTGCTTGTCAAATCCCCATGCTAACAACTCGACCACGACGGATTCCAAAGTGTTGCTTGTCATAATCCCCATGCTAACAACTCGACCACGACGGATTCCAAAGTGTTGCTTGTCATAATCCCCATGCTAACAACTCGACCACGACGGATTCCAAAGTGTTGCTTGTCATAATCCCCATGCTAACAACTCGACCACGACGGATTCCAAAGTGTTGCTTGTCAAATCCCCCATGCTAACAACTCGACCACGACGGATTCCAAAGTGTTGCTTGTCATAATCCCCATGCTAACAACTCGGCCATGAAGGATTCCTAAGTGTTGCTTGTCAAATCCCCATGCTAACAACTCGACCACGACGGATTCCAAAGTGTTGCTTGTCATAATCCCCATGCTAACAACTCGGCCATGAAGGATTCCTAAGTGTTTCTTGTCAAATCCCCATGCTAACAACTCGACCACGACGGATTCCAAAGTGTTGCTTGTCATAATCCCCATGCTAACAACTCGACCACGACGGATTCCAAAGTGTTGCTTGTCAAATCCCCCAAGCTAACAACTCGACCACGACGGATTCCAAAGTGTTGCTTGTCATAATCCCCATGCTAACAACTCGACCACGACGGATTCCAAAGTGTTGCTTGTCAAATCCCCCATGCTAACAACTCGACCACGACGGATTCCAAAGTGTTGCTTGTCAAATCCCCCATGCTAACAACTCGGCCATCAAGGATTCCTAAGTGTTGCTTGTCATAATCCCCATGCTAACAACTCGACCACGACGGATTCCAAAGTGTTGCTTGTCATAATCCCCATGCTAACAACTCGACCACGACGGATTCCAAAGTGTTCCTTGTCATAATCCCCATGCTAACAACTCGGCCATGAAGGATTCCTAAGTGTTGCTTGTCATAATCCCCATGCTAACAACTCGGCCACGACGGATTCCAAAGTGTTGCTTGTCATAATCCCCATTCTAACAACTCGGCCATGAAGGATTCCTAAGTGTTGCTTGTCATAATCCCCATTCTAACAACTCGGCCACGACGGATTCCAAAGTGTTGCTTGTCATAATCCCCATTCTAACAACTCGGCCATGAAGGATTCCTAAGTGTTGCTTGTCATAATCCCCATTCTAACAACTCGGCCATGAAGGATTCCTAAGTGTTGCTTGTCATAATCCCCATTCTAACAACTCGGCCATGAAGGATTCCTAAGTGTTGCTTGTCATAATCCCCATGCTAACAACTCGGCCATGAAGGATTCCTAAGTGTTGCTTGTCATAATCCCCATGCTAACAACTCGACCACGACGGATTCCAAAGTGTTGCTTGTCATAATCCCCATGCTAACAACTCGACCACGACGGATTCCAAAGTGTTGCTTGTCATAATCCCCATGCTAACAACTCGGCCATGAAGGATTCCTAAGTGTTGCTTGTCATAATCCCCATGCTAACAACTCGGCCATGAAGGATTCCTAAGTGTTGCTTGTCATAATCCCCATGCTAACAACTCGGCCATGAAGGATTCCTAAGTGTTGCTTGTCATAATCCCCATGCTAACAACTCGACCACGACGGATTCCAAAGTGTTCCTTGTCATAATCCCCATTCTAACAACTCGGCCATGAAGGATTCCTAAGTGTTGCTTGTCATAATCCCCATTCTAACAACTCGGCCACGACGGATTCCAAAGTGTTGCTTGTCATAATCCCCATTCTAACAACTCGGCCATGAAGAATTCCTAAGTGTTGCTTGTCATAATCCCCATGCTAACAACTCGACCACGACGGATTCCAAAGTGTTCCTTGTCATAATCCCCATTCTAACAACTCGGCCACGACGGATTCCAAAGTGTTGCTTGTCATAATCCCCATGCTAACAACTCGACCACGACGGATTCCAAAGTGTTGCTTGTCATAATCCCCATGCTAACAACTCGGCCACGACGGATTCCAAAGTGTTGCTTGTCATAATCCCCATGCTAACAACTCGGCCACGACGGATTCCAAAGTGTTGCTTGTCATAATCCCCATGCTAACAACTCGGCCACGACGGATTCCAAAGTGTTGCTTGTCATAATCCCCATGCTAACAACTCGGCCATGAAGGATTCCTAAGTGTTGCTTGTCATAATCCCCATGCTAACAACTCGGCCATGAAGGATTCCTAAGTGTTGCTTGTCATAATCCCCATGCTAACAACTCGGCCATGAAGGATTCCTAAGTGTTGCTTGTCATAATCCCCATGCTAACAACTCGGCCATGAAGGATTCCAAAGTGTTGCTTGTCATAATCCCCATGCTAACAACTCGACCACGACGGATTCCAAAGTGTTGCTTGTCATAATCCCCATGCTAACAACTCGGCCACGACGGATTCCAAAGTGTTGCTTGTCATAATCCCCATGCTAACAACTCGGCCACGACGGATTCCAAAGTGTTGCTTGTCATAATCCCCATGCTAACAACTCGACCACGACGGATTCCAAAGTGTTGCTTGTCATAATCCCCATTCTAACAACTCGGCCACGACGGATTCCAAAGTGTTGCTTGTCATAATCCCCATGCTAACAACTCGACCACGACGGATTCCAAAGTGTTGCTTGTCAAATTCCCCATGCTAACAACTCGGCCATGAAGGATTCCTAAGTGTTGCTTGTCATAATCCCCATGCTAACAACTCGGCCATGAAGGATTCCAAAGTGTTGCTTGTCATAATCCCCATGCTAACAACTCGACCACGACGGATTCCAAAGTGTTGCTTGTCATAATCCCCATGCTAACAACTCGGCCACGACGGATTCCAAAGTGTTGCTTGTCATAATCCCCATGCTAACAACTCGGCCACGACGGATTCCAAAGTGTTGCTTGTCATAATCCCCATGCTAACAACTCGACCACGACGGATTCCAAAGTGTTGCTTGTCATAATCCCCATTCTAACAACTCGGCCACGACGGATTCCAAAGTGTTGCTTGTCATAATCCCCATTCTAACAACTCGGCCACGACGGATTCCTAAGTGTTGCTTGTCATAATCCCCATGCTAACAACTCGGCCATGAAGGATTCCAAAGTGTTGCTTGTCATAATCCCCATGCTAACAACTCGACCACGACGGATTCCAAAGTGTTGCTTGTCATAATCCCCATTCTAACAACTCGGCCATGAAGGATTCCTAAGTGTTGCTTGTCATAATCCCCATGCTAACAACTCGGCCATGAAGGATTCCTAAGTGTTGCTTGTCATAATCCCCATGCTAACAACTAAGCCACGACTGATTCCTGAGTGTTCCTTATCGAATCTCCAGTGCTAACAACTCGGCCACGACGGATTCCTGAGTGTTCCTTGTCAAATCCCCCATGCTAACAACTCGGCCACGACGGATCCCTGAGTGTTGCTTGTCATAATCCCCATGCTAACAACTCGGCCACGACTGATTCCTGAGTGTTTTTATCAAATCCCCCATGCTAACAACTCGGCCACGACGGATTCCTAAATGTTGCTTGTCAAATCCGCTATTCTAAAAATTCGGCCAAGACGGATTCCTGAGTGTTTCTTGTCAAATCCTCTATGCTAACAACTCGGCCACGACTGATTCCCGAGTGTTCCTTGTCATATCTCCCAGAATCTCTGAGCGTTTCTTGTTAAATGCCCCCATTCTAACAACTCGACCATGAAGGATTCCTAAACGTTCATTGTCAAATCCCCCCATTCTAACAACTCGACCATGAAGGATTCCTTAACGTTCATTGTCAAATCCCCCCATTCTAACAACTCGACCATGAAGGATTCCTAAACGTTCATTGTCAAATCCCCCCATTCTAACAACTCGACCATGAAGGATTCCTAAACGTTCATTGTCAAATCCCCCCATTCTAACAACTCGACCATGAAGGATTCCTAAGTCTTGCTTGTCATAATCCCCATGTTAACAACTCGGCCACGACGGATTTCTAAAAGTTCCTTGTCAAATCCTCTATGCTAACAACTCGGCCACGACTGATTCCCGAGTGTTCCTTGTCATATCTCCCAGGATCTCTGAGTGTTTCTTGTTAAATGCCCCATTCTAACAACTCGGCCACGACGGATTTCTAAAAGTTCCTTGTCAAATCCTCTTTGCTAACAACTCGGCCACGACTGATTCCTGAGTGTTTTTGTCAAATCCTCTATGCTAACAACTCGGCCACGACTGATTCGTGAGTGTTCCTTGTCATATCTTCCAGAATCTCTGAGCGTTTCTTGTCCTTTTTCATCAATATTTGATAAATAATTATACTTTGTATGAGTGAATCTATAGCTCATGCATAAGAATTTGGGGTATTTAATGTTGATAGCACTTTTTCTTGCGGGAAACGACGTCGCTCCATTTGACGTTTCGCCAAATGAAGTGTTACGGTAATGACGTCACGTCGTCTTTGGATACAGTACAGTCAAAAGTCATATTACAGGAATTTGGATTTGTAACTTCCGGAAAGTCAAAAAACCCTTATGAGTTGTTATTTGAACTCGTTTTAGAAATAGACGACGAGTGTTATTAAACGCAAATGATCACACATAAAATTAATTGTGCTCGTTCCTTTATCGAGTACGTGTTATCATATTTAATTATTTCCTCTAGATCAAATTTGTATTTCCATATTTTCTTTTCATCCAATCAAAACGTAGCAGAATCGTAACTGCATCGAAAAATCCACTCTGGTAACAATTTTTGGAAAGATGGTATAGCAAAGTTTTGAAAAAGTCATACACATTACCTATTGACGGGAAACATCGCCGGCTTCGCCGTCGATTTGTTTACCCGTATTATGACGTCATATTACAGGAGTTTGGATTTGTAACTTCCGGAAAGTCAAAAAACCCTTATGAGATGTTATTTGAACTCGTTTTGGAAATAGACGACGAGTGTTATTAAACGGAAATGATCACACATAAAATTACTTGTGCTCGTTCCTTTATCGAGTACGTTTTATCATATTTAATTATTTCCTCTAGAAGTTCTTTTTGTTTCTATATTTTCTTTTCATCCAATCAAAACGTAGCAGAATCGTGACTGCATCGAAATATCCACTCTGGACACAATCTTTGGAAAGACGGTATAGCAAAGTTTTGCAAAGTTCATACACATTACCTATTGACGGGAAACATCGATTCGTTTACCCGTATAATTGGAAACTGACTCTTACCATGGTTGATTGAATAACTTAACATTACTTTCAATAGTACTTCAGTTCACCTAACATTTTCCCCTGGCTTTCTAGAATACTAAAATACTCCACACAACAATCTGCCAATGCAGATGGCTAACTTTGCATGATCTGGCTGAATGTATAATCTTGAGACAATTTAAGATGAGAACACTATGCATACAGACTGAGAAAACTGTAATTCTTGACAAATATTTTCATTTATAATGATGTATGTTGGAAAAGGTAACGTTTAGTCCCTTGCCTGATGTAAATTACTTGATTTATGTGACTAATCTAAATACATTGTCGGAATGGTGTAATTGATCCAAAATGAAAATATCCAAAATGAACAATATGTTCCTATTCAACAACTTTTTCACTTTGAACCCCTATCTCCTTTTCTGGTTTTTAATTTGTAAAACATGAAACAGCATCAGGTTATTTGTTAATAAGTACCAGACTTAGTGTCAACAACTGATTATGTATACATGTATATGAAATATGTCGTTAGAAAAAAGAAATGGATAGTGAAAGATCTGTTCAGACCTTGAACATGTACAGATTCTCAGAGTTATCAATGTTGATAACTTTTCCTTTTTTTGAACTGTTATTGCTCAACTATAAAAGCTTTTGAAAAGGATACAGGGAGAAAAGTATTTTCACTAGAAGCTGGAAAAAAATGTAATAAGTGTTTAAGTAAGACAACTCCCCACAACGTAATTGTTTCATGTATGAATTGTTAAGTTTAGTTGCTTCTTTCAAAACATGTACCTGCTGAGATTTGAACTCAGAACTCTTGTTAGACCAGGGTTTTTTCCATTAAACTACAGTATAGGTTTTTACCTCAAGCAGCAGTTCATGAAAATATGTGTAATTTTTTTAACAGTAAAGTTTTTTTTGTTACAATGAATGTATATCCTGCAGTTTAAATTTTACCATTGCTATTGTATAGATTATACAATTTCACACAGAATAATGGATTTCACAATAAATTACATAGAAAACAGAAAACAGATACATTTCTGTGGTTTTTCAGTTATATCAAACGACAGAACACTTATGTGAGGTCACTGTGTGACTTATAACTGACATTAATTATGAACTGCCTTTAAGGTTTTTAAGTTTTCTTTATTTTTCAACCAAAATGTTTATACATATTTATTTGAATAAAAAGTATTTTGAGTGTTTGTTGAATTTAAAAAGAGATTGATCCTCTTTATCTGCAAATTTCAATGTTCAGTTTGTTTTTACCTTATTTTAGTTTGATATAGTTAGTGTACATTGCCCTGATTCATAGACGGACCTAAATCGGTGACCGTAAAATGTTTTTTATTTTACATTTGCTCTTCAATTTGAAGAGTTCTATGACATCATTGGTTGTTGTGCTCCCAAGTATGAAAATAATGCTGTCAATAGATGTTGAATCTTTTGTAAATGTGGTTTGAATACATGCATGCAGAGTATTTAAAATAACCTAGTAAAAATAATGTTGAAATTCTTAGTACCAAGTTTGTCCAATCTGATCAATAAACAACTTTTGGATAATAAAAAATATTAAACTACTAGAAATTTAGCCTGTTGAAAGAAAAGTAATGTGTTTTATTGAAAGCCCACATATGACATCATTTCTTTAAAACAATCATGACTTATTTGAGTTTGATCAATAAACAAATGTTGGTTAAAAAAAAAGATGAATCTACTAGAAATACAGCCTATTGAAAGAAAAGTAATGTGTATTACTGATAGTCCACATATGACATCATTTCTTTAAAACAATGGATTCATTTGAGTTTGATCAATAAACAAATTTGGGATAAAAAGAAGATGAATCTACTAGAAATACAGCCTGTTGAAAGAAAAGTAATGTGTATCATTGAGAGCCCACATATGACATCATTCATTTAAAACAATGGACTCATTTGAGTTTGATCAATAAACAAATTTTGGATAGAAAAAAGATGAAACTACTAGAAATTCAGCCTGTTGAAAGAAAAGTTATGTCTTTTACTGATAGCCCACATATGACATCATTTTTTTGTTTAAACAATGGACTCATTTGAAGGCATGAAAGTGTTTTCCTCTATTTCAGGTTGGAGGATATATGGCTTAAGACATTTACTATGTATACCCCAAAATCAGGGTGAACTGATTCTGGTCATACTTTCATGATTTGACAAAGACTAGGTCATAGACATAAACAACTGTTAAACTGTACAATGTAAAAAAAAAATCTGGGCTTTGCCATTTTTTGCTAGAAAACGGCATTTTTTCAATTCAGTTAAAGTGATATCTGCATCCAAATCATTATCATGAATTGGAGTATTTTAATTATTTAAATTACTATAATCGTTTTCATCTGAATTTGAATTTGTTCCATACAGATCATTAATAAAATGCGATATGTGATCGATTTTTACATTTATTGGATTAAATGAAATACTTTTATATTGAGATTTCACCTCTTTCCAGAATGTTTTTGAGTTATTTTTGGCTAAGTTCGCTATTCGGTACCCTTCAGTCTGTTTAAATTTTGCTTTGAATGTTAACATATGTTTGCTTTTTATTTGAATAAACTGCTCTATTTTCAATAGTATTATTTCTCAGAAATATATTTCCTGCTTTATTAAATTCTTTACGCGCCATTCTCCGGTAAACCATGTTTTTCTATCTGGATTGTTATTTTTGTTATTTTTATTTATTTTAGTTTTTCCAACGTGCTCAAAAGCATTATCCTATAATACTGAGGTAAACGATTGTAATGACTCATCAATGGATATACTATCTAAGTCATGTGTTAGCTTGTCTAGTACTGGGCACCGGTTTAACAAGCTGCCACAGAAGCTATTCACGCGTGACTCAATATGGCGTTTACAACTTAAGGAGAAATGCACAGCACAATCATCGGAAAACTCATTATTTGGTTCAATTTTAAATGTAGAAAAAAACATTTAAAATCATGTTGGTTTGCTAAGACATAATCAATAACAGCGTTTGCATTATTATTCAAGAAAGTAAACTCTCCGATAATACTGTCTTCTAATAATCTACCATTACAAATAAGGAGATTTGCAGATTGACGCAAGCTAATAAGGCGTTTTCCACGTGCGTCTATCACGTGATCTTTGTTTATTCTAATATTATTTATGTTGTATTCTAGTCCCGTATTTTCATCTAAATGTTTGTCAAGAATAATAAAATCACGCTCATTCGACGTCTCCATTTATAAATACTTTCCCTTGTAACTTGTATTTTTCTATCCCCGATAAGATCAAACATGTCTGTCTCATGACTTTTCAAGAAGATGGAGGTATGTATGTGGAACAAATATACACATCTGTATCAAAATCAACGAGTATTTTATATACTTTGATCCAAACAATACTGTACTGATTGCTTTCGACTATATTAATTTTATCTGATAAGTCTGATTTATAATAGATGGAGATCCCACCTGAATAACGTCCTTTTGTCTTATTAACTGATTTGTTACCATATAAATGGAAAACTCTGTATCCTTTTATATCTAAATTGTAGCATGTGTTCTGAAAGAAGGCACTACGGTCATGGTGGAGTGCCCTTGGGCAAGGCACATGTTCTAGCCTAGTACTGGTTTGTTTACCCAGGGATCATGAATAATTTAATTGCGCGCTAAATGACCTTAGCTGTCGATGCGCCATAAAACAATATACATTCATTCATTCATTCTGAAAGAATGTTAATATCATGCGATTGAATTATATCCACAAAGTCAGGATCACATATATATGTACACAGTTGTATTTCCCCTTTGTTCTTGTCACACGTATGTGACCAGAGGTTAATCATTCACACCTCGATCGGGAATGTTTACATAACTGTGAAAACGGCCGCACTCGATTATTTTGATAACAGTTTGTTATCGAATAATTGTGGCTTGATTTTACGATTAGTTACAGGACAGTTTGTTTCTTTTAGAAAAAAACTTTGATGTTTTAGAATTACAAGGCTAATATTATACGATAATGACTCATTAATGTCATTGGAACAAATTTGATGAATTATTTTCCAACAGGATTAGAAGTTTTAAAGAGTAGTTTTAAGTTTTTAACACATTTCCCCCTGAGTTGGTATATTAAGATATGCATCTCTTTCATTCAACATATTATGCATCGTATAACGGTCACTTCGTTAAAGAAACGAATATATTCTTAACTATAAATAAAAAAAGTTGGTTGACACGAATGTAAACATTGCAATAACAACGTTCTGGTCTGATGACCAGGAAATGCTGGTTAAAACAACAACAACAATAACAAAACCCGGAAGCAAGGGAATATGTATTGTCTACGAATCTATACGGTCAACCGAGTAACTGGTTACACAATTATAAGAGTAACCGGTTAGTAATATCGGTAAACGTTGCCATTCCTAGTTTTTACTTTTTAATAGATAAATCTGAATTGTTATTACAGTGGAATAATTATAACTCTAAAGGGACCGAGTTGGTGTTCGAGTTATTGATCTGTTCAAGGGATCCCCCGTATTTACTTAATTAATTCATGCATTTCCACATACGTTTATACTTATTAAAAGCAAGCATGTGATACAATCATGTATGAGCAATCTGAACTGCTGCTACGCTTTTTGGAAAAGACATCCGTTCCAGGAATTAGTTTTGTATATTCGAAGTATTACATGCTCGAGATATCGCGAGATGAATGTATATATTTGCAACCAATAGTTTTAATCAAAGTACTGAAAGTACTGATGGTATAATTGCTTTGGTTTAAGCAAGTGATTGATGTTTAACGCCTTTCTTAACAGTTTCTCAGTCATATCACGGCAGCCAGTTCACTTACTTATGTGTTTCCTGGATTTCTCACACCAGTACAACACACAACATTCTTTCCAAGGAACTGGCTGCTTTTCCACATAGACTAAAGCCCATTGGTGAAAGACAAATGATGCAAGTTGCATTGACTTTTGTCAAATGGCGGAAATAATGTTGGCCGAACCTGGATTCGAACTTGCGACACCTGGGTTGACAGCCTTCGTCGCTACCGACCGAGCTATTGGGGCTCGGCTTTGGTTTAAGCAAGGAGGGACAAACATGAATAAGAAGATGTTCATATAGACACTTTTATTAAAAAAATAACTGAACATGCCATTTTGGTTTAATTTAAAGAAAAATACAAGATATCAAAATTCTATTGTCAAATAATAAGTGATTTTGAAAAATGTTTCAACTTGCTTATTACAAGAAACTTGAAACTTATTCAAGATCAATTGTTTTTTAAGTATCCTTTTTGCAATGCAATTTATAATTTATGGTAGTGAACAAAGCTGCAAAATTCTATCCTCAAGTTACAAGTGAATTTGAAGACCTTTTTTAACTTGCTCATTACAAGCAACTTGAAAACTTCTTCATACTCACTAGTTTTTGTATCGAGGAAAGTATAAAAGAAATCCTTTTTACAACACAACCAAATCATTGACATATAACAAGTAAATATGGAGGAGATTCTTCAACTTGATTATTACAGGCAATATGAGAATGTCTTTTTTTTTTTAAAAAAAGAAATGGTTTTATAACACAATATCAACTCTCTTTTGAAATAATTGGTAATTTTGGAAGATTTTTCACTGTTTGTATGGAGCAAAGTTTTATGAGCTGTGAAAAATAATATAAATAAAAAACATAATTTTTCACAAGTTAGTTTTTTTAAGATGGTCATTGTAATTTTAAGTAATAATTGACTGCAGGAGGATTTTCGAGCAGATGACGCGTTTCTGGTTGCAACAAATGTAATAGATACATATTGAAGATGGCGACACTGAAAATTAACAAAGGAACAAACATAAAGAAAAGACACGCCACACATTGCAATTACATTATTTCACTATGTCCGTCCTGTTTTAACTGTGTTTTATGTCATATATGCTTGATAAGCATTATCAAAGACATTTTACAAACTAGACATCATCACTAACCAGTAAGAATGGTTGTCAAGAACCTGAATTGTTCAACTTGCCTATTACAAGCAACCTGAAAACAACCTGGAAATCAAGTGTTTCATAACTTTTTCTTAATAATTAGTAAATGAGACAAATTGTTCTCACCTTGGTTACACCGTTAATTGAAAAAAGGCTTGTATTTACATTTGTTCATCTATCTTATTTATTGTGTATTACTTACTTATCTACTTTGTCCCCAGTGGGACACAAGGCCGTAATTATCGTATACAGGGCTCTCACTAGGCTCAAATTTTAGGGCGAAGTGACTTCTCCCTCCAGACAATTTAGGGCGAAGTGGGGAGACTTAGGGAGAAGTGATATTTCTTGTGTCATTTGGAAAAGAACACATTAACTTAAAGTAAACAAAGATGAAATAAATCGCCGAAATATACATAACAATTCATAAGAGGACATCTTTTAATTATTTATTACTGTTTTCCGGTTTCTCCTTTAATTAATTGCACTCGTCAACTTACGTATTTCCTAGTTTGCGATCCGAACATTGTGTTCTAAAGTCGCCGAAATATAATTAATGAAGCTCGCCGTCCATTCCGAAATGGTGTCTGCCGATTTGTAAATAAGCCTGTTGTAAGTATCGCAAACGACGTATATTCGTTTCGGGTTTGTGATCCGAACATTGTGTTCTAAAGTCGCCGAAATATAATTAATGAAGCTACATTGTGTTCGCCGATTCAGGCATTTCATAATGAAGTTCGTCGTTAGTGTAAAAAACAACAATTATATATAGGTTAAAAACCGTTTTTTGTTAGTTGGAGGTATTGTCTTTTGATTGGTTAATTACGAATATTATGACACCCCCATGCTACAGCTATTATTATGAAGCCCCGAACAAAATTCTGATGTGTTTTCAATTTCTCCATTTCTTAATTATTGAAGACGATTTTCTCCTTAAACGAAGAAAAGATTCACAAAATCATTTATATTATTGAAAGGGTTAAAAAATAATTCGACTTCAATCTCATTTACATCGGATACGTACTTAATGATTTTAAATGGGGCGCCATAATAGTTGATATGACTATATGGTGATTGGTAAACTGAAGAAGAACTCCTGTTTCACAAGTAGCAGCATATCTGACAGGCATATATTGAACATGGCAACCAACAGGAATTTTTAAAACTGCTTATGACAAGCAGTAGAAAACCACCAAACATAATAGTAAATGTCTTTTTGATTGAATGTCAAGATAAATTCAACAGATGCTAACAAGCAGTAGAAAACCACCAAACATAATAGTAAATGTCTTCTTGATTGAATGGCAATTTTGTGGGTTTTTTTGTTTTTATTTACCCTCGCCGTGCAGAATTAACTATTTGGCGAGCAGACAAAGTTAGATACAAGGGAGTCCGGGTGCGATACCCTAGCTCTTTCCGAAAAGACCCCTTGGTTCTTTTACGTGCCCGGTGTATAGCACCGATACACGCGGGGTTATTTTTCCTGGAAGTGACCAGTACTTAACCCCTAGTTGAGTGGGAGACGCTTAAAAGCATCCCTTAAATTTCGAAAACCCGGACCGGGATTTGAACCCCAGACCTCTGGGGCAATAGAGATGCTCTACACTTATGTACTATAGCAATACAATGACTTTCCCGCCTTCAGCTGGTATTCTGCTGTTTCTACGGCGTGTTATAAATATATAGTTAAAGCAGGGTACCAGACGTGTATATTTCCAGGGCCAACACAGATAATGAATATGCATAAATTCTTAAATAGGTCAGATAAACAAACCCTTTCTATAACATGGGTCTTGACTGCGGTTTTGCAGGTTTCGCTTAAAAAAGAACGTAGATCATGTTTAAAAAAAAAAAAGATGTGAAAGCCTAGCAAAATGTTTTACATGCGGTAAAATATGTTCAAAAAGGCTTTAGCATATGTTAAACTCTTCATTAGGTTCTCAACAATAGCGTGAATAAAACAAAACTAAAAAGGAGAAGGGTTCTTACTTGATAACGTCAACATTTCTACAGCCATGCATATTCATGAATTCTGTTCTGATAAACAAACCCTGTCTGAATCATGACTTTTAACTTTGTTAAAGCAAGTTTCGCAACAAAAAGAACTTTTATCGAAAATCTATATGCGAGTAAAACAGAACGTTTACGTATGTTATATATGCAGTAAAATATGTTTAAAGAGGCTTTGCGATTCGCATTGAAAGACTGTTGATGACGTTCTCAAAAATTGTCGGAATCAGACATCCAGTACTGCGTTGAAGAAAGGGTTCAAACTTGAAACAGGGCCTGGTCGTATTTTACGTTGATTTGCGTAAGAATATTCTATATTATGATATACATTCAAATATGATATTTACACTTGTTATTATCTATGACAAGCTTGAATAATCGCATATTTTTTTTACTTACTCTGTGTTTGCTGTTGTAACCATTCGTAATATTTAGTCAAACAAATTTGCACTATATTGTTGGTGGTGAAGGGCATATACATCACGTGACTTCAATCTCACCTTGACTATGGTATCGTTTGCGCATGTGCGCAACTATACCAATAAAAATGAGATAAAAACCCCGGTACACCAAAACTATACACCAAACTAACACAGTCATACAGTAACTTTGTCGATAAATCATGGTCAAGGACGTCACTGATCATGGTCAAGGACGGCACGGATCATTGTCATTGTAATGAACTATGAATATTTCACTGGTACTCGTGGTTTAAAATTTGTTCTAAAAAGAAATCCGTAACGCCTAATCTGGAGTGCTAGAAAAGCAGGGAAACACATGGTAAGATTAACCGACCGCCGTTATACCATTGAATACTGTTAATCAAACAACAGAAAGTGCTGACGACCTGCTGGGGGCTGCAGGAAGGTTGGAGAAGTAGGGAAAATGTGAAAGGAAATAACAATTGCAGCTTATGTTTATGTTTTTATTGTTAAGAAGTTGAATGATCATATCAGAAATAGTAAATATTATGAAACTGGCAATTGGAAAACAGGAGGACCTTGTTGGCCCTATATCTCTCACCTGAGTGCAAGAGCTCACAAATATACACATTTAAGACACGGAGAATCAAATGTTGGGAAACATTTTGAAGTTTCTGCAGTATTATATTGAGAAATATGTCACTTTTAAATCAACTTTCATCAAGTAGTAACTGTGTGTTTCACAAATTGCACACACTAGAGCAAGTTTTGTGTATGTTCAGTTCAGTCAAGGAACATTTCAGAGAATTATGTTTGAAATCCGGCTCGGCCAGTAGTTTCTGATAAGAAGAATTTAATAGTTTTTCTATTTTGTCGCTATGGCAACAAGTTGTGCACTGAATGGAATTCTGTGAACAACTGTAACAGTGGGGCCATGCAAAGAACATCCATGCCAAGTGCTATCAACTTGCAGCCAGTGGTTTGTGAGGAGTGTTACGGACGACAGTGACCGAGTCCAATAGAAACTTAGGTTACAGGACGACAAAAACACTAGTATATTGAATACATCATTTCTTGCTTAAGGATGACCACAGTTGTTGTTGAAACTGATACATGTAATTTAGCGTAGTTTTGAGTAAACAGGGCAATATGTATGCAATTAGATCTAGCAACTAACATTGACAAAGAGCAATATGCTTCACTCCATAAGCATGTGTTATCCTACACATTGAAAGCATAAATTCATCATGTATCAGTTATGGATTGATTGGGTCCACATTTACGGACAGAGAGAAATAGTGGAGTAAGAATTCAGAAAGATAAGAACATTCTGAACCCTTAGTAGACCAATTTTAATAGCGTGTTGGTAAGGGATTGGGAAAATGTGTACTTATGGAACAGAGGGTTATGTAGCATGTTCGTGAAAAATGCACCATGGTCAACTAGTGCCGATGAACCATTATAATGCTTTGACAAATGATCTAGTTTGAGCATGTTGTACAGTTATGAACAAGGCCCAAAGTACATGAGAAACAAATAGTATGACAAAGATCATGCTGATTAAATAGAATTTTAAAATTTGGCACCAATGCAATAAACTGAACTGGTAATGATGTTGGAAAAAAAGGTATGAAAGAAAAAAAATCTCTAAACCATCGAATAGACTGGGAGAAAGTGTTTGATCTTGGCTATGCTGAACAAAAAAAGAAAATTATTGATAACAATTAACAGCAATTAACAATTATGAACGAATTAATACAAGAGTTATTTTTGGGCGTTTTTTTGTTCTGACCAGATATGTTAAAAATCATATAACATTTTAACTGCCTGAATTCGAAAAAAAGGAAATCCCGTTTTCAATTCACTTCTTTGTTATATAATAGTTTAAGTACTGAATGAAATGTGGTGTTTGGATCCGAGGAAACCGCAATGCAACATAACAAATTGTTATGATAAATACAATGATTTATGTCATTGCGGTGAATCAAAAGTTAATATATTAAATAAAAGTATTTAGTCGTCGTTTGGTTTCAAAAGTCGTGTAAGAAAACTATGTCTTCTTCTATGTCACTTCAGGGAAGAAAGCGATCAACACATTTCTCTCTAAACTACTATCACGCGTCAGTGTGTGAATTCTATTTTTAATCGACGGAGTTCCATTGTTTATTAAAGCTTACCATCTCCACCCTTTCCTCTATCGCTGTTCTAAATATAATTCCTTTCATTTCAAACTAAGTCCGACATAGCGGTCAAGCTCTTTGATTAGTAGTTGGTTTATTTTTACACTATCTTTTTCGTCGCTATTTTCCGGAAATGTTCGTAAATTTCTTTGTCTATTTAAAACATGTATTTTGTTATGTCAAATCAAAGCAAATATATAAAAAAAACTATACCGTCCAGTGAAATGGCGTAAATATGGCTGTACAATTTTTATGTTTTATTCAAGCTGAAATCGACAACGCTCGTAAATATTCGTATGTTTCCGTCTCACTTCGGGAAGATGACTAATAACCTTTCACAGTTGACCTCCCAATGCGCATTTGTCACGAGACTTCTTTGTTTATCTTTTATTTTTCGTCGCAATTTTTCCGGGAATATTCACAAACTTATTTTTCTTTTTGTTAAATATATATTATGGAATATGAAATTGCAGAATATAAAAAAAAAGTAAAATGCGAAACATAATGGTTAAATCAGGCATGATAATTTGTTTCACAATAGCAAATGACTCCATTTAAACTGAATTGGACAATCTCCGTAAATACTCGAACATAGTCGTACTTTTTCGTTCCACTTCGCGAAGATGATAATAACCTTCCATATTTGACCTCTCGGAGCATTAATGTCTAAGCATATTTGTTAAACGTATATTTGAGTATTTAAACGCTTTAACTTTTTCAATGATGTTCCAACAACATTAAAATGAGATTTTTTGGGTGATCTTAACCTTTTAATGCAGTATCACCCTAAAATGTGTTGTATGTTTACAGCAATTGGCAGGCAGCCAACTCAGAAAAATGGTTTATCTACTATTACCAGGGGCTTAAGCCCCAGCCAAAAATGGTGTTGAACTTCCAATTTTTTATCTGCAAAGGGGGATGAGTAACATTGAGGTGAAATCCACTTAATGTGTAAATTAAGTAGTCTGGCAATATATATTATAAATGCTCCAATTATGTGACATGATGCTTGACTGATATTGCAATTATAACAAGTCTAACGAAATTGGACCAAGTGAGCTGAAAGCTGAAATCCAGAAGTATTTACTTTGAAAGTATGTAAGATCAAATTGCATTTTTATACACTTAGTTTGTTTCATAAGCATTCTCGGGAGATATTTAGGATCCTTATACAGCTTAATAGAGAACAAAGACGATCCCGCTCACATATCGAAAATAAACATACTGATCTGTGTCTTCGTTGGTTGCCTGAAGGTCGGTTTTAGTCTGACGTGGCGAATTAATACGCTTCAGTTTGATGCCCGCATTAATTTAAACATGTTACACAAGTATCAGCCAGGCACGACCTAGATAACATACATCCTAACGTGCCTCTTACGTCTATACCAGCCGCGTGAAGCGAGTTTTGGCACGAATACATCTGCGTACAGTGAGGAATCAGATGAACGTGTGTATCCGCATAGTCTCACCAGAGTCATCACCTTCCTCATATATGTAACACTTATTTAATTGCACCTTATGACAAAGATATAGCACCATTCATTTGCGATTATTTTAATCTTCATTTGACCCCGTTACGGGGAGTCAATCACAGCAAAAATCGCTGGATGCAAATCATATATGTAAACTTATTTTTCAAGTGTTTAATTTCACTTTCTGAGATATAATTTAAAACCATCTTTCATATTCTCCCTTAGTTCTTACTGCTGCTCGACAGTTTTCACAATCAATGTGTAATCCCGCTTGCGAATTTTACAAGAATTGAATACAAAAATAAATAAATCTGTTCTGCACTAAAATAATTTACGCTGCATTGACACACCGATGAATATTTGACGTGTCAGGGCTTGACTTGATACGGATCGCTGAATATCCGCTTTTGGGTAACATAATGTTTAAGTCGAACATAATCGCTAGTAATAATTCGTGCATTTTTAGTAAATACCAAAATCCAATTAATGATTATGTGTGCTTATCACGATTGCTTCCGATGAATTAAAAAACGCCGATTGAATACAACTTTATGTGTCAGCATGTAACCAAATGGTAACTCTAAACACTGGTCACAAGGATTTTATCCGCAATCGATCGGTTTACGAACACCAGACTTAAAATCACAACACTAACGGTGAAATTTGACAGGTCGGACGAGAAGTTTGAGGCCTTGTCTATATATAATATATTTTCCGTTTTAGCAAGGGGCTCTTTAGAGGCAATTGCTAAAGTAGGCGAATTCCAAAGACTCTCACCCAAATCTAGCTTGGAAACCGTCCCTATTGTTTAAGTCTTATTACAATATCGGCAATGAATTACCTTAAATATCTCTTTCTACAGTAGCTCTACATTACTGAACACCATTTCGGTTTCAAAGAGATGACATTCTTTTCATAGATTGTGTATACTGTCAATGAAAAAGCACATGCATCTGTTGAATATTTGCTTAAAATGATTGTGCCGGTTCCAGAGTATCCATGTCTTCAGTATCATGCCGCCAAATAGTCCTTTACTAAGATAACAAAATGCGTTATCTTTGTGGGTAATCAACCGAACAAATGGATAGTATTTGACATCTCTGACTCAATAGAAAGAATTACAAAGAAATGTGCTGTTAAAATATATGAATTACAGAAATGAAAATGAAAAATGTATTTCTGCGCTGTCAACAAACGAATTCATGGTAACGCATGTCTGTGAATCGAGTCGAAGCCGATTTTTGATTCCGACTCAAACATGATATGTTTACAGATACTCAGATCCCAGTGATTAGATAAATACCAAAAAGGAATCAAAACATTGAAATGAAAAGTAAATAATGGTTGATATAACAAATCAACATGCTTTATATTATATAAAGTAAGACATGACCTTTTTTTTTTTTTTCGTTACAGCTAAAGTCTTGACGGATTCACCCTTTATTTAGACAGATTTGAACTGCCATAAAAATGAGTACGCGGTGCTTTTGGGCGGAATTACCGTAACCGGTGTAGCGTGAGAATCGCACAATTTCGTAAGATCTTACAATTCTCACTGTTCGATCGTGAGAATCGAAAAAGGGGTTGATTCAATGCGAGTTAGATTTGTATCAGCAAACTTTTAAGACACCGTTCCATCTTCGCGACATAGACATTAATTATGTACTTGCGTTATTCTGTCTTTATGAACTGAAATAAGTTAGCACTGAGCATTTTAGGCAATAAAATGTGATCCATGGAAAAACGAAAAGACACCTAAAATTAATGTAATGTAATTAATGTAATGCATTAAATTGAGCGGGTTTGTGGTAAGTACACTTATTTTGATTTATCCACACCATTAGTCAATCAACCAATCAATTAGTTAATTAATCAATACAGTAACCAAAAGACACATGAATTTCAGTGTACCTGTATATATAAACTAAATACAACTGTTTTTAGGAGCTGTGTCGGGGAGGTCAAGCGGCCTACTTTGACTTACCTTCCAACCTTTACTCAACCAAACAATCAATTAATAAATCCATCTGTTCTTTATCATTAATTCCTCATATCAGTGGTACAAACGTCCGTTGACACCTCTTCAACCAACTTCTTCAAAAATGATTATTTTGTTTGCATGATGTAACATATTTTAGTTACATCACGCTGTAGAAAATGTAAAATACATAGGAATATTTTCTGCTTTGATATTAGAATTGGACTCTCAATATATTTTTCATTGTTAGGCAGAGACCTTCATTTGATTTTGATATGACATGTTTGTTCGTTAATTGCAAAACAAAATAACGACTTAAATACATTGTAAACCAGTAGTTGTGCAAACATGATCTACTAAGATAGCAGATGTGCATACTAAAGCGATGTAGTTGTGTCAGATTTTAGTATATCGATAGAGTAGTTTGCTTTCAATTCCTATATCATTTAATAACTGGACAAGAAAAGTGCAATTGTAAAGTGTCCTTGTTAGTCTTTCGGTATCGGCAGTTACATGTCCACATGTAATCTGCAATAATCCCCTTGCTTTCAGCACTTTCAGTGCTTGATTGTTTATTAGCGTGCCTATGGTATTACCCCTATTATAAACAAGGTCGTGTAATGGTCCGTTAGCATCGCATTGCCCTTAATCTTTTAAATGTAATCATTCAATCGGAATATCCCGTAAACTCGATTTAGATTTAGATTTCAAAAATCATGCATGAATAATATATATATATAAAACATATTAATAGTGAATCGGTTTGATGGCATGAGTTTCACAAATAGTCCGTTTCCAACGTAGTTATATCATAAACAGCCTTCATATAGTATTTCCATTTAAAATGGACTCGAATAGTCAGCGCGTCATCGCATTTACGAAGTATGGCATTTAAATATTAGTATTACTTAATGTTAACGTTAACGTAAATTGCCGAGTGAATCATGTAAGAAGCTTAAGCATATGATATAGCATGTAGAGTAGAACACATAAAGCACGTGTGTACATACATTAGACCACCATATTTAAATACGGCATAAACGGCTGAAGTTTAATACATCATACCTCCTAGACAAAGGAAGATAAAACAAGAAATATATACGTAACCCTTCACTAATTGCAGACGTAGTTTGATACATTTGCAGAAGACCACTATTGCCACAATGATTTACTTGATTTAGATATATACTTTGATATTTAAAGCGTTTTCAATACATTTGCTTAAATGTTTTCAAAGTCTTCTGCTGCAGATTTGTTTAATGTGTAAAAGAAGTAAATATATAAACGGCGTAGAAATAATGGTGTTTGTGTTGAAATAGTCGAGACAATCAGTCAAGGAGGGTATAACCGGCGGTCGTATATTAACTGAATATCCGAAAATGATAAGCATTTCAAAGGAACATCGAACGTTCAATACAAAAGTTCTTATCACTCGTGATGTAACCAGCCAATAACACAATCTTGCAGTCGCACTTGTTTGTCAGGGGAAATATCATAAGTTCAATGGTAAATGAACTCTTTGTGTCCTCAAATGTGTTCAACCTGTCGTTGCTTACCTAATTTAAAGTAAACACGTATTGACACCTAAATATTCGGTAGTCGAGCATACGACAGCTCCGTCTGTCTGTCTGACTGTGTGATGTGTGTGTGTGATCAAGAACGATCCAAAACAGTGAAACTCATACTGTCTATTTAAACGAAACTGTAAGAATAATCAAGCCCATTGTCACATATGAACTTGACAAAACCCTTTGATTCTCGAACCAATATTATATTCAGATTACAAATTGATTCTTTACTCTATACTCTTGTTTGCGCAAATCAACAGTTTTATCTTAATATTTCGATACAATGAAAATGACAAATGATTTATTACGAGTATTAAGGCAACAACCTTTGTCTTTTATTTAATTTGTAAAACCCACCCATGTACATAGAGTGTAAAAGGGATGTTTTAAACGTCATTTACGTTAAATGAATATACTTAAAGAGAAATTCCGATATGTGGTCACACTGGCAGGTCTAAAAATTTCCTTGTGCTAAATTTCTACTGGCGGCTTCCAATGATGAATCACCTGAACACGAGTAAGGAAAAATGTTACACGGCTTCAGTTTTAAAATATCTGATTTTGTTATCACGGATGTGCAATGTTTCATTGTTGTGTGTATTTTACGGCAGCGCGTTCAGTGAATGTGTACGCTAGTTAACGTTAGCCAGTCCTACTTCACCGCTGGTACGAACCGTAACCAAGGCATGAGCTACACATCTGCTTCATTGAACACAAGGCGGAGTAAAAACCCAGCCTATAACAAACACGACTGACAAATCACGTGTATCTGGGAACCTTTGCACCTAACCACGTTAGAGACATTTGGTTGGTTTATAAAGTGATGGGAGTAAAACCGCACGTTATTCGTACTATGTAATCGTCTCGATATTTATTTAAAATTAAATAGTTTTCGATCATCGAAACATTTGTTTCAAATTAAATCCAACAAACAAGAATAATTTTATTTATTAATCAATTTCGGATATTTGATTCGCTAAAACAGTGTATAATAAATTAGACAGTTAATTCAGATCGGATTATTAATTCGATAAAATAAGCGAAATTACACACAGATAGTTCTGAATGATTTTGTGAATTGTTGAAGGATTTCTTAAATGCATACATAATTGACGTTTATAAGCAGTGAATTTAACGTCGGTGATAGTTAATATTTTCGTTATATATTGATTATTGGTATTGGTGCTCCATTCGGTTGTGTTTGTTTAAACCATATTCACGATGTCGACAGGGAACGGAACAGTGTTCCTGATACAGGAAGACTTGATTCTAAAGCAAAATATAGACCAATTCTTCCTGATTATTACGGGAATGTGTGTTTTATGTAAGTATAACATTATTAGACCTTTCCCACATATACGAATACAGCAGCAGACGATTTTGAAAATACATATGCAAAAAAATGGAAAAATCATTATAAATATTTTGTAAATATTGTGACATAAAGAGAAATTGCTCTGAATGATCAAATTCTTCTTTTATCCAAATGTTTTCAAAAGTCTGCTGTTTATACTCTTTTATCTTGGAAAGGGCCTTGTATGGCTACATTATTTACATTCAAGTTTGTGTCGGGCTTACCAGCCGTTCTCGGACTAATTATGACTTAACTTACACAATCATATTGAAATCAGACTAATTGCAATTTTGTTTTATGTAGGAAAAGATTAATCTTACAATGAAGTAAAAAACGTTTATTGACTCTAAAACTGTTAACATATATACTCCGTCTCCAGCTATTTAGCTCAAGTAATTAATTGGTGAAAATCCATTTCATTCTCGAAATTAATCAATAAATGTCTTGGGCTTCGTTTTATCCATTTGTTTTACTTTTTTGTAGTTCTAAAGTAAATATAACTATATGTTAACAGAGTATCGCCACAACTTAAAAGATATATATCAAATAACCAGTATTAAATATGTATATCGTAAGATGTTTCAAATCACCAATCGTGCTCAATCGACATTTTATTGCAACCAGCCAAATATATAAGTTGTTATAAGATTCACCTCTAAATTAGCATACGCTTATATGGGATATAGAGTTTAGAGTTTATTTCAAATACATTAGGCAATATGCCAATGCGTACACAAGCAGTATAACACTTTATATTACAATAGTCAAAGATCATACATAATAAACGCTAGTGTTTATAAACATAAAATTGATATATGGTAAAAGTTGGGGTTCATGAACATATAGTTAATATATGGTCACAGCCTGTGCATCCACATACTCTGATCAAAATGTACACTCTTCACATGTTTATGTACACATTTCTTCAGCATGCGTAGCGTTTGAAAGGACTGAACTGTTCAGAAATGCCAACTTGTACCTTTTTCCAAGAACTGGTTAATATATATGATTTTAATGAGATCACTTTTTATATCGACATGATTAGACCCAATTTAAGTGAGTATAGTGTCTAGACAATATCATAAATTCGACCTTGGGCATACTGAAATCGTAGTTATTTAAATATCAACGCTTTCCCACGTGCAGACCTATTTTGACGCATCTGAAACTGACGTATTTTGAGAAACATTCTGACAAAAGGAGAAATTGCTCATCAAGAGCAATTTCTCCTTTTGTTACAGTGTATTTAACTTAATTCAATAATTGTTCTTTCATTTTTAGCGAGTTCTAAATGTTTGAGTCGTCTACCGTATATTTGTCTAATGTTGGTAGGGTTTATGGTGTTTACAAATTCCAATCAGGGAAACGTGTTTAATCGGCCCACCGCTTATGGTTTTATCAAAACATGCGTCAGCAGTGATCCAGATCAATTGTAAATTTAGGTCACAATACACCACATAAATTCCTTCTTTGTTTCCATGCAAATCGACCAGTTTCAGTCCTCAATTGTCAGACTTTCTAAGCGTTTGTCATGTAAAACTAACGTATATCATTGAAAAGAATTACCTCTAAGCTTTAAAAGTAATCAAAAAAAAATGGGGGGTCATGCATTATGCAAGAAAGAATTCACCAGTCAAAAAAGGTTACCGTCATTTTGGACCAAATCTGGCCCGGACAAAACTGATCTTTAGCATTCTTTACTTTTACTTTCAAACATATATTCAATGCATTCAGCATGACACTGGATGTATTTGGCGTAATTTGACCGACTTATTGACCCGTGGACGCTTGATATCATCATTCGGAAGAGACTGAAGTCGAAAATAGGTTGATTCGAGTACTTCGTGAATGTTCACATACATCTTCGGAAGTAATGTACATTTTTATAAACCGTAAAACCACGGAAATGAACCCGACCCTGCTATGTTCGAGCGCTTGGTCAATGTCACAAAATCTGCAGCAGACGACTACGGAAATATTCAGCCCAACATATGGAAACTCGGAAATAATGAAAGAAACGTTATTTAATAAAGTTGGAAACATTGTTACAAAAAGAGAAATGGCTCATAATGAACAATTTATATTTTAGCCAAATTGTTGTTTATAAGTCCTCTGTTGCCGAGATATTTAAAGGCGTGGTGGAAAATGGGTTGCTAATTCCAATCAGATAAATGCGTTTTAACGGCCTTCGGCTTATTCAATCACAGGTCAAAGTGATACCGAACAACCTGTGTAACATTACCCAACAAAAGGAAAAGGTAAAGCATGCTATCAGAGTAATGTGTTTTATCGACCTTCGGCTTATGGTTTATATAAACATGCGTCTATAGTCAAAGTGATACCGAACAACATATATAATCTTTATTTCCATATTTCCTCCAATATTGAAGATTACAAGAATAAAATATAAATGATATTGAATAGAACAGAATAGAGATACAATTAAGACTGATAGAAAACAAAACAAACATATATATATATACATGCAGGTGTCACACACCCAACCTGTTGTGAGGGGGGCTGCGCCACCGAGTAGTGGTGGGGGAATAAGCAGAATTATCTCTCGATAGCACTCTTGATCGAAACGAAATAAATAAGAGTTCAAGAGAGACATTCCCTTATGTGCCAAACATGTTGTTTTATCGAGTAAATTTTACATAGGTACATGTGTTAGTCGACATGCAACCATACTTTCATAGCTGTTTGGACAACAATCAAGTTTCTGATAGTGCTGAGACTACATTTTAAAGAGAGAGTCCGGGTTTAGGCCAAGCTTGGGTGTGGGCGAACATGTCAGAGACACGGTAAGGTTTGCCGATAGGCCACGTGCAGGTAGACCGAGTGTAATTACAGTACGACAAAATAATTCCATACGTCAAGGCCATTTTTGTGACAGATTTGAGACGGTTCAATCTATGTCACATATCATGGTAGGTAACCGTGATAAATCGACATACTATCAAAAATCGGCTTAGACAACGGGAAATACCTGCTGAATGCCTTACCGTGGTCTAGTTTTTTCTCGACGTCATCATCACCAACGTCTTATTTGGGCCCGCGTTGGCAGAACGCAGTGTTTAGTGACAAGTCACTTTTCAACGTGTCGAACGTATCCGTGGTTACAGATGACGTCATGAACGGTACACTAACAATTGCGTTCTGCAGCACAACCATAAAGCTGTTGGCTGAGTTTTGGTCTGGGCAGCCATTAACCATAGGTTTAAGTCCTAACTCGTCCAGTGTCAAGGTAATCTCACAGCCAGGCTTAACATTGACCATATATTTAAGTCCTAGCTCGTCCTGTATCAAGGTAATCTCACAGCCAGGCTTTACATTGACCATATATTTAAGTCCTAACTCGTTCTGTGCCAAGGTTATCTCACAGCCAGGCTTTACATTGACCATATAGTTAAGTCCTAGCTCGTCCTGTATCAAGGTAATCTCACAGCAAGGCTTTACATTGACCATATATTTAAGTCCTAACTCGATCTGTGCCAAGGTAATCTCACAGCTAGACTTTACATTGACCATATATTTAAGTCCTAGCTCGTCCTGTATCAAGGTAATCTCACAGCAAGGCTTTACATTGACCATATATTTAAGTCCTAACTCGTTCTGTGCCAAGGTAATCTCACAGCTAGACTTTACATTGACCATATATTTAAGTCCTAGCTCGTCCTGTGCCAAGGTAATCTCACAGCCAGGCTTTACATTGACCATATATTTAAGTCCTAACTCGTTCTGTGCCAAGGTTATCTCACAGCCAGGCTTTACATTGACCATATATTTAAGTACTAGCTCGTCCTGTATCAAGGTAATCTCACAGCAAGGCTTTACATTGACCATATATTTAAGTCCTAACTCGTTCTGTGCCAAGGTTATCTCACAGCCAGGCTTTACATTGACCATATAGTTAAGTCCTAGCTCGTCCTGTATCAAGGTAATCTCACAGCAAGGCTTTACATTGACCATATATTTAAGTCCTAACTCGTTCTGTGCCAAGGTAATCTCACAGCTAGACTTTACATTGACCATATATTTAAGTCCTAGCTCGTCCTGTATCAAGGTAATCTCACAGCAAGGCTTTACATTGACCATATATTTAAGTCCTAACTCGTTCTGTGCCAAGGTAATCTCACAGCTAGACTTTACATTGACCATATATTTAAGTCCTAGCTCGTCCTGTGCCAAGGTAATCTCACAGCCAGGCTTTACATTGACCATATATTTAAGTCCTAACTCGTTCTGTGCCAAGGTTATCTCACAGCCAGGCTTTACATTGACCATATATTTAAGTACTAGCTCGTCCTGTATCAAGGTAATCTCACAGCAAGGCTTTACATTGACCATATATTTAAGTCCTAACTCGTTCTGTGCCAAGGTAATCTCACAGCTAGACTTTACATTGACCATATATTTAAGTCCTAGCTCGTCCTGTATCAAGGTAATCTCACAGCAAGGCTTTACATTGACCATATATTTAAGTCCTAGCTCGTCCTGTATCAAGGTAATCTCACAGCAAGGCTTTACATTGACCATATATTTAAGTCCTAGCTCGTCCTGTATCAAGGTTATCTCACAGCCAGGCTTTACATTGACCATATATTTAAGTCCTAGCTCGTCCTGTATCAAGGTAATCTCACAGCAAGGCTTTACATTGACCATATATTTAAGTCCTAACTCGTTCTGTGCCAAGGTAATCTCACAGCTAGACTTTACATTGACCATATATTTAAGTCCTAGCTCGTCCTGTATCAAGGTAATCTCACAGCAAGGCTATACATTGACCATATATTTAAGTCCTAGCTCGTTCTGTGCCAAGGTAATCTCACAGCAAGGCTTTACATTGACCATATATTTAAGTCCTAGCTCGTCCTGTGTCATAGTTATCTCACAGCAAGGCTTTACATTGACTATATATTTAAGTCCTAGCTCGTTCTGTGCCAAGGTAATCTCACAGCAAGGCTTTACATTGACCTATGTTTAAGTCCTAGCTCGTTATGTGCCAAGGTAATCTCACAGCAAGGCTTTACATTGACCATATATTTAAGTCCTAGCTCGTTCTGTGCCAAGGTAATCTCACAGCAAGGCTTTACATTGACCATATATTTCGTCCTATGGTTTTCCCAACGTCAGGTCCTGATTTTCCAGCATGACGCTCGTGTCACCAGGATCTTTTTAAAGACCGATAACTTTGACGTCTTGCCTTGGCTGGCGTGCTCGACTGCAATTCAATTGAATACAACTGGTATTACCTTGGACAGCGGTAACGTCAACGTAAACAGCAACCTGTAAACGTCCAGGAACTGACAGCAGCGCTCCTGCAGTAGTGGGCCAAAACTCGTGTGGTTCCTTGTGGGGGGGGAAGGCGTTTTGCTGCTGTGAAATTACTCTGATCAGTCAATTGAAATTCAAAAGATTGAAACGTAATGCGACCATGAAATGTTGTCTAATTAAACATCAATTCTCGTAAATGATCAAATCCGCGAATGGAATTGTTCTTTACTATTTTCGAATCACAGTTAGAAAAAAAGTGTACAATGAGTTTGAATAAGGCGTTTCCTTTTCTCGTCGGTGTTTATTTAAAGATTACAGTTTCATTCAAAGACAGTTTCCCAAATTGTGTTGATTGAGGGAAAGGGCTAATCATTTCCTTTGACAGACTGTCTAATTAATATTTATTGGTTTATTTACATAAGTTTCTATATGATATATTTTCAGTTATGCAATGTGGTTTCGCCTTCCTAGAAGCAGGGGCTGTTAGGAGTAAGAACGTGACCAATATCCTCATTAAGAACGTTTTCGATCAGTGTAAGTTGTGTTTGCTTGAATAGTGTTTTACGCCGCTTTCAATAGTATTTCGGTTAAATCATGGCGTTTCCTGGGTAAGTTACCAGCACTATTGGTCTATTTATCCTGACACCAGCCGATCAGGCGTTTCCTGGGTAAGTTACCAGGACTATTGGTCTATTTATCCTGACACCAACCGATCAGGCGTTTCCTGGGTAAGTTACCAGGACTATTGGTCTATTTATCCTGACACCAGCCGATCAGGCGTTTCCTGGGTAAGTTACCAGGACTATTGGTCTATTTATCCTGACACCAGCCGATCAGGCGTTTCCTTGGTAAGTTACCAGGACTATTGGTCTCTTTATCATGACACCAGCCAATTAGTCTTTTCCTGGGTAAGTTACCAGCACTATTTGTCTATTTATACTGACACCAGCCAATCAGTGTTTCCTGGGTAAGTTACCAGCATTATTTGTCTATTTCTATATATTTTAACCATGTACCACATAAAAGAGATCTGCAGTTGACAACTTTAGTAAAAGTATGTGTGATTAATGTAAGTACATACTTTACATGAAGATGATAGGATGGTAGAAACATAATTCAAACATTATTGTTTTTATATCTTTCCATGTAGTAACGCTTTTCGTTGAAAATAAAGAACTAATTGTTGATTACAACATGTTTGTTTGAATGGTGTTTTACGCCGTTTTCAACATTAATTCAGTTATAGCTAGGCGTTAACCACTTCTGGACTAATTTATCAAGACACCGATGAGTCGGTCGTAGTGCTATACCCGTAATCCTGGGTGGTGGTCGTAATGCTATCTCCGTAATCATGGGCGATGGTCGTAATGCTATCCCCGTAATCCTGGGTGGTTGTAATGCTATCTCCGTAATCCTGGGCGATGGTCGTAATGCTATCTTCGTAATCCTGGGCGATGGTCGTAATGCTATCCCCGTAATACTGGGCGATGGTCGTAATGCTATCCCCGTAATCCTGGGCGATGGTCGAAATGCTATCTCCGTAATCCTGGGCGATGGTCGTAATGCTATCTCCGTAATCCTGGGCGATGGTCGTAATGCTATACCCGTAATCCTGGGTGGTGGTCGTAATGCTATCCCCGTAATCCTGGGCGATGGTCGTAATACTATCTCCGTAATCCTGGGCGATGGTCGTAATACTATCTCCGTAATCCTGGGCGATGGTCGTAATACTATCCCCGTAATCCTGGACGATGGTCGTAATACTATCCCCGTAATCCTGGGCGATGGTCGTAATGCTATACCCGTAATCCTGGGTGATTGTCTAAATGCTAACCCCACAATGTTGGGCGATGGTCGTAATGCCTTCCTCGCAATAATGGGCAATGGTCGAAATGCTCTCTCCGTAATCCTGGGCGATGGTCGTAGTGCTATACCCGTAATCCTGGGTGGTGGTCGTAATGCTATCTCCGTAATCATGGGCGATGGTTGTAATGCTATCTCCGTAATCCTGGACGATGGTCGTAAGACTTTCCCCGTAATCCTGGGTGGTCGTAATGCTATCCCCGTAATCCTGGGCGATGGTTGTAATGCTATCTCCGTAATCCTGGACGATGGTCGTAATACTATCCCCGTAATCCTGGGTGGTCGTAATGCTATCCCCGTAATCCTGGGCGATGGTCGTAATGCTATCTCCGTAATCCTGGACGATGGTCGTAATGCTATCCCTGTAATCCTGGGCGATGGTCGTAATACTATCTCCGTAATCCTGGGCGATGGTCGTAATACTATCCCCGTAATCCTGGGCGATGGTCGTAATACTATCCCCGTAATCCTGGGCGATGGTCGTAATACTATCTCCGTAATCCTGGGCGATGGCCGTAATGCTATCTCCGTAATCCTGGGCGATGGCCGTAATGCTATCTCCGTAATCCTGGGTGATGGTCGTAATACTATCCCCGTAATCCTGGGCGGTAGTCGTAATACTATCCCCGTAATCCTGGGCGATGGTCGTCATGCTATCTCCTTAATCCTGGGCGGTAGTCGTAATACTATCCCCGAAATCCTGGGCGGTAGTCGTAATACTATCCCCGTTATCCTGGGCGATGGTCGTCATGCTATCTCCGTAATCCTGGGCGGTAGTCGTAATACTATCTCCGTAATCCTGGGCGATGGTCGTATTACTATCCCCGTAATCCTGGGCGATGGTCGTAATGCTATCGCCGTAATCCTGGGCGTTGGTTGTAATGCTATCGCCGTAATCCTGGGCGATGGTCGTAATGCTATCTCCGTAATCCTGGGCGGTAGTCGTAATGTTATACCCGTAATCCTGGACGATGGTCGTAATACTATCCCCGTAATCCTGGGCGATGGTCGTAATAATATACTCGTAATCCTGGGCGATGGTCGTAATACTATCCCCGTAATCCTGGACGGTAGTCGTAATGCTATACCCGTAATCCTGGGCGATGGTCGTAATACTATCTCCGTAATCCTGGGCGGTAGTCGTAATGCTATACCCGTAATCCTGGGCGATTGTCGTAATGCTATCTCCGTAATCCTGGGCGATGGTCGTAATGCTATACCCGTAATCCTGGGCGATGGTCGTACTGCTATCTCCGTAATCCTGGGCGATGGTCGTAATGCTATACCGGTAATCCTGGGCGATGGTCGTAATACTATCTCCGTAATCCTGAGCGGTAGTCGTAATGCTATACCCGTAATCTTGGGCGATGGTCGTAATGCTATCTCCGTAATCCTGGGCGATGGTCGTAATGCTATACCCGTAATCCTGGGCGATGGTCGTAATACTATCCCCGTAATCATGGGCGGTAGTCGTAATGCTATCCCCGTAATCCTGGGCGATGGTCGTAATGCTATACCCGTAATCTTGGGCGAGGGTCGTAATGCTATCTCCGTAATCCTGGGCGATGGTCGTAATGCTATACCCGTAATCCTGGGCGATGGTCGTAATACTATCCCCGTAATCATGGGCGGTAGTCGTAATGCTATCCCCGTAATCCTGGGCGATGGTCGTAATACTATCCCCGTAATCATGTGCGGTAGTCGTAATGCTATCCCCGTAATCCTGGGCGATGGTCGTAATACTATCCCCGCAATGTTGGGCGATTAAGAGGGAAGCCTCAGCTACCGCGTTTAGAGTCTTTAGTATAACCCGACCTGCAGATCGTACCGGGCCTGATCACCATTGGTATAACCCGACCTGCAGATCGTACCGGGCCTGATCACCATTGGTATAACCTGACCTGCATATCGTACCGGGCCTGATCACCATTGGTATAACCCGACCTGCAGATCGTACCGGGCCTGATCATCATTGGTATTACCCGACCTGAATATCGTACCGGGCCTGATCACCATTGGTATAACCCGACCTGCAGATCGTACCGGACCTGATCACCATTGGTATAACCCGACCTGTAGATCGTACCGGGCCTGATCACCATTGGTATAACCCGACCTGCATATCGTACCGGGCCTGATCACCATTGGTATAACCCGACCTGCAGATCGTACCGGGCCTGATCACCATTGGTATAACCCGACCTGCAGATCGTACCGGGCCTAATCACCATTGGTATAACCCGACCTGCAGATCGTACCGGGCCTGATCACCATTGGTATAACCCGACCTGCAGATCGTACCGGGCCTGATCACCATTGCCCAAGGTTTGTTTACAAGCAACATTTATGTTCACAGTTTTGAGAATTACGACGATACTTCAATAAGTCACCCATATGTATCATGTTTTCATTACAGTCGTATCCGGCGTCGCTTATTGGCTGTTTGGATACGGATTCGCATTCGGAAAGGGTAACGCGTTTATGGGCTGGACAAATTTCGCCTCCAGTGACCTTCCAAGCACGGATTATGCCTCCTACTTTTTCCAGTATACTTTCGCAGCAACCGCTGCCACCATTGTGTCGGGCGCCGTGGCGGAACGATGCGAGTTTATCGCCTTTTTTATATACAGCTTTTGTATTACCGGTATGTTGTACACTAATAGATTAACCCTTTCCTACGTACAATTAATCCGCCGCGGTCGATTGTTAAAACATGGGAAAACTCTATAACTGAAAGTACAATTATTAAGGAGTTGAAATGTTGTGACCAAATGAGAGATTGCTCATAATGAAAGGCAATTTGTCTTTGGATCCCATTGTTTTCAAAAGTCGTCTGCTGTAAATGCGTCAAAAGGAAAGGGTTAATTCTGTAAAACTATAAAAGAAAGACCTAACTACTATTCTGAAATGAGCTGTGTCTTGCAAGGCGGGTTCTATGTTGGTATCATTAAAACCTTCATTGGCGTACAACCAGTGTGAGAAAACAATATAACCAATAAGTTGTAATAAACGGCAACCGGTCCAAAATGCCATCGCGTCCTACAAGCACATGAATGGCATTATATGTGGCATTAAAGACGTGCCATAAGACAGTGTGTCTGTATGGTGTGTTACACCGCTTTCAACAGTATCTCCCTGATATCACGACGTTACCCGACAGTATCTCCCTGATATCACGACGTTACCCGACAGTATCTCCCTGATATCACGACGTTACCCGACAGTATCTCCCTGATATCACGACGTTACCCGACAGTATCTCCCTGATATCACGACGTTACCCGACAGTATCTCCCTGATATCACGACGTTTCCTGGCAGTATCTCCCTGATATCACGACGTTACCCGACAGTATCTCCCTGATATCACGACGTTACCCGACAGTATCTCCCTGATATCACGACGTTACCCGACAGTATCTCCCTGATATCACGACGTTACCTGGCAGTATCTCCCTGATATCACGACGTTACCCGACAGTATCTCCCTGATATCACGACGTTTCCTGGCAGTATCTCCCTGATATCACGACGTTACCCGGATACCGATAGTATTATCCTGTCACCGAAGCATCAGCCTTAACCATTGGCGCCATTACTGGTAGTCTCTATTGTCATTTTAAAAGGCTTTGATATTACTCGACTGGCTATCAAATCCACTTTCAGGGCAGAGGTTTTAACCATTTCACAATCGAGAAGACGAAGATTGAAAATCTGAAAATATTGAAAAACAACGTGCTGAATGGGGCACAATGTCTTTAAATAAGACGTTGGCCAAGGAATTGAGGGACCCTGGGTTTAAATCATGTCCGACATCTGCCATTTTCTTAGTAAAAAGGATTTTTCATGTTGAACCAGATGTTTTAATAGTTACTTTTCAAGATAACCAGTGTGCCTGACAGCAATTTGTGTCGTTTTGTAAACGGCCGACTAATGACCCATTAGTCCCTAGTGATTAGTAGGATGAAATAGAACTGGAACAATCCTCAATATATCCGACCTGACCAGTGCTCGAACCTTACACCATTTAGTCTACCACGTGGTTACAAAAGCTACCTCTATAGCAAGGTAGTGTAAGTGCTCCTTATATAGAGATATACATTTGTTACAGAACGTCATTATAAATATGTATAAAACATGGTAGGACCAATATATAAATATGTATAAAACATGGATATAGGACCAATATATAAATATGTATAAAACATGGATATAGGACCAATATATAAATATTTACTTTCATTCTGCAGGATTCATTTATCCCGTCGTAACCCATTGGTTGTGGGGCGGTGGATTTCTAGCCCAGGGTTATGATTACGGGGGTGATATCGGAGTTGTTGCATATACCGTAAGTTCAAGATTATATCACTAGCAGGTGAATATTAAACAAGTTCAGCCCGGGGTATTAACCTTTTTTGGGGGAGGGGAGGGATTTGATGTTGATATCTGAGTTGATGAATATAAAGTAAGTTTAATATTACATGACTAACCGGTGAATATTAAACAAGTTCAGCCCGAGGTATTGACTACGGGGGCGATATAGGAGTTTATGGATTTACAGTAAGTTCAATATTATGTATATTAACAAATAAAACAGTAACATTCAAACTCCAAGTCGCAAGGAACTGCTAAATTACTTCTGGTCAAATGAGAATTCATTGAGCTAGAAAGTGAATCACTAATTTTATGAAGTTTAACATTATAATTATATAGTTCTTGTCACAAGGTCAGTATCAGGTCAATTTTGTCGAGTAATAAATGTCATTTGATTGTCGGATTCGCTTTCATAACCTCACGACATCGTCTGGTTATCAACTCGGTGAAGTAAGTGTTAGAGCGACATCCTCGAGAGACAAGGGTTCGACCCCCGGCTGACACAAACCAAAATCGTTATAACTGGTAATACTTGCTTTCCCTCCTTGGCGCTCAGTGTTTCGGGGATAACGTAGCAATGCGACAAATGCATTAGTGTCAGGGTAAGCTTGCCAGTAGTACTGATCATTTTCATAGAAAATGCAGTGATAGAATAGAAAAACGCAGTGATAGAACAGAAAAACGCAGTGATTGAACAGAAAAACGTAGTGATAGAACAGAAAAACGCAGTGTTATAACAGAAAAACGCAGTAATAGACGCAGTGATAGGAACGGGAAAAAATGAAAGCGGCGCAGAACACCATGCACACAGCTATTTTACAGTTTGTTAACTTCCGTTTTGTAGGATTTCGCCGGAAGTGGTATTCTGCACGTGCTAGGTGGGGTTGCTGCGTTTTGTGGCGCCTTTATGCTGGGACCCCGTATTGGTCGATTCCACAAACAAACGAAAACCGTGGTGCCAATACGAGGTCACTCGGTACCGGTAAGTTAGTGTTTAATCCTTTCCCACGTACAACACATCTGCAGCAGACAACTTTGAAACATTCATGTCAAACATCAAAAAGAAATTTCTTGAACTGAAAGTATCAAACTAGACAGAGTTGAAAAACATTGTGACAAAAGAAAACATTGCTCATGATGAGCAATTTCTCCCTTTTCCAAAGTGTTTTTAAATACTTTTTGGGTTTCAAAATGCGTCTGCATGTGTGAACGAGTGAACTCTTTATGATTAAATTGTTGTGAGTGAACCATTTATGCTTATATTGTTGTAAGTTAACCTTTATGATTATATTGTTGTGAGTTAACCCTTTATGATTATATTGTCGTGAGTTAACCCTTTATGATTATATTGTCGTGAGTGAACTCTTTGTAATTATGTTGTCGTAAGTGAACTCTTTATGATTATATTGTCGTGAGTGAACTCTTTATGATTATGTTGTCGTAAGTGAACTCTTTATGATTATATTGTCGTGAGTGAACTCTTTATGATTATGTTGTCGTAAGTGAACTCTTTATGATTATGTTGTCGTAAGTGAACTCTTTATGATTATGTTGTCGTAAGTGAACTCTTTATGATTATATTGTCGTGAGTGAACTCTTTATGATTATGTTGTCGTAAGTGAACTCTTTATGATTATGTTGTCGTGAGTGAACTCTTTATGATTATATTGTCGTGAGTGAACTCTTTGTAATTATGTTGTCGTAAGTGAACTCTTTATGATTATGTTGTCGTAAGTGAACTATTTATGATTATGTTGTTGTAAGTAAGTGAACTCTTTATGATTATATTGTCGTAAGTGAACTCTTTATGAGTATGTTGTCGTGAGTGAACTCTTTGTGATTATGTTGTCGTAAGTGAACTCTTTATGATTGTATTGTTGTGAGTTACCCCTTTATGAATATATTGTTGTGAGTGAACTCTTTATGATTATATTGTCGTGAGTTAACCCTTTATGATTATATTGTCGTGAGTTAACCCTTTCCTTGAAGACATTCCGAAATCAATGGTGGAAAAAAGGAAAAATACCCAGAACTATCACTTTCCCCCATAATATTACCAATTATGTAACCAAATTGTAAATAATTGAATTATTGATATCATAAAAAGATGTGAATCTGATTTTTTCGACTTGGCTGAATCCGGTGGATCAAACATAAATAACAGAATATACTTCAAAGGGCTTATAACCGCAGGACATAAATTATTTAAAATCTAACAGGCGTTATATAAATATGCGGGTATTAAACCTTTCCCACATACAATGAACAAACTAAAGTATATTATACGACTTTGAAACCACGTGTGTACCGCGTCTAGCGATTTCGGGTCTTAGTAACGCTCCTGTCAGGAATACGCGTAGTGGGCTACAGTTCTAGATTATTGCAAACAGATGTATTTAAGTCTTTTTAAATATTTATTAAAGGAATGGAGAGCTTTTTTTTCGTTTTCATGGGGGTATGAACAAAAAAACCTGATCACTCTCTGTATGAAATCGCGAAGCGGTTTCATAGAATGTGTGATCATTTTTTTTTTTTTTCATACCCCCATGAAAACGAAGAAAAAACCGCTCAATTCCTTATATTTGAGCATTAATATGGCTATTTTAGTGAGTAATAAAACATAATAGTATTTTACAACTTTATTTTCCATTATACAGCACGTCGCCAATGTTATTTTTTTTTATTCATGAGGTTATGAACAAAATATTTCAGCCAATCACAGACAAGCAAAAGTGATGAACACAAAAAAAACTAAAATATTCATATTTGAAGTTAAATTATCCTTCAACCCTTTGAAACATACAACACTTCGGTAGTAGACGACTTTGAAACATACAACACTTCGGTAGCAGACGACTTTGAAACATTTTAAAAAAGGGACCTTTCATTAATGTAAACATGTGATTACATTGTGATGAATTGCTCTATTTGGCACAAGGTGCTGTAGAGGCTCAAGAAAGCGTATGTTTTAGGGAAAATACTGCTTTCTGTCACATAACAAATTGGGTCAATTTATAATGGCTTTTTACGACATAAGATCTTATACTGGTAGCAGACGACTTTGAAACATACAACACTTCGGTAGCAGACGACTTTGAAACATTTTAAAAAAGGGACCTTTCATTAATGTAAACATGTGAATACATTGTGGCAAATTAAGAACATTCTCATTATGATGAATTGCTCTATTTGGCACAAGGTGCTGTAGAGGCTCAAGAAATGCATCTGCGTACAGTGACGACCCAGGGGAGACTGTGCATCATGATCTGCAGAATCCCACCAACCTCCACTGATCGTATATATGGAATTCCGTCCTAGATGCAGCGAGTGTAGTGTTATGTCAGAACAAATATATACGATTGAGTGTCTGAATGGCGTGTCTGAATGGAGTGTATTTAGGTCTTCATAAAATATTCATATGGACAATGAAGACTAGCAAACAGATGTATTTAGGTCTTTTTAAAAAAACATTCATATGGAGAATGAAGATATGTAAACAGTCACTGTGTTTTTAAAAGTCGTCTGCTGCAAAGGCGTGAGAAAGCGTTTTTATATGGGAAGTGTTAATGACACTCCATTCAGACACTCCATTCAGACACTCCATTCAGACACTCCATTCAGACACTCCATTTAGACACTCCATTCAGACACGCAATTCAGGCACACCATTCAGACACTCCATTCAGACACTCCATTCAGACACGCCATTTAGACACTCCATTCAGACACGCAATTCAGGCACACCATTCAGACACTCCATTCAGACACTCCATTCAGACACGCCATTCAGACACTCCATTCAGGCACTCCATTCAGACACGCCATTCAGACACTCAATTCAGGCACTCCATTCAGACACGCCATTCAGACACTCCATTCAGACACGCCATTCAGACACTCAATTCAGGCACTCCATTCAGACACGCCATTAAGACACTCCATTCAGGCACTCCATTCAGACACTCAATTCAGACACTCCATTCAGACACTCCATTCAGACACTCCATTCAGACACTCCATTCAAACACTCCATTCAGACACGCCATTCAGACACTCAATCGTATATATTTGTTCTGACATAACACTACACTCGCTGCATCTAGGACGGAATTCCATGTATACGATCAGTGGAGGTTGGTGGGATTCTGCAGATCATGATGCACAGTCTCCCCTGGGTCGTCACTGTACGCAGATGCATTTCTTGAGCCTCTACAGCACCTTGTACCAAATAGAGCAATTCATCACAATGTAATCACATGTTTACATTAATGAAAGGTCCCTTTTTTAAAATGTTTCAAAGTCGTCTACTACCGAAGTGTTGTATGTTTCAAAGGGTTGAAGGATAATTTAACTTCAAATATGAATATTTTAGGGTTTTTTGTGTTCATCACTTTTGCTTGTCTGTGATTGGCTGAAATATTTTGTTCATATTTTGTATAAAAAAAAATAACATTGGCAACGTGCTGTATTATGGAAAATAAAGTTGTAAAATACTATTATGTTTTATTACTCACTGAAATAGCCATATTAATGCTAAAATATAAGGAATGGAGCGCTCCATTCCTTAAGTGAACAAACACGTTGACAAAAAATACAACTTGGGTCCAAATAAATCCCGTCTCGACAAAAGAGGACATGTTGCACATGTTTGTAAGTCTAAAACGAACCAAAGAGGTAGTTTTACTTCATGTAGATAACACGCAAATCAAACAATCAATAACCTATGAAACTTTTTGAAGTATCCCCAACGCCATTTTGAATATGAAATAGCGGTCTTGCAAAATACATGGATTAAAAATTGTCGTCTTCTAATGTTTTCGATATTTATGGTTTTAGTATGCTGTACATGTTTCCTTTCAAATCTTATTTTCTTTAATAGGTAGCACCTATAGATATATTAGCTTTTAATGTAATGATGTAATACAATAGATGTCATTATGACGGATGTAAATTTGTCATCAAATTTGATCAGGGACGTACATATCTACGTCCCTGATTTGATGGATGAAAATATACATGGTGAGATTAATAAATCACGTGACATTTGAAAGAAAATAGGTGTACATCGTGATGATGGAAATGTTTGTACAAAGGTTGGGATCAGTTAAATACTGTCAAGTAATAAAAGTCATAAAAACCAAATATCTCGTAACACGTAAACACTTGTATATCGTAATGATGAAGTATAAAAATAACAAAAATATAAAAACAAATCTTCCAAAATTACTCAAACGTTTCGATGACTTGCTTAACCCTCAGGTCACAGGTATCTCTGTGTATTAAAGTTTTAAAAGTATTTCATCTAGAGATGACTCATTGTGATAACCTATACTTACCGACAAAGTGACATTCAGTAGTATGTACGATTCGTTTAATTGCATTTAAGAAGTTATTGTACCGTGTCTTTCGGCGATGATTAAGTGTTACTCACGCATCAAGGTCAACAGATTCAAATATACAAATAACTATGAAGTGAAAAAACATTTCTAACTCAATTAGACACCGGTTCATCTAAACAAACATCTGATTTAAAAAGCTTCAGTTAGCTACATTCGCAATGAAGAACATGTGAAGTTACACTTCTAGGTTTTTGTCAAAAGATGCATTCTAGTCGATATAGCATTTAGACGAAAAGTGCGGAATGTGGAGAGACTGTGTGATTATACAAGCTCACCTGAATGTTTACAGCACATACACTGTGGGGGAGTGTTTGCTTACACAAGCTCACCTGAATGTACAGAGCACACATAATGTTTGGAGACTATATGGTTACATGAGCTCATCTAAATGTTCACAGCACGCAGAATATGGGGAGAGTGTTTGCCTATCAAATACTCAAAAACACAGTGTTTTGTCTCTAATTTACAAAAAAGGCGATCCAGAAAACATTGAAAATTGGCGCCCTATATCCCTTTTAAATGTTAATTACAAAATAGCTGCGCGTGTTTTAGCAAAACGTTTACAAAAAATCCTACCTACACTTATCAATAATGACCAACAAGGATACATCAAAAATAGACGTGTAAGTAACAATATAAGACAAATCCAAGATGTAATTGACTATGCAGATACAACGAGCTTGGAAGGTGCTCTACTATTCGTAGACTTCAGAAAAGCATTTGACACTGTTGAATGGACATTTTTATTCGAAACCTTAAAATTATATGGATTTGGCAAGTCCTTCATATCGTGGGTAAAAACCTTCTACTGTAAAAAATAACAGCTAGTGTATTAAACAAAGAATGGAAATCACACAAATTTGCACTTACAAGGTCAATTAGACAAGGATGCCCAATGTCCTCTCTTCTTTTTATTTTGGCCGCAGAAATACTAGCTACACAAATACGGACGTGTAATCATCGGAAATTCAAGGTATACAAGTAACAAACAATGCCATAAATAATTTGAAAATTAGTCAACTAGCCGATGACACTTCACTATTTGTAAGCAACGAAACCGAAATTCACAAAGCTCTTGAAATAATTGATCACTTTGGAATCTACTCCGGCCTCAAACTTAATACTGGATCAGAGAAATAAACGTAGTAAAGTCATAAATATCTAACACATGGAAACGAATTTTGAAGTCGGACATTTCCCTTAAACCAAAAGTAAACATTAAATTAACCCTACCACATCAAAAGTTCCTCAAATTAACAAATAATGACGTATATTCAATATTTCAAAAATCTTACTTTGAAAAACCATACATTCACAAATTATGACAATTACTTGAATGATACTCTCAAAACCCAAATAAATTGGGCAGACATTTACTGTTCTATTCATAAAAACTAAGCAAACAACAGGATCAAGCAGTTTAGATACAAATTGATCCACAACATGATTGCTACAAAACATAAAAACTTAAGCAAACAACAGGATCAAGCAGTTTAGATACAAATTGATCCACAACATGATTGCTACAAAACATAATCTTAAAAAATGGAAAATATCAGATAACGATATCTGTTCTGTTTGCGGTGACACGGAAACTATAGAACATTTCTTATTACAGTGCAACAGTATAGTGCACTTTTGGCAACAGATTTTTTTTTTCTTTTCATCCATTGGATACGATAACGTAGTTTGTTTAAAATCTCTTGTAACAGGCTACAAACCCGGAGCAAGAGAATATGATGATATAAATTGTATACTGAATATTATTTCATTCACAGTCTACAAATCCTACTTCATGTCTTACGTGAGAACAAAACCTATAAACGTACTTATTACTCTGAAAAATGAATGCAGAATCGCTCTATATCATAACCTCAAAATACATTTGAAAACATTGATTGATCGATTGATGAGCTTCCTATGACTGTGTTAACATTAAGATTATTTTCTACACTTTCCTTTAAACACAGAATATTCCCAGGTAAACTCTTGTGTTTTCGTATGTTTTTCGCACTTTCAAACAAGAAACAAGAGTATTCGCATTGGGACTCCTATTACAGTGAAATGATACTGTAATTGACAATAAACTTGCATACCTTGTCGATCCAAATCAAATTGTGATAAATGCAGGTCGATCTTGATCACCAATGATTTAAGTTTTCTCTTCCGCACAGTCTGGTTACATTTTCTCACTATCTCTGTTTTCATAAATTCAGTGTTGTGTGTACACATACTTTGTTTTCTAACTGATTACAACTATGTGTTATACGTAAATGAAACTCAAAAAACAAATCTATAAAATAAAACATTGTAGTAAAAGAAGAATTGGATCAAATTTCTCCTTTACCCCACACTGTTTTTTCAAAACATATTACGCTACAGAATGAAAAGAATCTGCCCAGACTCCTTATAGATTATTCATAAGGTAAATTCATATCATTTCCTTAGACTACAAATATTATTCTAGTAACAATGTGTGTAAGGTATGAGGGAGGATGGCCACCACCTCTCCATACCTATGGACGTGGCAAATAAAGTGTAAAAAAGAAAAAAAAAAAAACTTATTGTGAAGAGACTGTTTGGTTACACAAGCTCACCTGAATGTTCACAGCACACATAATGTGGGTAGACAATGTGGTTACACAAGCTCACCTGAATGTTCAGAGCACACATAATGTGGGGAGACAATGTGATTACCACAAGCTCACCTGAATGTTCAAAGCACACATAATGTGGAGAGACTGTTTGGTTACACAAGCTCACCTGAATGTTCACAGCACACATAATGTGGGGAGACTGTTTGGTTACACAAGCTCACCTGAATGTTCAAAGCACACATAATGTGGGGAGACTGTTTGGTTACACAAGCTCACCTGAATGTTCAAAGCATACATAATGTGGGGAGACTGTGTGGTTACACAAGCTCACCTGAATGTTCACAGCACACATAATGTGGGGAGACTGTTTGGTTACACAAGCTCACCTGAATGTTCAAAGCACACATAATGTGGGGAGACTGTTTGGTTACACAAGCTCACCTGAATGTTCAAAGCATACATAATGTGGGGAGACTGTTTTGATACACAAGCTCACCTGAATGTTCAAAGCACACATAATGTGGAGAGACTGTTTGGTTACACAAGCTCAACTGAATGTTCAAAGCACACATAATGTGGAGAGACTGTGTGGTTACACAAGCTCACCTGAATGTTCAAAGCACACATAATGTGGGGAGACTGTTTGGTTACACAAGCTCACCTGAATGTTCAAAGCATACATAATGTGGGCAGACTGTTTTGATACACAAGCTCACCTGAATGTTCAAAGCACACATAATGTGGGGAGACTGTTTTGATACACAAGCTCACCTGAATGTTCAAAGCACACATAATGTGGGGAGACTGTTTTGTTACACAAGCTCACCTGAATGTTCAAAGCACACATAATGTGGAGAGACTGTGTGGTTACACAAGCTCACCTGAATGTTCACAGCTCACATAATGTGGGGAGACATTGTGGTTACACAAGCTCACCTGAATGTTCACAGCACACATAATGCAGGGAGACAATGTGGTTACACAAGCTCACCTGAATGTTCAGAGCACACAGACTGTGGGGAGACAATGAGATTACACAAGCTCACCTGAATATTTACAGCTCACATAATGTGTGGAGACAAAGTGGTTACACAAGCTCACCTGAATGTTCAAAGCAAACAGAATGTGGGTAGACAATGTGGTTACACAAGCTCACCTGAATGTTCAAAGCACACAGAATGTGGGGAGACAATGTGGTTACACAAGCTCACCTGAATGTTCAAAGCATACATAATGTGGGGAGACTGTTTTGATACACAAGCTCACCTGAATGTTCAAAGCACACATAATGTGGAGAGACTGTTTGGTTACACAAGCTCAACTGAATGTTCAAAGCACACATAATGTGGGGAGACTGTTTGGTTACACAAGCTCACCTGAATGTTCAAAGCACACATAATGTGGAGAGACTGTTTGGTTACACAAGCTCACCTGAATGTTCAAAGCACACATAATGTGGGGAGACTGTTTGGTTACACAAGCTCACCTGAATGTTCAAAGCACACAGAATGTGGGGAGACTGTTTGGTTACACAAGCTCACCTGAATGTTCAAAGCACACATAATGTGGGGAGACTGTTTGGTTACACAAGATCACCTGAATGTTCAAAGCACACATAATGTGGGGAGACTGTTTGGTTACACAAGCTCACCTGAATGTTCAAAGCACACATAATGTGGGGAGACTGTTTGGTTACACAAGCTCACCTGAATGTTCAAAGCACACATAATGTGGAGAGACTGTTTGGTTACACAAGCTCACCTGAATGTTCAAAGCACACATAATGTGGGGAGACTGTTTGGTTACACAAGCTCACCTGAATGTTCAAAGCACACAGAATGTGGGGAGACTGTTTGGTTACACAAGCTCACCTGAATGTTCAAAGCATACATAATGTGGGGAGACTGTTTTGATACACAAGCTCACCTGAATGTTCAAAGCACACATAATGTGGAGAGACTGTTTGGTTACACAAGCTCAACTGAATGTTCAAAGCACACATAATGTGGAGAGACTGTGTGGTTACACAAGCTCACCTGAATGTTCAAAGCACACATAATGTGGGGAGACTGTTTGGTTACACAAGCTCACCTGAATGTTCAAAGCATACATAATGTGGGCAGACTGTTTTGATACACAAGCTCACCTGAATGTTCAAAGCACACATAATGTGGGGAGACTGTTTTGATACACAAGCTCACCTGAATGTTCAAAGCACACATAATGTGGGGAGACTGTTTTGTTACACAAGCTCACCTGAATGTTCAAAGCACACATAATGTGGAGAGACTGTGTGGTTACACAAGCTCACCTGAATGTTCACAGCTCACATAATGTGGGGAGACATTGTGGTTACACAAGCTCACCTGAATGTTCACAGCACACATAATGCAGGGAGACAATGTGGTTACACAAGCTCACCTGAATGTTCAGAGCACACAGACTGTGGGGAGACAATGAGATTACACAAGCTCACCTGAATATTTACAGCTCACATAATGTGTGGAGACAAAGTGGTTACACAAGCTCACCTGAATGTTCAAAGCAAACAGAATGTGGGTAGACAATGTGGTTACACAAGCTCACCTGAATGTTCAAAGCACACAGAATGTGGGGAGACAATGTGGTTACACAAGCTCACCTGAATGTTCAAAGCACACAAAATGTGGGTAGACAATGTGGTTACACAAGGTCACCTGAATGTTCAAAGCACACAGAATGTGGGTAGACAATGTGGTTACACAAGCTCACCTGAATGTTCAAAGCACACATAATGTGGGGAGACTGTTTGGTTACACAAGCTCACCTGAATGTTCAAAGCACACATAATGTGGAGAGACTGTTTGGTTACACAAGCTCACCTGAATGTTCAAAGCACACATAATGTGGGGAGACTGTTTGGTTACACAAGCTCACCTGAATGTTCAAAGCACACAGAATGTGGGGAGACTGTTTGGTTACACAAGCTCACCTGAATGTTCAAAGCACACATAATGTGGGGAGACTGTTTGGTTACACAAGATCACCTGAATGTTCAAAGCACACATAATGTGGGGAGACTGTTTGGTTACACAAGCTCACCTGAATGTTCAAAGCACACATAATGTGGGGAGACTGTTTGGTTACACAAGCTCACCTGAATGTTCAAAGCACACATAATGTGGGGAGACTGTTTGGTTACACAAGCTCACCTGAATGTTCAAAGCACACATAATGTGGGGAGACTGTTTGGTTACACAAGCTCACCTGAATGTTCAAAGCACACATAATGTGGAGAGACTGTTTGGTTACACAAGCTCACCTGAATGTTCAAAGCACACATAATGTGGAGAGACTGTTTGGTTACACAAGCTCACCTGAATGTTTAAAGCACACAGAATGTGGGGAGACTGTTTGGTTACACAAGCTCACCTGAATGTTCAAAGCACACATAATGTGGGGAGACTGTTTGGTTACACAAGATCACCTGAATGTTCAAAGCACACATAATGTGGGGAGACTGTTTGGTTACACAAGCTCACCTGAATGTTCAAAGCACACATAATGTGGGGAGACTGTTTGGTTACACAAGCTCACCTGTATGTTCAAAGCACACATAATGTGGGGAGACTGTTTGGTTACACAAGCTCACCTGAATGTTCAAAGCAAACATAATGTGGAGAGACTGTTTGGTTACACAAGCTCACCTGAATGTTCAAAGCACACATAATGTGGAGAGACTGTTTGGTTACACAAGCTCACCTGAATGTTCAAAGCACACATAATGTGGAGAGACTGTTTGGTTACACAAGCACACCTGAATGTTCAAAGTACACATAATGTGGAGAGACTGTTTGGTTACACAAGCTCACCTGAATGTTCAAAGCACACATAATGTGGGGAGACTGTTTGGTTACACAAGCTCACCTGAATGTTCAAAGCACACATAATGTGGAGAGACTGTTTGGTTACACAAGCTCACCTGAATGTTCAAAGTACACATAATGTGGAGAGACTGTTTGGTTACACAAGCTCACCTGAATGTTCAAAGCATACATAATGTGGGTAGACAATGTGGTTACACAAGCTCACCTGAATGTTCAAAGCACACATAATGTGGAGAGACTGTTTGGTTACACAAGCTCAACTGAATGTTCAAAGCACACATAATGTGGAGAGACTGTGTGGTTACACAAGCTCACCTGAATGTTCAAAGCACACATAATGTGGAGAGACTGTGTGGTTACACAAGCTCACCTGAATGTTCACAGCTCACATAATGTGGGGAGACATTGTGGTTACACAAGCTCACCTGAATGTTCAAAGCACACATAATGTGGGGAGACTGTTTGGTTACACAAGCTCACCTGAATGTTCAAGGCACACATAATGTGGAGAGACTGTTTGGTTACACAAGCTCACCTGAATGTTCAAAGCACACATAATGTGGAGAGACTGTTTGGTTACACAAGCTCACCTGAATGTTCAAAGCACACATAATGTGGAGAGACTGTTTTGTTACACAAGCTCACCTGAATGTTCAAAGCACACATAATGTGGAGAGACTGTTTGGTTACACAAGCTCACCTGAATGTTCAAAGCACACATAATGTGGAGAGACTGTGTGGTTACACAAGCTCACCTGAATGTTCACAGCTTACATAATGTGGGTAGACAATGTGGTTACACAAGGTCACCTGAATGTTCAAAGCACACATAATGTGGGTAGAGTGTTTGGTTACACAAGCTCAACTGAATGTTCAAAGCACACATAATGTGGAGAGACTGTGTGGTTACACAAGCTCACCTGAATGTTCAAAGCACACATAATGTGGAGAGACTGTGTGGTTACACAAGCTCACCTGAATGTTCACAGCTCACATAATGTGGGGAGACATTGCGGTTACACAAGCTCACCTGAATGTTCACAGCTCACATAATGTGGGGAGACTGTTTGGTTACACAAGCACACCTGAATGTTCAAAGTACACATAATGTGGAGAGACTGTTTGGTTACACAAGCTCACCTGAATGTTCAAAGTACACATAATGTGGAGAGACTGTTTGGTTACACAAGCTCACCTGAATGTTCAAAGCATACATAATGTGGGTAGACAATGTGGTTACACAAGCTCACCTGAATGTTCAAAGCACACATAATGTGGAGAGACTGTTTGGTTACACAAGCTCAACTGAATGTTCAAAGCACACATAATGTGGAGAGACTGTGTGGTTACACAAGCTCACCTGAATGTTCAAAGCACACATAATGTGGAGAGACTGTGTGGTTACACAAGCTCATCTGAATGTTCACAGCTCACATAATGTGGGGAGACATTGTGGTTACACAAGCTCACCTGAATGTTCAAAGCACACATAATGTGGGGAGACTGTTTGGTTACACAAGCTCACCTGAATGTTCAAGGCACACATAATGTGGAGAGACTGTTTGGTTACACAAGCTCACCTGAATGTTCAAAGCACACATAATGTGGAGAGACTGTTTGGTTACACAAGCTCACCTGAATGTTCAAAGCACACATAATGTGGAGAGACTGTTTTGTTACACAAGCTCACCTGAATGTTCAAAACACACATAATGTGGAGAGACTGTTTGGTTACACAAGCTCACCTGAATGTTCAAAGCACACATAATGTGGAGAGACTGTGTGGTTACACAAGCTCACCTGAATGTTCACAGCTTACATAATGTGGGTAGACAATGTGGTTACACAAGCTCACCTGAATGTTCAAAGCACACATAATGTGGAGAGACTGTTTGGTTACACAAGCTCAACTGAATGTTTAAAGCACACATAATGTGGAGAGACTGTGTGGTTACACAAGCTCACCTGAATGTTCAAAGCACACATAATGTGGAGAGACTGTGTGGTTACACAAGCTCACCTGAATGTTCACAGCTCACATAATGTGGGGAGACATTGCGGTTACACAAGCTCACCTGAATGTTCACAGCTCACATAATGTGGGGAGACTGTTTGGTTACACAAGCTCACCTGAATGTTCAAAGCACACATAATGTGGGGAGACTGTTTGGTTACACAAGCTCACCTGAATGTTCAAAGCACACATAATGTGGAGAGACTGTTTGGTTACACAAGCTCACCTGAATGTTCAAAGCACACATAATGTGGAGAGACTGTTTGGTTACACAAGCTCACTTGAATGTTCAAAGCACACATAATGTGGGGAGACTGTTTGGTTACACAAGCTCACCTGAATGTTCAAAGCACACATAATGTGGAGAGACTGTTTGGTTACACAAGCTCACCTGAATGTTCAAAGCACACATAATGTGGGGAGACTGTTTGGTTACACAAGCTCACCTGAATGTTCAAAGCACACATAATGTGGAGAGACTGTTTGGTTACACAAGCTCACCTGAATGTTCAAAGCACACATAATGTGGAGAGACTGTTTGGTTACACAAGCTCACCTGAATGTTCAAAGCATACATAATGTGGGTAGACAATGTGGTTACACAAGCTCACCTGAATGTTCAAAGCACACATAATGTGGAGAGACTGTTTGGTTACACAAGCTCATCTGAATGTTCACAGGACACATAATGCGGGTAGACAATGTGGTTACACAAGGTCACCTGAATGTTCAAAGCACACATAATGTGGGTAGACTGTTTGGTTACACAAGCTCAACTGAATGTTCAAAGCACACATAATGTGGAGAGACTGTGTGGTTACACAAGCTCACCTGAATGTTCAAAGCACACATAATGTGGAGAGACTGTGTGGTTACACAAGCTCACCTGAATGTTCACAGCTCACATAATGTGGGGAGACATTGCGGTTACACAAGCTCACCTGAATGTTCACAGCTCACATAATGTGGGGAGACTGTTTGGTTACACAAGCTCACCTGAATGTTCAAAGCACACATAATGTGGGGAGACTGTTTGGTTACACAAGCTCACTTGAATGTTCAAAGCACACATAATGTGGAGAGACTGTTTGGTTACACAAGCTCACCTGAATGTTCAAAGCACACATAATGTGGAGAGACTGTTTGGTTACACAAGCTCACCTGAATGTTCAAAGCACACATAATGTGGGGAGACTGTTTGGTTACACAAGCTCACCTGAATGTTCAAAGCACACATAATGTGGAGAGACTGTTTGGTTACACAAGTTCACCTGAATGTTCAAAGCACACATAATGTGGGGAGACTGTTTGGTTACACAAGCTCACCTGAATGTTCAAAGCACACATAATGTGGAGAGACTGTTTGGTTACACAAGCTCACCTGAATGTTCAAAGCACACATAATGTGGAGAGACTGTTTGGTTACACAAGCTCACCTGAATGTTCAAAGCATACATAATGTGGGTAGACAATGTGGTTACACAAGCTCACCTGAATGTTCAAAGCACACATAATGTGGAGAGACTGTTTGGTTACACAAGCTCACCTGAATGTTCAAAGCACACATAATGTGGGGAGACTGTTTGGTTACACAAGCTCACCTGAATGTTCAAAGCACGCATAATGTGGAGAGACTGTGTGGTTACACAAGCTCACCTGAATGTTCACAGCTCACATAATGTGGGGAGACATTGTGGTTACACAAGCTCACCTGAATGTTCACAGCACACATAATGCAGGGAGACAATGTGGTTACACAAGCTCACCTGAATGTTCAGAGCACACAGACTGTGGGGAGACAATGAGATTACACAAGCTCACCTGAATATTTACAGCTCACATAATGTATGGAGACAAAGTGGTTACACAAGCTCACCTGAATGTTCAAAGCAAACAGAATGTGGGTAGACAATGTGGTTACACAAGCTCACCTGAATGTTCAAAGCACACAGAATGTGGGGAGACAATGTGGTTACACAAGCTCACCTGAATGTTCACAGCTCACATAATGTGGGGAGACAAAGCGGTTACACAAGCTCACCTGAATGTTCACAGCACACATAATGTGGGTAGACAATGTGATTACACAAGCTCACCTGAATGTTCAAAGCACACATACTGCGGGGAGACAATGTGGTTACACAAGCTCACATGAATGTTCACAGCTCACATAATGTGGGGAGACAATGTGGTTACACAAGCTCACCTGAATGTTCAAAGCACACAGAATGCGGGGAGACAATGTGTTTACACAAGGTCACCTGAATGTTCAGAGCACACATACTGTGGGGAGACAGTGTGATTACACAAGCTCACCTGAATGTTCACAGCTCACATAATGTGGGGAGACAAAGCGGTTACACAAGCTCACCTGAATGTTCACAGCACACAGAATGTGGGTAGACAATGTGGTTACACAACCTCACCTGAATGTTCAAAGCACACAGAATGTGGGGAGACAATGTGGTTACACAAGCTCACCTGAATGTTCACAGCTCACATAATGTGGGGAGACAATGTGGTTACACAACCTCACCTGAATGTTCACAGCACACAGAATGTGGGTAGACAATGTGGTTACACAAGCTCACCTGAATGTTCAAAGCACACATAATGCGGGGAGACTGTTTGGTTACACAAGCTCATCTGAATGTTCACAGCTCACATAATGTGGGGAGACATTGTGGTTACACAAGCTCACCTGAATGTTCAAAGCACACATAATGTGGAGAGACTGTGTGGTTACACAAGCTCACCTGAATGTTCACAGCACACATAATGTGGGTAGACAATGTGGTTACACAAGCTCACCTGAATGTTCAGAGCACACTGAATGCGGGGTGACTGTGTGGTTACATAAGCTCATCTAAATGTTCAAATCACACATAATGTGGGGAGACTATGTGGTTACATAAGCTCATTTAACTGTTCACAGCACACGGAATGTGGGGAGAGTGTTTGATTACACAAGCTCACCTGAATGTTCAAAGCACACATAATGTGGAGAGACTGTTTGGTTACACAAGCTCACCTGAATGTTCACAGCACACAGCTTGTGGGTAGACAAAGTGGTTACACAAACTCACCTGAATGTTCACAACACACAGAATGTGGAGAGACTGTTTGATTACACAAGCTCACCTGAATGTTCACAGCACACATGATGTGGGTAGACAATGTGGTTACACAAGCTCACCTGAATATTCAGAGCACACATAATGTGGGTAGACAATGTGGTTACACAAGCTCACATGAATGTTCAAAGCACACATAATGTGGAGAGACTGTGTGGTTACACAAGCTCATCTGAATGTTCACAGCACACAGAATGTGAGGAGACAATGTGGTTACACAAGCTCATCTGAATGTTCAAAGCACACATAATGTGGAGAGACTGTTTGGTTATACAAGCTCATCTGAATGTTCACAGGACACAGAATGTGGGGAGACAATGTGGTTACACAAGGTCATCTGAATGTTCAAAGCACACATAATGCGGGGAGACTATGTGGTTACACAAGCTCACCTGAATGTTCACAGCACACATAATGTGAGGAGACAATGTGGTTACACAAGCTCATCTGAATGTTCAAAGCACACATAATGTGGAGAGACTGTGTGGTTACACAAGCTCATCTGAATGTTCACAGGACACAGAATGTGGGGAGACAATGTGGTTACACAAGGTCATCTGAATGTTCAAAGCACACATAATGCGGGGAGACTATGTGGTTACACAAGCTCACCTGAATGTTCAACGCACACAGAATGTGGGGAGACTATGTGGTTACACAAGCTCATCTTAATGTTCAGAGCACACATAATGTGGAGAGATTGTTTGGTTCAAATCACACATAATGCGGGGAGACTATTAAGTTACACAAGCTCACCTGAATGTTCAAAGCACACATAATGCGGGGAGACTGTTTGGTGACATAAGCTCACCTGAATGGTCAAAGCACACATAATGTGCAGAGACTATTTGGTTACGCAAACTCACCTGAATGTTCAAAGCACACATAATGTGGAGAGACTGTTTGGTTACACAAGCTCACCTGCATGTTCACAGCACACAGAATGTGGGGAGACTATGAGGTTACACAAGCTCACATAAATGTTCACAGCACACAGAATGTGGAGAGACTGTTTGGTTACACAAGCTCCCTTGAATGTTCAGAGCACACAGAATGTGGGGAGACAATGTGGTTACACAAGCTCACTTGAATGTTCAGAGCACACATAATGCGGGGAGACTATGTGGTTACACAAGCTCACCTGAATGTTCAAAGTACACATAATGCGGGGAGACTATGTGGTTACACAAGCTCACCTGAATGTTCACAGCACATAGCATGTGGGGAGACAATGTGGTTACACAAGCTCACCTGAATGTTCACAGCACACATAATGCGGGGAGACAATGTGGTTACACAAGCTCACCTGAATGTTCAGAGCACACATAATGTGGGTAGACAATGTGGTTACACAAGCTCACTTGAATGTTCAGAGCACACATAATGTGGAGAGACTGTTAAGTTATACAAGCTCACCTGAATGTTCACAACACACATAATGTGGGGAGACTGTTTGGTTACACAAGCTCACCTGAATGTTCACAGCAAACATAATGTGGAGAGACTGTTTGGTTATACAAGCTCACCTGAATGTTCAAAGCACACATAATGTGGGTAGACAATGTGGTTACACAAGCTCACCTGAATGTTCAAAGCACACTTAATGTTGAGAAACTGTGTGGTTACACAAGCTCACCTGAATGTTCACAGCACACAGATTGTGGGGAGACAATGTGGTTACACAAGCTCATCTGAATGTTCAAAGCACGCAGAATGTCGGGAGTTACCCAAGCTCATCTGAATGTTCACAGCACACTGAAGTAACACCACCACAAATTGTCAGAGTCAGCTTTGTTTTTCAATACCTACTGCCGAGCCCCGGAATTCAATCGCTAGCAACGCGAGCTGTCAATTCGTGGAATGTAAGTTCGTGCCCAAGCTCGACCATAATGCTTTGCGATGTTTAAAAAGTATAATTCGTCTTGCACCGAAGGTCTATGTCGAAAACATGTCAATTGCTTGGAATGACTAAGGAAAGAACATGTATATCAATAGGAGTTGTTTGAGAACTTGTGTGAGAAAGCCAGGAAATACATGGGTAGGTGAACTAGCCTTCGGGACATGACTAACGAAATACATGGGTAGGTGAACTGGCCGTCGGGATATGACTAACGAAATACATGGGTATGTGAACTGGCCGCCGGGATATGACTAACGAAATGCATAGGTAGGTGAACTGGCCGCCGGGATAAGACTAACGAAATACATGGGTAGGTGAACTGGCCGCCGGGATATGACTAACGAAATACATGAGTAGGTGAACTGGCCACCGTGATAAACGAAATACATGGGTAGGTGAACTGGCCTCCGGGATATGACTAACAAAATACAAAGGCATCGTCTCATTTAGTCTATTTTTTGGAGTACCCACAACGCTGAGTTTCATTGAGTAAGAAGAGAAATAAAGATTGGTAAAGACATGCCATGAATTAAGTTTATTTAGCCTCGTCGTGCGGAGTTAACCCTTTCCCTCATATAGACGCTTTCTGACGCCTCTGCAGCAGACGGCTTTTTGAAAACATAGTGACAAAGAAGAAATTGCACAAAACGTGCAATTTCTCCTTTTGCCACAATGTTTTCCACTTTTTGTCATGGGTTATCCATTCAATTATAGAGATATTCTATGTTTTGATTAACTATTTGGCGAGCAGTGGGTTAAGAACAATTGACCCCTCATGCTTTAGTCAATCCTCTAATGCTATACTTGCAGATTGCCGCTCTTGGGGGATTCATCCTTTTCTTCGGATTTCTGGCGTTTAATGGCGGATCTCAGATCACCATATCTAATGACGGGGACGGGGCCGCCGTGAGCAGGGCTGTTGTCAACACCGTTATATCAGGATCCTTTGCTGCTTTCTCCTCGATGTTAATCAACAGAATTAACTTCTTCGGTAGCGCAAGATGGAGTTTACTCATCACGATCAACGGGGCGCTTACAGGAATGGTGCGTATGATGTCATGTATTAGTATCTTTACACGTTCCTCCTTCCAGACGCAGAAGCATACATATTTTGAAAAGGTTGTGGTAAAAAGAGAAAGTATTCAAAATGAGCAATTTCTCGTTTTGATTGTCACTATAAATGATAGTTTTATTGATGAATAGATTTGAAGAAGAAAACATCGTGACAAAAGGAGGAATCGCTTTTATTTAAACCGTCTGTTCCAGAGAACGGGTTGAAACTGGTGCGTTCTTAACAAAACGTGTAGATATGTACTGCAGAATAACAACGGTTGACGACTCTACATCAGACGACTTTTAAAACACTTTTGGGGTAATATCAAACAAACAGCTACCCAATACTTGTAAACACATTTATTATGCTTTCTTCAGGTTGCCGTATGCGCTGGATGTGACCAACTGCATCCATGGGGCGCATGCGTTGTAGGAACTGTTTCCGGTATTATGCTCCATTTCTATTCGTTCGCTATGAAAAAAATCCAAGTCGATGATCCCCTTGACGCAGTGGCAGGTAAGATTGACTTGAAATTGTTTATTACCAACTTAGTATATATACTTACCAGGACTACAATATTTTCTTCCCCTGGCGGCCATTTTGAAAGGCTTTTTAAGTCGAAAGATGATAGCATATGAATAAACAATAACATGTATAGAAGAATGAAAGAACAATCTGAGCAAAAATATGTCTGTGTGTGTCGTACAATAAAAATGAGTCAACATGTAGAGCCTTTCTCCCTCTTTTCAGTACATTTCGGTGGTGGATCGTGGGGTGTTATAGCTATAGCCTTCCTACACAAGGAAAATGGTATCATATTTAACTGGAACAAGCGTTCTGGACTGGTAAGAATTATCGAAATATAGACGTATTTCAATTTAATACCCAAAATTCCTAATGTTCTACTTGCACAATATATATGGTCTGAAAATAGCACTGTGTAATGTTCTTAACCCTTTCCACTTGTAAACGCATTCTGACGCATCTGCAGGAGACGACTATTGAAAACATTTCGGCCTACTTTTGTTACAAGGTTTTCACCTGTCTTCAGTACTTACACTTCCGTTTATAGTGATTTTTAATATGTTTGGCTAAACGCTTTTCAATGTCGTCTGCTGCAGATGTGTTGTAGTGGGAACATTACAGTGTAAGTATTCCAAAAAAAGAGCCGTGGTCAGACTGGTGTAATGGCGAAAATACAGTCAGTACTAGGTAAACAAATGGTTTTATAGGGACTATTTGGCTATCTTCACCAGACTGCATTGTGACATCAAGTATTAAATGATTGCAATATATATAGAAAGACTTTTGATTTTATCATTCTGTTATGTTTTGACCTTGTCTGCTAGTGAAAATAGTGAAAGAATATGTGGAAAAACTATTTTTACCCAACCTGATTGTGTGCAAGAGTGACCATCTTAGCGGAGATATTTCTTTCTTTCATTATACATGCCACCCCCTCCTCCTCGCTTTCTTTTGATTATTTTAAGAGAGGCAACTCTTTTCAATGATATTAGGATTTATAGCTTGACTATTCGGAGTATAAGAGAACTATTGTACTCAACCTGGTGTCATATATTTCATCATAGCTCAGTTACTAATATATGCAGTTCAGTCGGTAGCGACGCGGGCTGTCAATCCAGGGGTTGTGAGTTCGAATACCAGCTCGGCCAACATTCTTTCCGACGTTTGACAAAAAGTCACTGTGACATGCGTCATTCCTCTTTAACCAATGGGCTGTTTAACAGTCTATGTGGACAAGCAGCCAGTTGCTTGGAAAGTATGTTGTGTGGTGTACTGGTGTAGGAAAACCAGGGAACGCATGAGTAGGTGAACTAGCCGCCGTGATATGACCGAAACATTGTTGTAAACGGCGTTAAACTCTAATCAATGACTAGATGTATTGTTTTCTACAATGCTTTCCAACTATCACACCTTTGTAAATAGCCAAGTAAATTAACTCTATCAGGCATATACTACACGTTAGGGCCCTTTTTTATTCTGGTTAAAGTTATTCGTGCAACTACATTGAGAGTCCATATCTCAGTTACTATAGATACATTGCATTGAAACTTTCCAGTAGTGCTTCCCAACTATCACATTCATGTAATTAACCACGTTAGATATATTGTTTCCTTTGATCATTGTAAACATTTGGTTGAGTCCTTTTTATTTACATAAAAATAAAGAATGAATTTAATTGCTTTTATTTGACCTTTAGACGTATTTAAATATCATACCTCAAGTGCCTGAACTACTTTTTGCAAAATATCTTAATTGCAAATAGCACTGTGTAGTGTTCTTAATAGATGACGCAACTTACCTTGTCATATTTATATCAGGAACGTAGAACGTGGAATCATGTCATTTATTATGGATTGATTCATAAGAGTTAAACGGCGTTTGTAACAACTGTACTGTTATACCATAGTGGTTGTTTTCCATTTCATGTGCTTTCTTGCTTTCATGCACCAGTGCTTCAAAAACGTCTTCCCCTGGCAACTGGATACCCTTAGCCCATTGATAGAAGACGCTGGTCACATGGACGCCAGTCACGATGATACCCCCAGTCACGATGATACCCATCAAAAAGACGCTAGTCACGATGACGCCAATCCAAAAGACTCTAGTAACGTGACGCCAATCACAATGAAGCTATTTACAATAACAACAATCACGTCAGTTCAATGTTACCAGTCATATAATGACGCCAATCACAATAGAGCTTATCAAAATTACGTCAATTTTAATGTCACCAGTTACATTGACGCAATAACGCCAATCAAAGTGAAACTTGTAACCATGACGCCAATTTAAATGACGCATGTCGCGATGACACTAGTCACAAAGAGACCAGTCATAACTTATATAATCTCAATGACGCCGGTTACATAACTATCCAGGAAAGACAGTAATAGAGCTAGAATAGGGATGAAAGAAATCTGCATCAGAAGAATAAGCAACGCTATACTTAAACAAACGACGGATTGATTATTTGGTTGTTCGAATGTTGGTTTGTGTCAGTAGAACTTGAAGGTTTATCCTGAAAATACTCGCGTCTTCAAAGGCTAAATAGAGCTTTTTTAAGGTTGCAAGAAGAAGGCTGACGTAAATAATTAATCTGTATACATCTGTTCTATGTTTTCAGATGTTAGCCTGGCAGTTTGCTGGTCTGGCTGTTATTATAGGATGGACAGCCGGTTTATGTTTACTGTTGTTTGGAATCTTAAAACTCACCAACAAACTACGTGTCTCCGAGGAAATCGAAATCAAAGGTACACAAATATAAAACAAGAAGAATTTTGATGCAAAACATCAAAGACGCCGCGCATGATTTTAAAGCATGACTTAAAGGAAGCAGATGCAGTTCAGTACATTTAAATAACCTGTGCAAGCAGACAGGATGTAAATATTTCGAACTGGAAGGCCAAATGTCCCTTTATGTTAAACAAGAAGGCCAAGATGTGCCTATATTGCTCACCTGGCTACCATAGCCTATATAAAAAGGTTACCAAGAGCAGAAAGGGTCAAAACTGACGTAGGGATTAAACGTTTTATATGCTACGATCTATGTGATATTCCGCATGTGAAGTCTAGTCGTGAAATGACAAGTTTAGTTCTGAAACCATTTGGTTTCCGTTTTGCTTAAAATTCACTGTAACTATAATGTGTCATACAAGCTGAAGTTTCTCAAGTGTTTGTTTTTTTACCAATAAACTGTTTTAAATCCTCTAACTAGATCCATTAGATAAAAAACAAACATAGGTGCTTAAATATTAACATATATTAAGGTTTATTGCCTTTAGTTATAAGTTAAGTGTGACACAAGCTTTGGAAGGAGAGGGGGGGAGTCTATTCTCCATCCAGTTTAGCAGAAGTATGATAGCAAAAGCGGGAGTATATAAACAAAAACTACGAAGTAATTAAAAAAAAAAAGAAGATATTTATAATCAAGATTGAGCATTATGAAAGTTCACATGTATAGTCAACATATATCAAGAATTATTAAGTCTGTTTTGTTTGTTTGAAAAATATCCCTTTAATTGTTTTGAACATGCAAGTATAGAAAACTGAAAAATAAACAAAAGAAAATGGTCAAGTCAGTTCCTCAAGAGCAAAGAGCGAAAACCAGTTGGTACGAATCGTTCATCTCGAACGAAACATGAAAAACCGGGTACGAATCCAATGAATTTTAGAAATCGGATGAAATCGTGAAAACAGCGAAGTATTCATAACGGAAGGAAGCAGAGACAACTTAATTACTCTATGGGAACCGGTGACACCTTGTCGTCTATTCAATAAGCATGACCAAAATCGCCAAGCGATGACATGCTGCATTTACAAATAGAACGGGTCACGTTACGGCCATGCCTATTGCATAGTTGGGTTAACGTTGTTTTTACAGTTTCTAGAAGTATACTGTAATATGTAGTAATTAAAATAAATCATCATTGATTTTTTAAAGATAACCCATTTATTTTAAAATTCAATATTGTAAATAGGCAAAAACATCGCCAGATTTTTTTTTTGAGCTTTGATGAATCGGGTCGTAAACCAAACTATAAAAAGAACGTAGCCTAGGAGGTTAGGGGAAAGTTATTAAATACCCATTAGATGTGTCTAAAAGTTTGTAATAACGGTAGAAGACATGCCTATTTTCAGTAATTTTTATCTTTTTGTGTCTTAAATCATTTTATACAATTTATTGATTCATAAAGGTTTTTTTATTTTTTCAGACAATAAACAGAGGCTTTTTTAACAATAATAACATTGGTTTCTCCCTTTTCGATTACGTCAACACATGGTACAAAATTAAAACCTATCCCATACTGACGCCGCGCTTCCACGCGGCGTCAATAACCATTGTAGATCCCGATCAGCATGTATTTTCTTGTTCTTTACAAAGAAACGTTTTTGAGTGTTCTGACAACATGTGTTCACTGAAGATAATATGGAAGAGAAAGCCAACTCTAATCTACAAATCTTTACGCAGGTTAATTTTCATGAAGCGTCGATCATACATGTATTAAGAATTGTTTAGATGTGGAAAGCTTTCATTGCTGAATTAAACTTAACCTTTTGAAGATTTTTATGGATATCAAACTAAGAATAGTGAATCTAATAAAAGGGTGCGGATTCGCCTGCTGGTCTTGCGCTATACTGGTGACACAGGTTTTAAAAAAATCGGTTCAAAGAGTCAATGGTTTAACATATGAACATATGATGTAAGATTGATTAATTTAAATTATTAATCTTGTTTTGAAAACATGCTTCCAAACCAGCGTTCAATCAACTGTATCTTAGATAGTGAAAACCAATTTCAAACAGGTCAAATGCTATTGATTTGCACGAATGCATACGGGGGACGATATACTGGTTTTTTTACGGTAACATACTTGGGTTTTCAGAGAAAAATACTTGGGTTTTTGCGGGAACATACTCAGGTTTATATTGGAAGAATACTTGGGTTTTTACAGGAACAAACTTGGGTTTTTTCGGGAACATACTTGGGGTTTTACTGGAACATACTTGGGTTTTTCAAAGAACATACTTGGGGTTTTAAGGGAACGTACTTGGGTTTTAGCGGGAACATACTTGGGTACTTGATTTTTTGCGGGAACATGCTTGAATTTTACCGGGAATATACTTTATATTTATATATAGTTTATACGGGAACATACTTGGGTTTTTGCTGGAACATACTTAGATTTTCACGGGAGCATACTCGGATTTTTACGGGAACATACTTGGAATCTCGCGAAACATGTATTGGTTTCATTGGCTATTAAATGTAGTATTGAATAGAATTGTTGTCGATATTAATTTACACACATACCTACTATATATGACGATCAATGACGAAAGTTGAATATAGCTTATAGTTTTGTTTACATTCTATGGCAAGATAATCGAAAGTCGAATTAAAATAAAATTCACTGTATTATTTTCCCATAACACTAAGTACATGTTTACAATTATTTCAGGTCTTGACATTCCAAAACACAATGAACCGGCGTACCCAGTAGAATCGTACGGCCATGGACATATAGAGAACATTTTACAAATCATGGAAACTAACCCCACCCAAGTCACACAACGTAAGATATATTTCACAGGTGGTCTTTATGTGTAGGGTAATTTCTGCCGAAAATGAGTTATTTGGGAAGCTGAAAGTGTGGTTGCTATAGACAGGCAATTGCTAGTACAAGCATGTGCCTCTAACACATGTGTAACTGTATGTAAAAGGGCGTTCTGTCATTACTGTCAAGTTTAATGGGAACATTTTGTTCTTTCAAAATTCGTGCTTCCTCCACGCCTCCACGCCTTGGTAACCTCTAGTTGAAGGATGTCAATCATTGCTTTAGAAATGAAGAGTAATCACTCCTTATTTATATGATTTGTTTTATGTGTGTGCCGAGCCCCAGTAGCTCAGTTCGAATCCCAGTTTGGCCAACATTCTTTCCGTCGTTTGACAAAAGTCACATTTTGACATGCGTCATTCTTCTAAAACCAATGGGCTTGTTTAACAGTCTATGTGGAAAAGCAGCCAGTTGCTTGGAAAGTATGTTGTGTGGTGTACCGTTGTGGGAAAAATGTGAACTGGTCGTGTGAAAAATTGTTTAAAACGGCGTAAAAATCCTAATCAATCATTCAGTCAATCAAATTATGTGCATTAGTAGTCTATGTCTCTGCTTACAGCTACGTTAAAGATAGTTCTGCCGTTGCTGTCAGGATTATTGGATGCTTGCTATTCTTTGGAAGTCGCTTGCTTTCTCTGTGTCTTAGTTACTTCTATTTCATGCATGTAATTAATTGCTTAAGAATTGAAGATTAACCAATACTTCTAAGCGACTTTTCTAAGCGACTTTCTCACGTGTTTATTTTATTAGCGATCACAAGTAACGCACAATATCATACATATCCTAGCCAAGTACTGGTTTGTTTATCGAGTGATCATGAATAAGTAAGCTGTCTGTCGGATATAACTGAAATATTGTAAAAAACGGCGTAAAACATGAAAATAAAACTGAATCCTTTTTAGTAGTATTGTCATGGATATATCGTATTGTAGAGATAAAATGTGAAAAAGTAAGCTTACTGCCTTAGTCTAACATATTACATATTGCTTTAAATATGTCCCCCTTGCACACACATTATGATGCAACAGACGACTTTTGAAAACAGTGTGGCAAAATGAGAAATTTGTCATTTTGAAACAATGTTTCATCTCTCTTCAAAAATTGTTACCGTATGTTTAACCGTATGTTTTACCGTATTTTGTACCTATGTTTTACCGTATGTTTTACCTGGATGTGTTACCGTACGTTTTACCGTATGTTTTAGAATACAATACACCAAAAAAAATCCTTCTTTGTTTCCATGTAAATCGACCAGTTTCAGTCCTCGATTATCACACTTTCTAAGCATTTCTCATGTAGAACACCATATATCATTGAAAAGAGTTACCTCCTAGCTTTAAAACAATCCAAAGAACATTTGCGGTCATGCATTATGCAGGAAAGAAATCACCAGGCGAAAATAACAGCCGTCATTTTGGACTAAATCGGGCCCGGACAAAACCAGTCTTTAGCATTCTCTACTTTCACTTTCAAACAAGGTCAAAATACTAAAAGTGATCAAATCAATCATTTCAAGTGCATCCTATACACATTCACAATGCATTTAAACTCAATGCCATTTATTCAATACATTCTGGTGATGGTATACACTTATTTCTACGCAAACAAAAGTTGTTTTTTAGGGACTATATATATAGTACTGTAGATCAGCAAGTCACCGGATGTATTTAGCGTAATTTGACCTTTACTGTATGTTTTATCTGGATTTATTACCGTATGTTTTACATGGATGTATTACCGTATGTATTACCGTATGCTTTACCTGGATGTATTAACGTATGTATTACCGTATGTTTTACCGTATGTTTTTACCTGGATGTATTAACGTATGTTTTAGCTTGATGTTTTACCGTATGTATTACCGTATGTATTACCGTATGTTTTACCTGGATATTTTACCTGGATGCTTTACCGTATGTTTTACCGTATGTTTTACTGTATATTTTACCTGTATGTTTTACCGTATGTTTTACCTGGATGTTTTACCGTATGTTTTATCTGGATGTTTTACCGTATGTTTTACCTGGATGTTTTACCTGGATGTTTTACCTGGATGTTTTACCGTATGTTTTATCTGGATGTTTTACCGTATGTTTTACCTGGATGTTTTACCGTATGTTTTACCGTATGTTTTACCTTATGTTTTACCGTATGTACCTCGATGTTTTACCGTATGTTTTATCGTATGTTTTACCGTATGTCTTACCTGGATGTTTTACCGTATGTTTTGCCGTATGTTTTACCATATGTTTAACCGTATGTTTTACCGCATGTTTTACCTGGATGTATTACTGTATGCTTTACCTGGATGTATTAACGTATTTATTACCGTATGTTTTACCGTATGTTTAACCTATGTTTTACCGTATGTTTTACCTGGATGTATTACCGTATGTATTACCGCATGTATTACTGTATGTATTACCGTATTTTTTACCTGGATATTTTACCTAGACGTCTTACCGTATGTTTAACCGTATCTTTTACCTGGATGTTTTACCATATGTTTTACCTGGATGTTTTACCTGGATGTTTTACCGTATGTTTTACCGTATGTTTTACCTTATGTTTTACTGTATGTACCTCAATGTTTTACCTCAATGTTTTACTGTATGTTTTACCTATGTTTTACCGTATGTTTTACCATATGTTTTACCGTATGTTTTACCTATGTTTTACCGTATGTTTTACTGTATGTTTTACCGTATGTTTTACCTGGATGTATTACAGTATGTATTACTGTATGTTTTATCTTGATGTTATGTATTACCATATGTTTTACCTGGATATTTTACCTATTTATTTACCGTATGTTTTACCTGGATGTTTTACCTAGCTGTTTTACTGTACGTTTTACCTGGATGTTTTACCGTATGTTTTACCGTATGTTTTACCATATGTTTTGCCGTATGTTTTACCGTATGTTTTACTGGATGTTTTACCGTATGTTTGACCGTATGTTTTACCGAATGTTTTACCGTATGTTTCACCGTATGTTTTACTGTATGTTTTACCGCATGTTTTACCTGGATGTATTACCATATGTTTTACCGTATGTTTTATTGTATGTTTTACCTATGCTTTACCGTATGTTTTACTGTATGTTTTACCTCGATGTTTTACCGTATGTTTTACCGTGTGTTTTACCGTATGTTTTACCGCATGTTTTACCTGGATGTATTACCGTATGTTTTACCGTATGTTTTATTGTATGTTTTACCTATGTTTTACCGTATGTTTTACCGCATGTTTTACCTGAATGTATTACCGTATGTTTTACTGTATGTTTTATTGTATGTTTTACCTATGTTTTACCGTATGTTTTACTGTATGTTTTACCTTGATGTTTTACCATATGTTTTACCGTATGTTTTAACGTATGTTTTAACGTATGTTTTAACGTATGTTTTACCTGGATATATTACCGTATGTTTTAGCGTATGTTTTACCTGGATGTTTTTTATCTGGATGTTTTACCTGGATGTTTTACTGTATGTTTTACCTCGATGTTTTACCGTATGTTTTACTGTATGTTTTACCGTATGATTTATAGTATATTTTACCGTATGTTTAACCGTATGTTTTACCTTATGTTTTACTGTATGTTTTACCTCGATGTTTTACCGTATGTTTTACCGTATGTTTTACCTCTATGTTTTACTGTATGTTTTACCGTATGATTTATCGTATATTTACCGTATGTTTTACCGTATGTTTTACCTTATGTTTTACCATATGTTTTCAACGTCGTCTGCTGCATATTCTTTGGAAAGGTCTTAAACGCTTCACAACAAACATAACTACTTTAGCACTAAAACACCATTATCTGTAAAATACAATCATCTTGAACATAAATTATTGGAACCTTTAAGCATATTTGTTTAGTTTTCTTACCAAAACTAGTGAGAAATTTGTTTTAACTTGACATCATCTCATTTTCAGTGTTCGAGAGCATTCGAAGGGCTAGTATTTGTCCTCCTGTTCCAACTGGTAGGTCGAACGGGATTCCGCTTGATATATAAACATATACACGTATATACGTTAGTGTTGATGTATAAACATATACTGGTATATACGTTAGTGTTGAAATTTAAACATATACTCGTATAAACGTTAGTGTTGTAATATAAGTATATACTCGTATAAACGTTAGTGTAGAAATATATATAGGATCCATCATGAGTTTTCTTTGGAGATCAAGATTTCTTAAATGAGTCTAGAAAAAGACGGTTATTAACCGAGCCTCTTGGCGAGGTTAATAACTCTCTTTTTCGAGACGAATTTAAGAAATCTTCTCCAAAGAAAAACGAGTGATGGATTCTTTTTATCACCTAAACAGTGTGTTTTAATGAAAAATATTGACAACATCAAAACAAAGACCGAATAACCTATTCTTCATGAGAACTTGTGATTCACCGCATAAAAAAGTAGTCCTCATCAGTTTTGAATAAGAAGAGAAAAAAACAACAATGTTTTAAACAATTAAGACTCGTTATTTATTCAAAATAACGTATTATTGCAATTTTCAATGTGTAAAATTTAACAACTTAACAATAAACATAATAAAGATAAACGTCATCAGTAGTCGCGTGTATGACGTGTTTTTGTTATCACACATGTTGGATATCGTTGTTCCGTGATTTGTTCTCAACTTGAAAATAAGGGTATTTATGTGATAAAAACATATACTCGTATATACGTTAGTGTTGATATATAAAAACATATTCATATATACGTTAGTGTTGATATATAAACATATACTCGTATATACGTTAGTGTTGAAATATAATCATATACTCGTATATACGTTAGTGTTGAAATAGTATTAGTTACACAGTGTGCTAGTGACCTAATACGGTATATACGGTGTCAGTAAAACTTTCATATGGGGCGAGAGCGCAGCTCGAGCCCCATATGAAATTTACTGACACCGTATTAGGTCACTAACACACTGTGTAACGAATATATCCTACCGACTATCTTGATCAGCATTGCTGATTGATATGTAGTACAGTACATATGTAGATTCTTTATATCCATGTTTTGTGATGTTGATTATGTATCATTACATGCATATCTACCCCCATATCTGCAGTAGTGTTACCTTTATTTGATGGAAAATATTCTGGATCAAATATGCATATATATATATAATGCAGGATATCTAACCTGATAATCTACATAGGTGTGGTAGTGGGCAGGGTTGTAGAAAGTTTCAATACAATACATCAGGTGAATACTATTATTATACCTCACGTGCTTTTTTCCCTATATAAAATTCCCATACCGCATCAGTGAACAAACACATGTTACCTATGTACTCCTATGTACCCCTGTAAGTCTAAAAATAGATTATTGGGTTTCAAATAAAATTTCCATTGCATCACGATTCTATTGGTCGGTATAGACCACATGACCTTTGTCTTTTAGTTTCGTCTATCACTACGTCACTTTTGTCATATCCTTATATTACGTCATGCACGTTCCGATGACGTCAATTTAGCCAAACAAATATTAGGCTCCCGGTGACCGTGTATGGATTATACACCGTCACCGCGTGACGTCGCTTGACCAATGAAATACGCAGATTTATGTAGGAGGTCGGATATAAGTATATGTTAGCGTTGATATATAAACATATACTCGTATATACGTTAGTGTTGATATATAAACATATACTCGTTTATCATATAACTTGCACTCCAGGAGTGACATAAAGCAGTGACATAAATATCATATGTAACTAGTTACATAAATAGCCGACTCACAGCACGTATGTGACGTCACTCCAGTGTGACGTCACTTTAAATGACATCATATTGTTTACAATTGTTCTGAATTTCGGCATTTATTAAAAATATATTTTAAAGAGAATAAATCTAGATAAATGAAATGTTATAAGTGCCTTAATTGTTGCTAATTTTGTATAAAATCAAAAGGTTATTAATAGGGACTACATTTTGCAGTTGAAGTATGCATTTGAACTTCGGCGTGAACTTCGGTCACTGTTTATATGAGGACGAAGAAAGATCGATTTAAAGATTGAAAACAATCTTTTTATGGTGTTATGTGATAAATAGAATCTTACATTCGTGCTTATTTGCTATTGTTGTTATGAAACTCGTCGACTGAAACGAATATGACGCTCGGCAGAGCCTCGCGTCATATTATTTCAGTCGACTCGTTTCATATAAACAATAACAAATAAGCACTCATGTAATATCCTCTATATATACGTTAGTATTGAAATATAAACATATACTCGTATATACGTTAGTGTTGATATATATAGAGGATATTACATGAGTGTTCATTCAATACGACATTTTATTAAACGAGTTTTCTAAAATTGATAAAAACGAGCCTTGGCGAGTTTTTAGCAATTTTAGAAAGCGAGTTTAATGAAATTTTGTATTGAATGACAACGAATGTTATATAGAGAATATTATGTCCCTGACGTAAGATATGAACTTTATCTGACGAGGTTGGGAGAATTGATAATTGGCGAGCCTTTGGCGAGACAATTATCCTTTCTCACAGCCGAGTCTGATAAAGTTCATATCTTACGTCAGGGACGTAATATTCTATTTATCTTGCATGTAAAATAAGGGATTCAGGTAAATCTACATTGATTTTAACTAGTTTTAATAAATAACATACAAAATTACAAAAGCCCATTCATGAATGACCTCACCTAAAATAGAATGACGTCACGCGCGTGCATAAATCTGCGCCGAATTACATTGTGTACACACGACATACGGAAGCTAAAGAGTTCCGACTTCAACTCCATATTTCTCGATTATTACTACTTAATTTGTATATCTGGTGTGACGTAATACCTTAAAATGCCAATATTAACTCGAACATATTCTTAGTAGAAGTGTAAGTATTGCGGATTGGCGGTCGCTTCAGTACACACGATAGGTCAACATGTATGTCAACCGCCGTGTTTTGAAAATGAATAGTTGTGTTGGATCTGAAAGTCAATGTATAAAGTTAGTTCAGGCTAAGGAAGTTCAAGTAACACTCAAAGTTTAAATACAGATGACTATATTCAAGACAAGTGTGATGCTCAGGCTTAGTCGTCGTTTAAATTGGAGACATTCATTTTTGGAAAAGGATACCATCACTGTTGTGGGTAGACATGTCGAAGACACGTTACGAAACTTTTAGTTTTTAGAATCATGTAAACACTAGCTGTACGTAAATGATAAGTTATTTAACTAGAAGAAACATTTTCTGGATATCTCGCCTTTATCTAAACGTAAAATGATTTTCTGTCGGAACTGCTGTATGGAAGAGGAATCCGTGGGTAGATGAGGATCGATGTTCGTGAACCCTTTCTCGTAGTAAAACACAGACTGACGATAGAAATTAAACATTTGTCGTTTAACGTGGAGTCATTTAAGTGCATTAAAATGACTTGTGGAAACATAGATATGCTTCTCATTATAGGACATTACTCGCTTCAGATTGTATTTAAACAAGGTTACCTATGAACTGATCACGTGAGAATAAACAGGTCTATGTATGCGACATTTTCAACGAAAAAAGACAGTTCATCAAGTAAGACTGAACATGCAGATCCCGTGTGATTTATATAACGATATTCTTTTCGATTTGTATTTGCATTGTAAAATGTGTTTAAATGTAATTAAAACAATAATAACTTTATTTCTGATTGTTATTTTATGTTTGTTCATTGCTTTGACTGTTATACTATCAACATAATTGAGCCGTTCCACGATAAAAAAAAACATTATGGATTCTGCGTAATGTATCAATCCAGATCAGCCTGCGCAGGCTAATCCGGTCCGACACATTCCGTCTCAGGGGGATAGAGGTATTGAGCAATGATTCCTTAAACAGAAAATCCACAGGAGGCGAAACGTATCTGACCGGGTTAGCCTGCGCGGCATGCTGAGGCTGATCCGGTTCGATAATTTTCTGGTGGAACGGCTCATTTATATTTCAGAAAAAGTAGTTCCAGCGATTACGTCATTTCTAAAAATAAGTAGACTGATAAAGATAAAAGTTTATCATACCAGTAGACATGTAAACAAAAGGTTTATCATACCAGTGTTATACGTCACGTAATCTGCTCATTGCATGATAAATTCTATTTATATCATAAATTCCAATTCGACGATTATTACTGCAAAATGTATATAACGTCGCTATATAGCGCGGTCATTTTCAATGCTTTTCATTATGACGTTACGTTGCATTGTTATTACACTAGTTATAATATATATATATATAGGTACTACCTATTTACGAAAAGATGATTGTAAAAAGATTTAAAGAGCAAACTTTGGCAATAAAAATGATTTATAAGTAATTGACTAGACCATAATAATGTTAATCTCAAGTTTTTCGCATGATCACAAAAAGTTCGGAATTCGTTTTTCTGCCGTCTATTATTACGAACAGAAAATAATAAAGTAAAGACTTTCAGAAAATCAATGAAAAACATTTATAATGAACCAGGTTTAAACATGAGGGCCAAGATGCTTAAGGTCCTTAATCAATTACCTGTATTATAGTAAAGAAGCAAATGTATAACAGCCATTTTCTGATGCCATCTGGCAACTACCTTTTTAAACCAGTCAATATGACAGGAACAAGTTATGTAAGAAGTCACATTTCTGCTTAACCCTTTCGCTAATAAAGACGGTTTCTGACTCCTTTGCAGCAGACGACTTAGGATAAGATTGTCGCCAAAGGTATGACTTGGCCTTAGGCGTATGAATGTTACGTAACCAAATACTGCTGCTTCTATTTGGCGCCAAATGACTAGCGTTATGACGTCAAAACCGTTGACGTGACGTCATTTTCCTAGTATTCGGTCTCATTTTTTTTTAAATTCCTAGTATTAAACCCACTTTAAATTCCAAAGATGTTAATCTAAAAAAAGTAGTTCCGGCAAAAATGATATCATCACTAGTGATGATATAAAAAAAACTAAAAGTTTTATCGTCACAGTGTTAGTTATCATTTTTTTAAAAATTGATATTGATTTTATGTCATTTAAATTTCAATGCAAAATTTGGATAGGTATGTAATAAAAACATATACATACGTGTTGATATATAAATATATACTCGTGCATACATAAGGGTTGATATAAAAATCATATAATAAGTATTGATATATAAGCACATACTTGTTAGTGTTGATATAAAAAACATATAATCGTACATACATTAGTGTTGATATATAAACATATACTCTTACATACATTATTGTTGATATATAAACATATACTTTTACATACATTATTAGTGATATATAAACATATACCCGTATATTCATTAGTCTTAATATATAAACATATACCCGTATATACATTAGTGTTGATATATAAACATATAACCGTATACACATTAGTGTTGATATTTAAACATATACTCGTATATACACTAGTGTTGATATATAAACACATACATAAGTGTTGATATATAAACATATACATACGTGTTGATGTATAAACATATACTTGTATATGCATAAGTGTTGATATATAAACATATACATAAGTGTTGACATATAAACATATACATAAGTGTTGATATATAAACATATACATAAGTGTTGCTATATAAACATATACCCGTATATACATACGTGTTAATATATAAACACTAATACATAAGTATTAATATATAACCATATACTCGTATATACATTATTGTTAATATATAATCATATACTCGTATAAACATTAATATTTGCTTAACATTTTCCCATATCTACGAACAAATCTGCAGCAGACGACTTTGGACTTTGGAACATTTCTTAGAACAAAAGTATAATTTTTGAAAAAAGTTGAAAACATTTTGGCAAAAGGTTAAATAGCTCGAGATGACAACTTGATATTAAACGTCCAAATACTAAACTTGAATAAGGATATTATTTTCTAAATAAGTTTGAAGTTTTCTTTATCCCTATGTTATAGAAAAGAGGACCAAATAAAAAAAATGGAATATTATTACTGAAACAATTATTCTTTAGTTTTGTAAATTATTTCTGATGACAAACATAACGATAAGTAGAGAGAATTCGTTACAAACTGTTTCATAAAGAAAACGAAACATACATTGATAGTGGACTTTTAAATGAACTGAACTAAATCTTCGCCCCGGGCAGGGATTAGCCGGCACCTTACCTGTATTTTTTGCCGATTGTCCTACATCGTTTTTTATCCCAAAAATCAAAATGTGGGACAACCGGAAATAAACCTATAAACCATTTGAATCTATCATTCTGGTTTGGTGGTCTCGATTTTATTTTAATTCGAAAGCAAGAACACAAATTACCTCGAGTTATCCACGTGTTGTTTGGTGATCAATGGATATATGCAACAATCGTTAATACGATGTATTCGTATGTTAGTGTTTGGTTTTCAATGACTATATGCAACAATCGTTAATACGATATATTCGTATGTAAGTGTTTGTTATGTTTGGTGATCGATGGATATATGCAACATTCGTTAATGCGATGTATTCGTATGTTACTGTTTGTTATGTTTGGTGATCAATGGATATATGCAACATTCGTTAAAACGAAGTATTCGTATGTTAGTGTTTGTTATGTTTGGCAATCAATGGATATATGCAACATTCGTTAATGCGATGTATTCGTATGTTACTGTTTGTTATGTTTGGTGATCAATGAATATATGCAACATTCGTTAATGCGATGTATTCGTATGTTACTGTTTGTTATGTTTTTTTGATCAATGAATATATGCAACATTCGGTAATACGATATATTCGTATGTTAGTGTTTGGTGTTCAATGAATATATGCAACATTCGTCAATACGAAGTATTCGTATGATAGTGTTTTTATGTTTGGTGATCAATGGATATATGCAACATTCGTTAATACGAAATATTCGTATATTAATTTTTGTTATGTTAGGTGATCAATGGATATATGCAACATTCGTTTATACGAAGTATTCGTATGTTAGTGTTTATTATGTTTGGCAATCAATGGATATATGCAACATTCGTTAATATGAAGTATTCGTATGTTAGTGTTTGTTATGTTTGGCAATCAATGGATATATGCAACATTCGTTAATACGAAGTATTCGTATGTTACTGTTTGTTATGTTTGGTGATCAATGAATATATGCAACATTCGTTAATGCGCTGTTTTCGTATGTTACTGTTTGTTATGTTTTTTTGATCAATGAATATATGCAACATTCGGTAATACGATATATTCGTATGTTAGTGTTTGGTGTTCAATGAATATATGCAACATTCGTCAATACGAAGTATTCGTATGATAGTGTTTTTATGTTTGGTGATCAATGGATATATGCAACATTCGTTAATACGAAGTATTCGTATATTAATGTTTGTTATGTTAGGTGATCAATGGATATATGCAACATTCGTTTATACGAAGTATTCGTATGTTAGTGTTTATTATGTTTGGCAATCAATGGATATATGCAATATTCGTTAATACGAAGTATTCGTATGTTAGTGTTTGTTATGTTTGGCAATCAATGGATATATGCAACATTCGTTAATACGAAGTATTCGTATGTTAATGTTTGTTATGTTTGGCAATCAATGGATATATGCAACATTCGTTATTACGATGTATTCGTATGTTAGTGTTTGTTATGTTTGGCAATCAATGGATATATGCAACATTCGTTAATACGAAGTATTCGTATGTTAGTGTTTGTTATGTTTGGCAATCAGTGGATATATGCAACATTCGTTAATACGAAGTATTCGTATGTTAATGTTTGTTATGTTTGGCGATCAATGGATGTATGCAACATTCGTTAATACGATGTATTCGTATGTTAGTGTTTGTTATGTTTGGCAATCAATGGATATATGCAACATTCGTTAATACGATGTATTCGTATGTTAGTGTTTGTTATGTTTGGCAATCAATGGATATATGCAACATTCGTTAATACGAAGTATTCGTATGTTAGTGTTTGTTATGTTTGGCAATCAATGGATATATGCAACATTCGTTAATACGAAGTATTCGTATGTTAATGTTTGTTATGTTTGGCGATCAATGGATATATGCAACATTCGTTAATACGATGTATTCGTATGTTAGTGTTTGTTGTGTTCGAGTAAATATTACACATTTGAGTTATCGCGAGTCCACTAGACTTTCTGTTGCCACCTTGCCTTGACCCAGATAAAACAATCTGATTAGCCATGCCATATACAGTCAGGCCTACATGTCATATACAGTCAGGCCTACATCTCATATACAGTAAGGCCTACATGTCATATACAGTCAGGCCTACATGTCATATACAGTCAGGCCTACATGTCATATACAGTCGGGCCTACATGGCATATACAGTCGGGCCTACTTGTCATATACTGTCGGGCCTACATGTCATATACAGTCGGGCCTACATGTCATATACAGTCAAGCCTACATGTCATATGGCATATACAGTCGGGCCTACATCTCATATACAGTCGGGCCTACATGTCATATACAGTCGGGCCTACATGTCATATACAGTCAGGCCTACATGTCATATACAGTCGGGCCTACATGTCATATACAGTAGGGCCTACATGTCATATACAGTCAGGCCTACATGTCATATACAGTCGGGCCTACATGTCATATACAGTCGGGCCTACATGGCATATACAGTCGGGCCTACATGTCATATACAGTCAGGCCTACATGGCATATACAGTTAGGCCTGCATGGCATATACAGTCAGTCCTACATGATATATACAGTCAGGCCTACATGGCATATACAGTCAGGCCTACATGGCATATACAGTCAGGCCTGCATATCATATACAGTCGGGCCTACATGTCATATACAGTCAGGCCTGCATGTCATATACAGTCAGACCTGCATGGCATATACAGTTAGGCCTACATGTCATATACAGTCAGGCCTGCATGGCATATACAGTCAGGCCTACATGTCATATACAGTCAGGCCTATATGTCATACACAGTCAGGCCTACATGTCATATATTGTTGGATGTCTTTTATATAAAAATGAGTTGAAAACATTTCGGCAAAAGGATAAATTGAGTGTTAGTCGTCTGCTGCAAATGCGTCTGCTTGTGGAAAAGGGTGAAACAAAAATACAGGCAACCTCGTGACCTAGTTTCTAAAGGACAACTGCGAATGAAGCCGAAGGTTGTAATACTCTTTATTCTGTATCGTACCATTTCAGAATACTTTTACAAGTAGCAGTTCGTATTTTAACGAATAATCTTTATTCTGTACTGTACCATTTCAGAATACTTTTGCAAGTAGCAGTTCGTATTTTAACGAATAATCTTTATTCCATAATTCCCCTTTTCAGAACGCGTCTACAGCGCTTGGCAAACAGTTCTAACTGTAACCAATGATTGTTGTTCTATAATTGCCTCTTTCAGAATGCTTAAATAAGAATTTTTAAATAAGAATTTTTAAATAAGAATGCTTAAATAAGAATGCTTACCAAGCAGTTCGTATCATAACCAATGATCTTTGTTTAATAATATGTGTAACAAAAGATCTTTGTTCGTTCATTTCCAGTTTCAGAACACTCAAACAAGACTTACCAAACAGTTCTTATTGAAACTGTAATCTGTAGTTTATAATATTCAATTTCAGAACGCTTAAACCAGGCTTAACAAACAGTTATAACTGTAAACCATAATCTGTATTTTATAATAACCTATAATATTCAATTTCAGAACACCTAAACAAGGCTTAGCAAGCAATTCTAATTATAATCAATCATTCACATTTTCAATGCTAACCAAGCAGTTCTAAATTGTAACCAATACATTTGTTTCATTCATTTCCCATTTCAGAACGTTTAAACAAGGTTTGCAAAGCAGTACTGATTGTAATTTATAATCTGTATTTATACATTTCTAATTTCAGAACACTTAAACATGGCTTACCGAGGGGACCTTCCAGATACTGGGCCCTATGAGAACCCCGAAGTGCGTGCCATCAATAAAGCCAGACACGGTTCAAGCGGTTCTAGCAGCCGTACAAACGACCGTATGGCTGCTGAGCCTGACACATCTGTGTATATACCAGCGGATAGAATATAAAAGTTGCGTAGGATCAAAGATATTTGAATGAATATGTGTCAATTTCATTAATTTATAGGAGCCTGGCACAATATTTAAAAAAAAATGTATACTCTATTATATAAGGGATGTAACTTCCTCGTCAGCTAGATTGAAGCCGTGTTTGCAATTTGGTCAAATTCAAAATAAATTGAATAAAGCACTATGTGACAGCATGTAGCTGAATGGCTACCCTAAACACTGGTCACAATTTAACATATTTATGTGATAAAGATGTTTAAAACATCACAAGTTTATAATAAAGTTTTCCATCGTCATCTACAAAATAAATCTATAATTTACCCTATATACAAGACAGATTTCGATACACTCATTTAAAATGTGATACCACAAATCAAATAATCTTTCATTTCTTCGCAAGATATTACTTCACTGACATAATGCAGCCTCTATTGAATGTTATGTATACATGTGAAACAATTTTAATTCGAAGATAAATGCTTCTCAAAAGTAATCCCGTTTTAACAACCGTATACTGGATTTAAAATGATCCCCGGTCAAATGACCCTTTCCCACATAAAGACAGATTTAAAATGACCTCCCAACCCCGGTCAATTGACCCTTTCCCACATAAAGACAGATTTAAAATGACCCCCCCCCCCCCCCCACCCCCGGTCAATTGACACTTTCCCACATAAAGACAGATTTAAAATGACCCCCCCCCCCCGGTCAATTGATACTTTCCCACATAAAGACAGATTTAAAATGACCCCCCCCCCCGGTCAATTGACCCTTTCCCACATAAAGACAGATTTAAAATGACCCCCCCCCCGGTCAATTGACCCTTTCCCACATAAAGACAGATTTAAAATGACCCCCCCCCCCCGGTCAATTGATACTTTCCCACATAAAGACAGATTTAAAATGACCCCCCCCCCCGGTCAATTGACCCTTTCCCACATAAAGACAGATTTAAAATGACCCCCCCCCCCGGTCAATTGACCCTTTCCCACATAAAGACAGATTTAAAATGACCCCCGGTCAATTGTTACTTTCCCACATAAAGACAGATTTAAAATGACCCACCGGCCAATTGACCCTTTCCCGCATGAAGACAGATTCAGCTGCCTCAACAGCAGACAACTTTTGAAAACATTTTGTTAAAAGGAGAAATTCCTCATCATGAACAATATCTCCTGCATCTACAGTAGCTTTATCTGTATTATATAGTTTTATTTTCATTGATAGCAGCTTTCAATAGTTATGTCTACATGGTTTTAAGTATAGTCTAAACGTGTCAATTCACGCTCCAAGCCATGTTGCAAAAATAACTGTCGCGTCCAGGCGAACGATTTTATTGGTTGTATGTCGACTTTCGCAGAGCGATTGATTATATGAATCACTATGCTCTATTCATAAGTATAAGAAGACAAGCGATTACCGGAAAGTTGTATCGAATGTTGAAATGTATGTATTCGGATGTGTATGCATGTGTTAGAACTGATAAAGGATTGACGGATTGGTTTTAACGTAATGTGGGAACAAGAAAATGTGACACATGTAGTAGTACACTTTTTTCTCTATTGATTCATGACCTAAACATATTACTTAAAGAAGAATGTGGTGATATACCAGCATTCATTGTTTGTGATATACCAGAAATGCATAGTTTTATATACAAGATATTAATTGTTTGCTATACCAGACATTCACTGTTTGATATACCAGACATTCATTGTTTGATATACCAGACATTCATTGGTGATATACCAGACATTCATTGTTTGCTATACCAGACATTCATTGTTTGCTATACCAGACATTCATTGTTTGATATACCAGACATTCATTGTTTGCTATACCAGACATTCATTGTTTTCTATACCAGACATTCATTGTTTTCAATACCAGACATTCATTGTTTTCTATACCAGACATTCATTGTTTTCTATACCAGACATTCATTGTGATATACCAGACATTCATTGTGATATACCAGACAGTCATTGTCGTAAACGTTATTAAGACCACGTGCTGCAGCGGATCATATTTCTTTTTTTTTATGTGTTTGTATAAATGGTCACATATTTTTATATATATAAATCAAACTTACACTTACCATTATTGGGATATATTTTTATATTTATTTTAACAATAAAATCAGTTTATTTTGATAATGCTTTACTTCTCTATGTCAATATATATGCCCTTAAGAGGGTATGGGGGAGGGTCCGCTCTTCCCTCTGATTATATTATTTATCGGATTACGTATATATAATTATAACGGTCCTAGAGAAAACCAACAGTGTTAACTCTGCGTAGAGTATCGAACCGGATCAGCCTAAGCATGCCGCGCAGTTTTACCCGGATATATACTTTTCGACTCCTGTGTATGTTTTTGTTTCAGGAATCATTACTGTATAACTCTTTCCCCCTGAGACGGAATGTAACGGCCCGGATAAGCATGCGCGGACTGCGCAGGGTGATCTGGGTCGAGACATAACGCAGAGTCATTAATGTTGGTTTTCTCGTGGAACGGCTTATTTATTATCATATTTATAAACTGCAAAACGTAAGTAAACCTGCAGTCGTCTACCATTTTGGATTAATTGATTGATGAATTGAGGTTTAACGCCGTTTCAACATATTTTCAGTCATATCAGGGTGCCCTGGCTTTCTTACACCAGTTCTCCAAACAACAGTCTTTCGAATCAACAACGCCTGTCGCATTGACTTTTGCCAAACGTCTGCAAAAAACGTCGGGCGAGTTCAGATTCGAACTGCACGACTAACGACTGAGCTACCGGAGCTCGGCATATCACTATTGAAAACCATGTCATATTGAGCCGCGTTTGGCGATTCGGTGTCCAGTTACTCGGGCGAGCATGTACACCAATGTAACTATTAATGATGCCAAACCGAAAAAGTAAATTAGACCCAAAAAAGTAAGGCGCGGCTAATTGTTATTAACCATGTATCTACTGGTACCCAATCACCTGTGCCACACGTTTGGAGAACCAGACCAGACGACTTATCAAACATTTGTCTGCTGGTACCCATTCACCTGTGACACAAGTTTAGAGAGCCAGACCAACCGACTTATTAACCATTTGTCTGCTGGTACCCATTCACCTCTGCCACAAGTTTAGAGAGCCGACCAGACGACTTATTAAACATTTGTCTGCTGGTCCCCATTCACTTGTACCACAGGTTTAGAGAGCCAGATCAGCCGACTTATCAACCATTTGCCTTCTGGTACCCATTCACCTGTGCCACAAGTTTAGAGAGCCAGACCAGCCACAGGGACATGCTCCTATAAAAATAGATATGACCTACTCTGTGCATAGATATTAACAAGGGTGGACACAGTTTTCTGGGTCGCCTCGCTTCAACTCATTGTATTTAAAGTATTCGAACAAATATATAAGTTTGAAGTAGGGACCCATTCACTTGTGCCAAAGGTTTAAAGAGCCAGATCAGACGACTTATTAACCATTTATCTGCTGGTACCCATTCACCTGTGCCACAAGTTTAGAGAGCCAGACCAGTGGCATTCCGTCTCTTGTTACCACCACATCCCCATGTGTACGATAGACTGGACCAAGGGAGATAACAACGACTATTTTGGTCAAATGGAGGCAATTCGGATTGGAGCGCCGGGCAGACAATTTTGAGGGTCTCCCAGGGGGTTTGGGGAACCAGGGAACATGGCCATTTACTTTTGGGGAACAAGGGAACATTTGCATAATTTTAGGGAACATAAGCTTCGAAAAAAAGAAAAAAAAGAAAAAGAAAATATAAAAAAATTAGGGTGATATATTGTACAACAGTAGTGATTATAATGATAATTCTGCAACCTGTATTCGTGCTCAACTTTACCATACCTAATTTTGATCTCAGTTACTAGATGCTTTTTGATTTGGAATGAAAGCATTAAATGTTATGTTATACAGACTTTAAATGGCATGTTTTCCTGTTTTCTGACAGAAATTCTGGGTTTTTGAAAGGAAACGTGCAAATTCTGCTTAATTATTGTGGTTAATACATCGACAATTAGTTGTGTTATATGCTAATGAAGATACAATAATTTAAGATTATTTAATCATGGCCTCAGCTTCAGTGAATGTTCCTGTTACGGCTGCAATTTACAACAAGAGGATTTAATCAAACTTAAAAAGTTCTTTCCCCTATACGAGTCTATGAAAAACAAGTGACCCCCGGGGAGGGGTCATTGACCCCAGGGCTATAATTTGAACTATCTTGGTAGAGGTCCACTAGATGATGCTACATGTATACTTAATATCTTTTAGACAAGAAGATTTTTAAAGGTTTTTTTCTATCTATGTAAAACAAGTGACCCCGGGGAAGGGTCATTTTTTATCCCGTGGCTATAATTGGAACATAGTTGGTAGAGATCCATTAGATGATACATACCAAATATCAAAGGCTAGGGCCTTCTACTTTTAGACAAGAAGATTTTTAAAGTTTTTCCCCTAAATGAGTATATGTAAAACAAGGGACCCCCGGGATAAGGTCATTTTTGACCTCATTGCTATAATTTGAACACTCTTGGTAGAGGTCCACTAGATGATGGGTTGGGCCTTCTTCTTTTAGACAAGAAGATTTTTTTTTTAAAAATCTCTATGAGTCTATGGAAAACAAGTGACCCCCGGGGAGAGGTAATTTTTGACCCCAGGGCTATAATTTGAACAATATTGGTAGAGGTCCACAATGATGCTACATACCAAATATCAATGGCCTGGGCCCTTTACTTTTAGACAAGAAGATTTTTAAAGGTTTACCCCTATATGATTTAAACAATCTTGGTAGAGGTTCACTAGATGATGCTACATACCAAATATCAAAGGCATGGACCTTCTACTTTCAGACAAGAAGATTTTTTAAGTTTTGGTTAATTTCCCCTTTTTTGTTGCCGTGGCAGCCAAAGTTCTGCATGGAATATAATTCTTTGAAAAGTTTGAAAGAAATCCACCCAAGGAACATTCCTGTAAAATTATTTTGAATTTGGTTAATTGGTGTAGGAGGAGAAGTCGTTTGTAGGAAAATGTGAACGGGCGGACGACGACGACGACGACGGACGACGGACGATGAGCGATCACAAAAACTCACCTTGCACAAAACCTTGCACTTTGTGCATAGGTGAGCTAAAAAACTCGATGGTGTTTTGAAATCAACACCATAGGCCCTCGGGCATATGCTCTACTGGGATGGTCATTTTCAATCCAGAGCATGTATGTATGGTGAAGATCGGATAGTAAATGGAAGCTCTATTGTGTTCATGAGCTGTTTTATAGCAATTTTGACAACTTCAAGGGCCATAATCCAGTCTGCATGTGCGGATCTGGCTGGTTTGCAAAAGGAACCGAGCTCTCATCAATATTTAACTACTATCTAAGTTTGGTGAAGATCGGATAGTAAATGGAATCTCTATTGTGTTCACAATCTGTATTATAGCAATTTTGACAATTTCAAGGGCCATAATCCAGTCTTGCATTGGCGGAACTAGCTGATTTGTGAAAGGAACCGAGCTCTCATGGATATCTAACTACTGTATAAGTTTGATGGAGATACAATCAAAACTGAAGACTTTATTTATCGTGTTCACAAGCTGTATTGTAGAAATTTTGACAATTTCAAGGGCCATAATCCAGTCTTGCATGGCCGGATCTGGTTGGTTTGCAACAGGAACCGAGCTCTCATGGACATCTAACGACTGTATCGCGTTCACAAGCTGTATTATAGCAATTTTGACGATTTCAAAGGCCATAATCCAGTCTTGCATAGGCGGATCTAGCTGGTTTGCGAAAGGAACCGAGCTCTCATGGATATATAATTACTGTATAAGTTTGATGGAGATACAATCAAAACTAAAGACTTTATCGCGTTCACAAGCTGTATTATAGCAATTTTGACAATTTCAAGGGCCATAATCCAGTCTTGCATGGCCGGACCTGGCTGGTTTACATAAGGAACCAAGCTGTCATAGATACCTAACTACTGTATAAGTTTGGTGAAGATCAGATAGTAAATGGAGCCTCTATTGCGTTCACAAGGTCTTTTATAGCAATTTTGACAATTTCAAGGGCCATAATCCAGGTTTGCGAAAAGAACCGAGCTCTCATGGATATCTAACTACTGTATAAGTTTGATTGAGATACAATCAAAACAGAAGACTGTATCGCGTTCACAAGCAATTGTTTACGGACGCACGGACGCACGGACGACGGACACCACACCACGGCATAAGCTCTTCTGGCCTTTGGCCAGTAGAGCTAATAAAAACTGATACGGATGCAGACTTTTACAACTTTGTTACAAGGTTAAAACAGGGGTTTGGTATTAATGAAAAGTGTAATGAAGTTGGAATAAACAAGAGAAAACTAAGTGTATGCCTTAAAGACTTCAAAGGTTCGACAGAGTTTCCGAAAGGTCGCTCATTCGATATAGTTACACAAAGCAATGGACCCATTCAAATTGTCTGTTTAATCATAGAAATTAATTTTGGGGAACATTGGCAAATACCTTTGGGGAACAAGGGAACATTGGAAATACTTTTAGGGAACAAGGGAACATTGAACAAATAAGTTTGGGGAACATGGCCATTTACTTTCGGGGAACAAGGGAACATTGGGCTTTACTTTCAGGGAACAAGGGAACATGACCCATAATTAACAGCCCGCGTCTCTAGCCCATGATTAACAGTCCGCATCGTTAGCCCATAATTAACAGTCCGCGTCTCTAGCCCATGATTAACAGCCCGCATCGTTAGCACATGATTAACAGTCCTCATCGTTAGCCCATAATTAACCGTCCGCGTCTCTAGCCCATGATTAACAGCCCGCATCGTTAGCCCATTATTAACAGCCCGCATCGTTAGCCCATGATTAACAGCCCGCATCGTTAGCCCATAATTAACAGTCCGCATCGTTAGCCCATAATTAACAGTCCGCGTCTCTAGCCCATGATTAACAGCCCGCATCGTTAGCCCATGATTAACAGCCCGCATCGTTAGCCAATAATTAACAGTCCGCGTCTCTAGCCCATAATTAACAGCCCGCATCGTTAGCCCATGATTAACAGCCCGCATCGTTAGCCCATGATTAACAGCCCGCATCGTTAGCCCATAATTAACGGTCCGCATCGTTAGCCGATAATTAACCGTCCGCGTCTCTAGCCCATGATTAACAGCCCGCTTCGTTAGCCCATGATTAACAGTCCGCGTCTCTAGCCCATAATTAACAGTCCGCGTCTCTAGCCCATGATTAACAGCCCGCATCGTTAGCCCATGATTAACAATCCGCGTCTCTAGCCCATAATTAACAGTCCGCGTCTCTAGCCCATAATTAACAGCCCGCGTCGTTAGCCCATGATTAACAGCCCGCATCGTTAGCCCATAATTAACCGTCCGCTTCTCTAGCCCACTAATAACAGCCCGCGTCGTTAGCCCATGATTAACAGCCCGCATCGTTAGCCCATAATTAACAGTCCGCGTCTTCAGCCCATTGATTAACAGCCCGCGTCGTTAGCCCATGTGTGGAAAAAGACGCCGGTCGCGTTGACTTTTGTGAACGCTAGGAAAGAATGTTGGCCGAGCTTATTGACAGCCCGCGGTCGGGCCTCCATGTTTATCATCAATGCATTCATCCTTTTAAACAGACGTTCTCAATCTTAAAAATTAAAAGAAGCATATGTTATCAAATGACGAGTTAGAAAGCATTGTATTGGTATTTACATGGTACTCATTAGTCATCGTGACGATGTGTGTGTACTTAGATATCATGATCGGGAATAGCGTTGTCAGTATCCAGAATAATAATATAAGGCACGATTATTCGGCTACCAATGTGGATCCAGAATAATCTGGACTGTCTATTACTTTTGCACAAAAATCAACGAAAATACATGCATTAAAAAATCGGGCATGCGGGGAGCGTCGAAAATATAGGTTATTGCATCAATATGGGAAAATATTTTGTTTGAAGAGTTCCTTCGGCTGAGTTGCCCGACCTTGCGACGATACCTTGCGAGGGCAGAACACCGCCGAGGGAACGAGTCCCAACACAATAAATTCCCATAATCATGCAATAACCTTTTTATTGCATAATTTGATATTGGCTATTTAAAATTTGGCGTTTTGTTTGTTTTAAACACGTCACAATTTAGAAAATTAACATACACTCGTTTTAGATTGTTTTGATAAATAAACATTAACGATATATCGCGCAATAATACTCTCCTTTCCGATGGTTGCTAGGGTCGTGGAAAATATAATTTACGAACCGCAATTGTTGTCGACTCGAAATTGAATCGTCGACAAAATGATATGTAACGCTTTTTGGAAGGTGATTATTATGTAATAATCTTCTTCCTATGGGATTGCATCCAAATGGAATATGCCCTATAACATTTAATTCTACAGGAACTTTTTTATACATACGCTAATCAATATAGTGCGATGAATTCAAAGTAAAATCTACCTAATAGTCTTTTCATTTACAATAAGATGAATGAAGAATATAGAGTTTATACTTTATTTTCAAACTGAAAATGTATTTGCGTCTTTATAAAATAAGTGAATTTTATTTTAAGAAATATAAAATATTTCTGCAGTAAACATTACTATGTATATTCTTACGCGCCACGCTGTTGTGAACAACACCGATACACCGGATCAGATATACAATACACGAACTAGGTCAATTCGAGGACATACCGTGTCGTAGGGTAGTTTCCCCAAAATATGCTAATCTATCCTTAATTACGACTTTTAGTTATATTCTTTATATTTCCTCTAGTATATTCATTTATAGGTGTTTACAAGGTTTATATATATTATATATGTATATATATATATTTACTAATTGAAACGTTGTGGGGAAAAGAGGAAAAAATCCCTCTCAGATATTTTCAAAATCGTCTGCTGCATTTGGAGTCCTGGGATAAATTTCTTGTGTTTTGTCACAATGTTGTCAATAGTTGTGTGCTAGGGAGAAGTGTTAATTATCTGGTAATTCACGAATGGTGTGTTCTCCCGAACGACTACTCGACTAAATATGTATAAGGGGATTATGGGGGGTATTCTAAATGGTAAATTACAGAATGATTATATAAAAAGGATTTATTGATTAGGCTTTAACGCCGTTTTCAACAATTGTTCAGTCATATCACTGCGGCCAGTTCACCTATGTGTTGTCTGGCTTTCTCACACAAGTAATCCACACAACATTATTTCCAAGCAACTGGCTTCTTTTCCAAATAGACTGTTAGCCCATTGGTGAAAGATGAATGACGCTTGTCACATTGACGGAAAGAATGATGGCCGAGCTTCGATTCGAACTTACAACTGCTGGATTTACAGCCCGCGTCACTAACGACTGATTTACAGGGGGAAAGTTGAAAGATGTGGAAATCACTTTTCCTGAATTGGTATGGTAAAATCGAACTCATGCATACTAGATAAGCACCCTAACATGTTGCCTCTTATTGTAGCTCTTGAAAAAAAATGTTGTGGGAAAAGAAGCCTTCGGTTTTAAGATGCATCGGGTGTTGGTTTTTTTAACAATTCGTTTCAATCAATCAGATTTTATCCGAATATCTAATTGTTTTAAATTGTAAAATATTTGGAAGTGTTTGAATCCACGCTTGACTCGTAATACACATCAAATAAAATTATTTCTATAAAAATCTGATCATCGTGAGATGTCATGATATTATTTAGATTTTACAACACTTTCTTAATGTTCTTGTTATGTGAGAATTTATTTAAATTGAGGGCACACATATACTTAATTAAGCTTTCATGCAAGGAGAAAACATTACGTTCTACGTTGTATCCTCATTCAGACACAGTTTATCGAACATTGTTGCAAATGTAAAATTAATTCATGTGTTCATATTTTCATTCATAGCACTTGTATACGTTCATTCATAGCATTTGCTCGCTTGTGAAAAGCAAATTTGAAAGACAGTGGCTATCATAGATTTTTTATGACGAGCAAGTTCTCCTATTTTTACAATGTTTTATCTATATATTTATGTTCTCACTTTTGTAATGTTTAATATCAAATGTACTTGCTCTTCAAATTTGGAAGAAATAAAGAATATCTATCTATATATCTTTGTCCTTATACAGACGCATAGAAATATAGCATTAGCTATTGACGGATATGACGGATATGACGGTACATTTCTGTCTAAATATGAAAAAATGCTTTCTATATTTTTTACAAAAAATTCTTTCTATATTTTTTACCAAAAATATATTTTGTTTCAATGCAATTACTAAATGAATTGTATGTATGCAATACTCCTCACTTCTTGACAGTGTTTGCTAACTATTGTGAATATAATATAATGTTCAGCTGTCAACAATTTTGAAGTTTTTATTCTTTCTTTATTATTGTATTCTACTGATGAAGGCGTTCTTCCGAAATTATATAGTATAACCGTATAAACTAGTGTTTGTGTTTTTTATTATATTTGTTTGATTTATTTTTTGTATACAATTTTACCTATTCCGAAACTGCAGCAAAATAAAGAAGTGTTAAAGACTTAAATTCTTTCATTCATTTATTTTCCCACATATTTGCTCTCGTTTGTTCCTATCCATATATCCTGGCCATGATCTGTTCATACCTTGCATACAATTCATTATCCCATCTGCACCTGGCTGACATCACTCTAAAATCACCTTCCAGTAGTACTTTCAGTACTTTGATTATAACAGCGTTTACCATTAAGAACTCGTGTATTCTCCTATTCTGGTATTTACGCCTGGATATTTGTTTTTCTATTACGATTTAGATGCCCCTTTTGACCTCGCAGTATGTTCAGTAATGCGAACACACGTCTTCTATAGGCCTACTGCGTTGATAAACTTCGCATCGGAGGATAAACAAACACATCTACCTTTAAAACAATCATTTGTTTATCATCCTAACAGTTATGAATCCCTCTTTATTTGTGGATACACTTATAATAGATCGTCAACGACAATCAAAACAATTTGTTAGATGTGCGATAATTGAAACGTCTTACCAAATGAGGGTTGTCAATCAAGGGGAATAGCTTTTCCGAATATAACTGTCATTGGTTATTTTTGCTGTGAAATAATTTTTAATTTGGTTAATTGGTTAAGGAGAAATTGTTTGACGGACAGACGATCAAATGGACGAACGGACGACGACAGACCATGATCGATCACAATAGGGTAGAGGGTCATCACAGGATAATTGAAACGTCTTATCAAATGAGGGTTGTCAATCAAGGGGAACAACTTTTCCGAATATAACTGTCATTGTTTTTTTGTTCAAGCAAGTGTTATCTCCCTTTGACCAACTTGGATTTTAAAAAATACGAACACTTGATTCTTTCTTTGTTTAGATGTATACATATCAACAATGTTTAACCCCCAATTGTCACACTTTCTAATGTTTTCAAGAAGGACACAACATATAATAAACAGGAGTAACCTCTCGGCTATAAATAATCCAAAACAAACGGGGGAGTCATGTATCATGCAAGAAAAAAATCATTCCGCTTAAACGGTTCCCGTCATTTTGCATACAAACGGGCTGGGCCAAAAACTGATTTTCCACATACTCTATGTTCACTATCATCAGACAACGTAAAAGAACAAATAATGATCAAATTAAACAGTCCTAGTGCATCCTATACATATTAACAATGAATTTAAAATCATTGTCACATATTGAATGAATTCTGGTCAAGATATACACTTATTTCTACGCAAACAAAGGTTTTTGGGATAAGGGCGTTTCGCAACTATTCCATACTCAGGCTGCTTTCGAAAAGTCGGATTACGGCTGCAACCACAGTCCATTCAAATTGAATTCCTACGCCAAAATCGATTTTGATTGGTTATAATCTGCCTTTTCAACGATTTCATTGGTTCGACCGAATCACGAAAAACCCTCCGCTTGCATTAATTAATGAGACAAAATAGTTCCAACGCGTGAACCACACTCTGAACTATGATTGACCTCGATGTCAGTGGTGTTAGGTAACGTCGATCGTGCTGTGACCCCATTAGTTTACAACAATCGACTTATATAGAGAAATGTACAAATAACTGTAATAAAATTATTGAAAGGAGTTGAAACCATTGTGGCAAAAGTAGAAATTGCCTACGATAAGAAATTTCTCCTTTTGTCACAATGTTTTCGATTGTCGTCTGCTGCACATCTGTAAGCGGAAAATGGTTACATCCTCTCCATGGAAGCGGAATCCTTTACGTGATACTATAACAGTTCGAATATTGAAAATATTGCTAAAAATGGAGCTATTGATGACAATGAGCAATTTCTCCTTTTCACACAATGCTTTCAAACACGTTTCAAATTAATTATTTTCATATTTGAACGTTTTACTATGGACATTCTTTTACTCGACACATTTTGAATAACATGCTAGAGATGAATGATAACGAGCAATGTTGCCTTACATCAAGGGGAAAAATATATAGTTGAAACCTTTGTGGAAAAAGAGGAAATGAGTCACGATAAACAATTTTGCAGCCATCTGCTGACATGCGTATACAAGCGACTGTAAGCGGGAAAGGGTTGAACCGTTTCCGTTATAGCTACTTAGTTACATACAAATGTTAAAAGTGTATTTGCAAACGGAGCAATTGCTGACAATGAACAATTCCTCCTTTCCAAACAATGCTTTGAAATATGAATCAATTTTTATCTATAACCTAGATAACGAAAACATTTGTCTACAGTTATTATTTTAACCGTTGCCCCTTTTAGACACATTTGACTCACCTTAACAGATGAATGATAATCAGCAAGTTTGTCTTTTTCCACAATGTTGTCATCACTATTCAAAATAGGAAATAGAAATTAAATCTACAAATTAGAGATAAGTTAATTTCAACATTGATTGATTGGGGTTAACGCCGTTTTTAACATTTCCTCAGTAATACCACGGCGGCAAGTTCACCTACACATCTATTTCCTGGTTTTCTCACACCAGTTCTCCACACAACAATCTTCCCAAGCAACTGGCTGCTTTTCCACATAGACTTAGCCCATTGGTGAAAGACGAATGACGCATGTCGCATTGACTTTTGTCAAACGTGGAAAGAAATTTGGCCGAAAATGTCAACATACACACGAGTTATAACCGCAAGGTCATTATTTATTTTATAATTGAGGCGCTTCTAGCGATTTTGGGACAGGATTTATAATGTATATGCATTTGCGTTAATTGAAGACTCAACGTTCGTCAACGTGTTATCTAGTCCTTGATGTATCTGTTGACAAAGAAAACTAGAAATGTAGTCTAAATAGGTTTTTGTAAATTAACCTTGTACGACTTCTGTAATCAATACTTCATGGATTGCATGTATTGGTCAACACATTGTTACTGTATGGCAGATTTATTTCAAAGTGGTCACACTTATACCGTGTGATTAGGAGAACGGCAAAGTACTAGGTACATAACTCGGGTCTGTTTATTTTAGTTATCTCCATTTTTCCTTATTTAGTTCAGCGATTGTCTCAATTAATTTCCATTGTATCCATTTCAAACTTGGTTTGTAGATAACTTATGCTCTACAGATTGCGGTCCACCATTACCATAACTTTAGCATGCTGCGTTTGGAGTGTGTATATTTTTGTCTTTACATGTTCTTACTTATTATATGACTTTCGCATGCAACACATGCGTTTCATGAAATGCCCTTGTTCGTTAATGAGTGCTTCCCCAAGCTGTGTACTTTGTCCGGAGCGACTGACTGTCTGTCTGTCTTTGTGTTCATCCACCCGTCCGTCTGTCCGTTACGGTTTGCATTAATGGGTCAACACTTTGTTTCTGTTTCGCGGATCCATTTCAAAGTCGTCACACGTATACATTGGGATTAGGAGATCGATACAATATTTTGAACACAAATTTGATCTGGTTTTTTAGGTGTAAACTCATTTCTTCATTTCTTCGGTTATTGTCTCAATAGATGTCCAATGAATCAATTTAAGACTTAGTGTATAGGGAACTCTGAGCTACAGATGGGCAGTGCAAAAAGAAACATAACTCTAGCATGCTTTCGATTGTCTTTCATTTATCAGCATGATTACAATATACATTGTGGATCTTTAGTGATTTCTGAACTGGAAATATTTTAATTAAGGGTCGCTGCTCGGTTTCTTGTCAATCTTTTGTCCTTCCTGATTAATTTTCTTTATACAAGAAAAGGGTCAAACTTTGATAAATAAGGTATATGTTATTGGCAGGCAGTATGTGTTGCTTCACACATTTTTGGTTTGGTTTGTTTTAAAGGTCATTGTTTATTGTTTCAACAATGTTTGTCCATATTACCTATGCCATATATTTTCAACTTACATATGCCCCTATACCATTAGCACTTTCAGCGCTTTGATTGTATGGACTATTCAGATCAGCCTGAACGCGGATGTATTTGATGTAATTTGACCTTGAAGGGAATTTCATTTTGTTGACCAGAAAGCTCTTTGGACATCTTATTTGCCGTTAATGTTCTGCTTTATATATGTATTTACAAAGCATAACATAACATGAAAGTAGAAAAGCAAATATCAGTACATTTAGGCAATTTTTTTCAAAGAAGATTCAGTTTTCTTATACCACTTAAACCTAGATTTTTCGGCCAGTGTTGTGCTATCGCTCATCAAATAGGTTTACGAGAACAAAGATAAAAACACCTAACATATTAAGGTTCTACTGCGTCAATTGGTTGTGAATATTTTGCGCCATACAACAATCAAAGGAATGCTTCAATAACTTTTTAACGAGCCCCGTCCTCGCAGATGGTTATCCAAGGAACAGTGTTGCCAATTTGTTTTCAAATCTGGCCAGTGCTTTTGTACAAGAAGATTTTGTGTTAAGTTTTCACTATTTATTCATATAAGAAACACAAGTCCCACCCTCCTTGTGGCCATAGTTATCAACGGAGAGTAAAATTGGAACAAACTTGTCGGTGTTGGAGGATCATCCAAGGAAATTTAGTGCCAAATTATTTTCTAAAATGGCCAGTGCTTTTGTACAAGAAGAATTTTTAAGTTCTCACTATATATTCATATAAGGAAAACAGGAACCGTCCCCTGGCTGCCATGTTTTTCATCTGATTGGATTAATTTGAACAAACTTGGTAGATGATCACCTATTTTTCAAATAGGGCGAAATATATTTAAGGAAACCATCTCGGTAGATGGTCATCAAAGAAACATTTGTGCAACATCATTTTCAAATCGAGCCTGTACTTTTGGATTAAGTGATGTTTTAAGTTTTGGCATTTTCCCCCCTTTTCTGATGCCGCAGCAACCAAAGCTCTAGTTGGAATTAAATTATTTGAACAACTTTAAAAGAGGACAATCTAAATAACATTGCTGCGAAATAATTTTTAATTTGGTTAATTGGTTAAGGAGAAATTGTTTGACGGACAGACGATCAAATGGACGGACGGACGACGACGGACCATGATCGATCACAATAGGGTAGAGGGTCATCACAGGACCATTTCTACAAAATTGGCCAGATACTTTCGGAGAAGAAGATTTTTAAAGTTTTCACTAAAGCCATATAAGGCGAAACAACCCCATCCCAGATAACCATGTTTATCCACCAAATCAACATGGCTTGAAGGAATCAGTTAGGTCACCCAAGGAACATTTCTACAAAGTTATTTGAAATTTCGGACCAATTTTTACTATAGCCATGAATGAAAAACACAGCCAAGTAACATTTCAACCAGTTTGGGAGGAGAATTTTGTTTAAATGTTTTCTGAAGGATTGTGGATGAAGACATTGCTTTCATCCCAATTGATTGGTGTTTTACGCCGCTTTCAGCAACTTTTCAGTTATATCACGGCGTTTCTTTGTGGTGAGTTACCAGTACTTCTGGTCCATTTATCCTGACACCAGCTTAGTCAGTCGTGATGCTAAACCCAACACCCAGTCGTGATACTAAACCCAACACCCAGTCGTGATGCTAACCCCAACACCCAGTCGTGATGCTAAACCCAACACCCAGTCGTGATGCTAACCCCAACACCCAGTCGTGATGCTAACCCCAACACCCAGTCGTGATGCTAAACCCAACACCCAGTCGTGATGCTAACCCCAACACCCAGTCGTGATGCTAACCCCAACACCCAGTCGTGATGCTAACCCCAACACCCAGTCGTGATGCTAACCCCAACACCCAGTCGTGATGCTAACCCCAACACCCAGTCGTGATGCTAACCCCAACACCCCACAACCACGAGGGCCAAGGAGGGCAGCCACTACTACCATTGTTGTTAAAGTATTTGGTATGACACGGCCGGGTATCGAACAAGTTACCTCCCACTCTAGCGACAGACGCTCTACCACTAGACCACGAGGGCGGTCATCCCAATTGACCCACTAGTTACATATATTGACGTATAACGGATGAAAGGTTATCTCAGGTGAGCGCAGCATGATCAAATTAAACAGTTTTAGTGCATCCCTTACATATTAACAATAAACTTTTTTAATGTATTCTGGTCACGATTCATTTAATCATTTCTGCGCAAAAAAAGGTTTTTAAAGGGAATTTTAGATCAACCTAACAGTGGCTGTAGTTAGTGTAATTTAAGCTAAATATAGGTTGTACGTTGGGCATACTTTCACATTTTCCTTAATAAAATATATCTATCTTAGTATCTTGTCATGCGCAATATCTCTATTTTTTCGAAGAGCATCTGCTGCAGATGAATCGAAACGCTTCTGCAAGACTTAACGAGAAAGGGTTAAATCTAAACAAAAGGGCCATGATAGCCCTGGATCGCTCACATGAGTCATGAAATGTGATGTGTCATGCCAACCACAATAATTCATTTTGCAGTAAGGTAAGCCAATACAAGAGGCCCAAGAGGACAACAGAGCGGGAAAAAAACCCACTATGTTGTCTGTCTTTTGTTAAGTTAATATCACTAAGGAGGTCACCCAAGAAATGTATATGTACCAGTTAGTATTTAGCAAGAATATTTCTAAGTTTTCCCTAAATATCTCTATGTAAAACAGGTGACCGACCCTCAGGGCGGGGCCAATTTTGACACCAGGAGTATAAATTGAACAATGTTGGTAGAAGACCACTAGACTTTTGTACTCACCATATATCTTAGCTTAAGGCCTTTTCGTTTCAGACAATTAGATTTCTAAGTTTTTCCATATATATCTCTATAAAACAGATGACCCCTGGGGTGAGGCCAGTTTTGACCCCAGATGCATAATTTGAATTATCTTATTAGAGGACAACTAGATATAGATCGTCATAGAGGACTCCTACATTTTGCTACACACCAAATATCTAAACTCTAGGCCTTTCAGTTTCAGACAAGAATTCACTATATAATTATATGTAAAACAGATGACCCCTGGGGCGGGGCCGATTTTGACACCAGGGGCATAATTTGAACAGTATTTGTAGAGGGCTACAAGACATTGCTACACACCAAATATCGAATATATATATACATATAAGGAAAACAAGCCCCGACCCCTGACAGTTATGTTTTTCAAAGGATCGGAGTAATTTCAACAATCATAGTACAGGGTCACCGAAGGAACATTTGTACCAAATTATCTTTAAATCGGGCCTGTACTTTTTGAACAAGAATTTTTTTGAAGTTTCAACAATGCACATATAAGGAAAACAACCTCCGCCCCCTTGCAGCCATGTTTTTCAATGGATCGGAAATATTTGAACAGTCTTGGTCGAAGATGCCTCAAGGAACATTTGTGCAAAATAATTTTCAAATCGGGCAAGTACTTTTGGACAGGAAGATTTTTAAAGTTTTGGCAATTTTCCCCTTTTCTGATGCTGCAGCAACCAAAGTTCTACTTGGAATTAAATTCTTTGAACGACTTTAAACGACCACCTAAGGAACATTTTTTTTGAAGTTATTTTAAATTAAGTCAATTGGTTTAGTAGGAGAAGTCATTTGTAGGAAAATGTTAACAGACAGACGGACATACAGAAGACGACGATGCCGGACGGTGAGCGATCACAAAAGCTGACCTTGCACTTCGTGTTTAGGTGGGCTAAAAAGGATCATTTTAAGTAACAAACATAAAGCATATATCTTGTTTCTTTGTGTTTTACTCTATAATTCATACAAATATATACTGCATAAAATGGTCACCATTGTTCACACAAGCCATCTTGGGTCTTTTTCCTATGAACAAACTCATTTTGTATTTCTAAATGTTTGTAACAAACCCCTATAGGTAGGTTTTAGCTATAAAATCAAGAGTGTTCGAAGGAACAAATAAGTCACCTGACAGTCAAGTAGAAGTAATCCAGATTTGTTTCTCCCTGCCCAGGAAGGCTTCACATAATTATGTTATTCTATCTCTTTTAATATCTTACCCTTTCCCACATACAACTGCAAACTGTTGGTAACAAGTTGAAGTGTCGAAAATCTCTCTTTATACACTTGTTATTAGTGAATAGAATTGGAAACATTGTGGTAAAAGGAGTAATTGCTCATTCTTAGCAATTTCTCCTTTTGCCAAACTGTTTTCACAAGTTGTTTGAGAAACAAGATATAAATCTTGAAATATTTCTTAATTGTTTCTAAGCTAGTACTTTTAAGCCGTCTGCAGACTTCAATTTCATAGGAGAATGTTTTAAGGAATGTTTTACATATGCTTTCATACTATATTATGTTAATTTACAAACATATAAAATACTATGTGATTATAAAAAGAACTGTCCGTAAAACAGCGTGTTTAACTATTCCAACTCTGATTAATAACGGAGACATAGACTCTAATGTTGTTGCATGCAAAATGTTATTTGCATAATAACAAGATGTGATTGTTGGGAAGGTCTATATAAAGTGTCAATGCAATGCATAAAGAAGTTACTGAGATATGGACTCATAGTGTAGTTGCATGCAAATCTTAAACCAAAATTTCAAAGTAAAAAAAACTTGATTGTTTACATAGGTGCGATGGTTGGGAATGGTTGTATGAAGTGTTAATGCAATGCATCAGGTAGTTACTAAGTTACAGACTCATAATGTAGTTGCACACACAACATTAACCAGAATGTCTAAGTTAAAAGGGCAATTATTTGCATTATATGCAGGATAGAGTTATCTAACTTTATAGCTTACATAAGTTTTATGTTTAGGAAGGGTTGTATACAGTTTCAATGCAATGTGTCAAGTAGTTACTGAGATATGGACACTAAATGTAGTTGCATGCAAAACTTAAACCAGAATGATTGTATAAGTCAAAAAGGGCCATAACTGGCATTTTATGCAGGAGAGAATTATGTAATTTGGTTATTTACATAGTTGTAGAAGTTGGGAAGCAATGTATAAAATGCAAAACCTTAACCAGGGTGTAACGTCGACCCCAGGGTGAGTACAATAGCTCTCAATTCTCCGAATAGTCGAGCTAAAAATGCATAGATATATATAAAAAAATAGTGCAAGTGTATATATATATTGTAACAAGAGGACCATGATGGTCCTATATCGCTCACCTGATTTAATCAAACATAAAAGGTTTTCATTGTTCTTTGTCTATACATATATACAGAAAACAAGCAACACCCCCTGGTGGCCATGTTTATCATCCTATCAAAATAATTTGAAGTCTTAGAAGAGGGGCACCCAAAGAACATTCATGGCAAATGGACAAGAATATTTTTAAAGTGTTTACGTTTACAAGTCTATGTAAAACAAGTGATCCCCAGGGTGGAGCCATGTTTGACACCAGGGCTATAATAATTTGACCAATCTTGGTAGAAGTCCAGTAGATGAAGTTAGATTTCAAATATTAAACTTTTAGACAAGATTTTTGTAGATGATGCTACATACCAAATATCAAAGGCCTGGGCCCTCTACTTTTAGACAAGAAGTTTTTCCCCTATGCAAGTCTATGTAAAACAAATGACCCCCAGGGGAGGGGTAATTTTTGACCCCATGACTATAATTTGAATAATCTTGGTAGATGTCCACTAGATGATGCTACATAACAAATATCAAAGGCCTGGGCCCTCTACTTTTAGACAAGAAGATTTTTTAAGTTTGTCCCCTATATGAGTATATGTAAAACAAGTGACCCCCGGGATGGGGTAATTTTTTACCCCAGGACTATAATTTGAACAATCTTGGTAGAGGTCCACTAGACGATGCTACATACCAAATATGAAAGGCCGGGGCCTCTACTTTCAGATTTTTTTTTTTTTAATTTTTCTCTATATGAGTCTATGTTAAACAATAGAGCCCAGGGGAGGGGTCATTTTTTGACCCCAGGGCTATAATTTGAACAATCTTGGTAGAGGTCCACTAGATGATGCTACATACCAAATATTAAAGGCCTGTGCCCTCTACTCTTAGACAAGAAGATTTTTAAAGGTTTTTCCCTATACGAGTCTATGAACAAGCTCCGCCCCCTGGCGGCCATGTTTTTCAACGGATCAGAAATATTTGAACAATCTTGTCAAAGAATGCCCCAAGGAACATTTGTGCAAAATAATTTTCAAATCGGGCCAGTACTTTTGGACAAGAAGATTTTTAAAGTTTTAACAATGCACATATAAGGAAAAAAAGCTCCGCCCTCTGGCGGCCATGTTTTTCAACGGATCGGATATATTTGAACAATCTTGGTAAAGGGTGCCCCAAGGACCATTTGTGCAACATAATTATAAAATCGGGCCAGTACTTTTGGACAAGAAGATTTATAAAGTTTTAACAATGCACATATAAGGAAAACAAGCTCCGCACCCCCTGGCGGCCATGTTTTTAAACGGATTGGAAATATTTGAACAATCTTGGTAAAGAGTGCCCCAAGGAACATTTGTGTAAAAAAAAATTCAAATCGGGCCAGTACTTTTGGACAAGAAGATTTTTAAAGTTTTAAAGGGACTGAATCCCATATGAGAAAAAAAGAAAAAAAAAGGAAATTGTTAAAAATTGCTATTACCTTGATGTTTTTGCATGTAAGGCATTGAGATTTGCTGACTGATGTACTACAATATATGCACACTATTAATATTGCGGAGATTTTTCGTTATTTTGCATTGTAAAATATACTGGGTTAGTAACCCAGTAAATCTAAAAATATCGCTGTATATTTATCACGTTATCACTACAACCGAATTGACAATCTCCTTTCCAGAGTTGTTGTTCCTTACACTCACGCATACATGAATGTAATGAGTCGATAGTGTTAGAGAATGCCGAATTGAATCCACAAATTCAAATGAACAAAAGGAAATTCCACGGTATTTTTAAACGGGAAAACACGGAGCGGACGGTTTTTTTAACTGCTTATTTCCTATGAAATAATGAAAAACAAGACTTGTACGACCTTCTACAACATTCCGTTACATATATATAGACGTATTTTGGATTAATTAGAATAAGTATAAAATATAACGATTTTGGACCATTATGGTGTTCAAGTCCCTTTAACAATGCACATATAAGGAAAATAAGCTCCGCCCCCTGGTGGCCATGTTTATCAACGGATCGGAAATATTTGAACAATCTTGGTAGAAGGTACCCCAAGGAACATTTGTGCAATATAATTTTTAAATCGGGCCACTACTTTTGGACAAGAAGATTTTTTAAGTTTTGGTTAATTTCCCCTTTTTTGTTGCCGTGGCAACCAAAGTTCTGCATGGAATAGAATTCTTTGAACAAGTTCGAAAGAGATCCACCCAAGGAACATTCCTGTAAAATTATTTTGAATTTGGTTAATTGGTTTAGGAGGAGAAGTCATTTGTAGGAAAATATGAACGGACGGACGACGACGACGGACGGTGAGCGATCACAAAAGCTCACCTTGCACTTTGTGCATAGGTGAGCTAATAAAAAGGCCATAACTCTGTAAAATAACATGCAATTGTAACCACTTTAGGATATTCACATCTCCTCTTGGCATATAAGCTTCAGGTAAAATGTTATTGAGTTCCACCCAGTGGTTTGTTAACAAGAGGGCCATGAGGCCCTGGAATCGCTCACCTGAGAATGGGCTATTTAAGACATAACTCTCTCATGCTCAAGCCAAACATGTGGCTTCCAGAGTGTTAACAAGATTTCCCTTAAATTTGGTCTAGTGACCTAGTTTTTGACATGACATGACCCATATTCGAACTTGGCCTAGATATCATCAGGACAAACTTTCTGATAAAGTTTCAACATGCTCAAGTTTAAAATGCGGCTTCAAGAGTGTTAACGAGATTTACCTTAAATTTGGCCTAGTGACCTAGTTGTTGACCCGACATGACTCATATTCGAACTTGGCCTAGCTATTACTTAGACAAATATTCTGACAAAGTTTCAACATGCTCGAGCCAAAGATGTGGCTTCCAGAGTGTTAACAAGATTTTCCTTCAATTTGGCCTAGTGACCTACTTTTTGACCGGACATGACCCATATTCGAACTTGGCCTAGATATCATCAAGACAAACTTTCCGACAAAGTTTCAACATGGTCAAGTTTAAAATGTGGCTTCCAGAGTGTTAACAAGATTTTCCTTCAATTTGGCCTAGTGACCTAGTTTTTGACCCGACATGACCTATATTCGAACTTGGCCTAGATATCACTATGACAAACATTCTGACAAAGTTTCAACATGCTCAAGCCAAAAATGCGGCTTCAGGAGTGTTAACAAGATTTTCCTTAAATTTGACCTAGTGACCTAGCTTTTGATCCGACATGACCTATTTTCGAACTTGGCCTAGATATCACTAAGACAAACATTCTGACAAAGTTTCAACATGCTCAAGCCAAAAATGCGGCATGCTCAAGTGTTAACAAGATTTTCCTTAAATTTGACCTAATGACCTAGATTTTGACCCCACATGACCCAGTTTCGAACTTGGCCTAGAGTTGATCGAGATATATGTTCTGATAAACTTTTATAAAGATTGGATGCAAAATGTTGCCTCTAGTGAATTAACAAGCAAATGTTGACGACGGACGACGGACGACGGACAAAAGGCAATCACAATAACTCACCTTGAGCACTACGTGCTCTGGTGAGCTAAAAATGTAACATGAAGAAATTCTATTTACAAAGAACATACTATTCATTCTCTTACTTTAGACCGCTGAAATTTGTTCTCAAAGAAGATCAATTTATTCACAATATTTTGTTTTTATACAAAACAGTTGTAATTATATTAATTTGTTAAAATATAATACATGTACAAACAATTGCTTTGCAAATAGCAATATATGTAAGATGAATAAATTATTCAAAGTGTATCAGGATTACACTGTATTGTAGAAATTAATTGAAATGCCATAACCTTTTCCAACTGCAGACCAATTTGGCGGCTCAAAGCAGATTACATTTAAGCACATGAAGCAAACGAAGAAATTGCTCAAATCTGTAGCAGAAGACTTTGAAATCTTCACGGCAAAGTAATGGAAATGTAAGTGTATTTATTGAATAACATTGAATGCATTGTTTACAAAAGGAGCAAATGCCACAATGTTTTCAATGTTTGTCTGCAGCATAATATGCCTCAAAATGAGTCTGCAGGTGTGGAAGAGTTAAAACAAATTATTTGATTCAGCTTACTTAGCATGTGGTGCATAACCCTTTCCCCCATACGTCAAAACTGCAGCAGACGACTTTGAATGTATTTTGTCAAAACATAGAAAATCTCCATAATTGAATGGATAACCTATGACTAAAAGTGGAAAACATTGTGGCAAAAGGAGAAATTGCACGTTTTGTGCAATTTCTTCTTTTGTCACTATGTTTTGAAAAAGGCGTCTGCTGCAGAGGCGTCCAAAAGTGTTTATATGAGGGAAAGGGTTAAGGTACACTAGATTCCGTATTGCATATAGGTTGAATGCAGACACTGTACTTTATTGTGTGTATTAACCATAATATTTCTGATGAGTATATAATATATAAAATATTTGACTTATACTGCGAATGTTTACTGACATAGACATATCCAGGGATCAGCAAAATAACTATTTTCCCAGTGTGTAATAATTCCCATTGGATGTTGAACCTCTACTCATAGATATGAATTGATGTCACATATTGTATATCTGCTCGTATTTATGAAATGATGTCACATATTGTTCATCTACACATAGATATGAAATGATGTCACATATTGTACATCTACTCTTAGATATAAAATAATGTCACATATTTTTTGTCAATGCACATATATATATATAAAATAACTGTATACAGAGTTCATTGGCAAATAAACTGTATATCAAATAACCAAGCTACCGGTAGTTAAAACTAACAAATTGAATCTCTACAGCAACTTTATCATGTAAAATCAATTTATACAAAAGTTCAAAGTGTTTATATACATGTACAAGGTAAAAATGTATTCCATTTACAAAACAGGATGATGATTATAATGAATGTTGATAGCAATATGATCACTGTTATTTGATGTAGATTAGTTGTATGAGGGTAAGGATTAATTAAGTGACATACCAACTTGACTTTAAAACACCATGAGAAAGATTGATTGAAGTTTTAAGGCCATTTTCTCCATTATTTCAGTCATATCAATGCAGCCTTGTTTTATCAGCCCAATAATCCAGACAAATCTTCCAGGGAACATATTTAGCCCATTGTTGGAAGACAATTGCCACTAGCCACATGACTTAAATGAATCATTGGAAATGGCACAGCCTGGTTTCAAACTTATGACCCCTGGATTAATAGCCCTCAGAATAAACAAATTCTCATTTTTACAATGCTTTTTTTAAAAAAGTATAAAAAAATATATCCGTATTTGTCCATTTTCCTATTATTTTTTTTCTGGCATTTTCGGTTTCACTTTGGGTATAATTCTTGGTCAAAAGGTAGATAAGCAGCAAATCGGTTTACAAAAGTAATTTGACTCTCAATCTCTGGTAACTTAACCCTTTCCCACATACAACAAATCAACAGCAGACATATTTGAAAACATCTAGGCAAAAATATTGGAAATCTCGAAAATTGAAAGGATAATTATTGAAATAAGTTAAATGAATTGAGGCACAAGGGAGAAGATATTCACCAAGAGCACTTTCTCCTATTACTGCAATGTTTTCATTAGTCGTCAGCTGCAGATGAATTTATATGAGGGAAAGGGAATAACAGTGACACAGCCTTGCAATAGTTGTGTCTATTATTATAACAATTAAAACATCTCCTTTTTCCACTATGAAATAAATCTCCCTAGAATAGCTGTAAGTAGAAGACCTGTCATCATGGTAACCCCACTCGCGATCTTTGACCTTGCTCCATTACAATTCTCACTAGAACAGATGCAGACAAACATGAATCCCCCATCCGACTCTATATAGCGGCATCCATCCTCTGTTAAAAATGAAATAAAATAAAATAAATTAAGGGATAATAAAAACAAACAAAAGCTATGACAGCGCGCTAGACTTATTTAGTGCTTGCCAATAAAACAAAACTTTTTGCAGTAAAAGCCAAAACAACGAGAGGCCCAAGAGGGCCAGTATCGTTCCATGGCCACTAGGCAAAAATTGAGGCAAAATAGCCCCACCTTTTGGTGGCCATTTTTTTTGGACTAATCAACATGGTTTAAAGGAATCTGATAGAGGGTTTCCCAAGGAACATTTCTACAAAATTATTTGAAAATTGGCCACACTTTCGGAGGAGAAGATTTTTTAAATGTTCACTATAGCCATATAAGGCAAAATAGCCCCGCCCCCTGGGGGCAATGTTTTTTGACCAATCAACATGGCTTGAAGGAATCTCTGATAAAGAGTCACCCAAGGTACATTTCTACAAAATTATTTGAAAATCGGCCAGACATTTTCGGAGGAGAAGATTTTGTAAGTTTACTCAAAATTGAAGGAATTCAGGAGAGGACATTGAGAGAAAGCTTCCTATGAAGTTTCATCCGAATTGGCCAAGTGGTTAGGGAGGAGAAGTCGTTTGTAGCAAAACGTTAACGACGCACGCACGGCGAAACAATTTGCCATGACATAAGCTCGACTGGCTTTCAGCCAGTGGAGCTAAAAATCCACTTATTATTAATTAAGTCAAGAGTTATCCTACTGAATTGTTTGATACCCTGAACACTACAGCCAATTTGGAAATGGTTAAATCTAAGTGGGCTGGTTCTTAAAACTGAACTGAGATTCTAAGTTGGTAAAGCGCCTTAATTTAAAGACCTTTCCCTGGACAGCAAACTCAATACAGTTACTTTCCCTTGCCTACAGATGGGGGTAAGAAATTGGATTTATCCCAGATTCAAAGTATTTTCTTAGTCAAAATAAGGACATGATTCTAACAAAAACTTTCACAGAGTTATGTACTCTCGTCTGTTGACGGAAATTATGATGGTTAATAAGTATTGTATAAGTTTCAAAGCAATATTTGTTATCAATATCTGAACTGGTTAAGAACTTAGCCTAGATGAGTTAACCCTTAATAATTAAATAGTATTGTATCTTTCAAAGCTATAAAAATGGGGTGGTACAAAAAACTTAATTAAAATTCAACGTTGAAAAAGGGCCTTAATTCTTACAGACCACTTGACAGAGTTATGTACTATTGTCTGTTATTGAAGATTATGATGGTAAATAAGTAGGGTAAGTTTCAAAGCAAAATCTTAAATGGTTTTGAAACAAGAGGGCCATGATGGCCCTAGATCGCTCACCTGATTTAAGCAATGTAATTTCTAATGCAAAACACATCAAGACAATTCTTCTGACAAAGATTCAAAATGCAACCTCCAGAGTGTTAACAAGGTTTTCCTTCAATTGGCCTAGTGACCTATTTTTTTTACCTGATATGACCCATATTCGAAAATGGACTAGATATTGTTAAGACAATTATTTTGACAAAGTTTCAACTTGTTCAAAGTAAAAATGCGGCCTCCAGTTTTTAACAATATTTTCCTTCAATTTTGCCTAGTGACCTTGTATTTAACACAATGTAACCCATATTTGAATTTTTCCTAGATATCATTAAGAAAAACATTCTGATATGATTTCAAAATGCAGCATCCAGAGTGGTAACAATATTTCCCCCTCAATTTGGCATAGTGACCTATTTTCTGACCCATTATGACCCATATTCGAACTTGACATAGACAAACATTCTGACAACAAGATTTTCCTTCAATTTGGCCTAGTGACCTTGATTTTTACCAAGCATGACCTATATTCAAACTTCGCCTAGATATCATTAAGATAAACATTCTAAATTCTAAGCTGCTGAATTTATTTATTGGGGTTTTACGCCACTTTCAACATTATTTCAGTTATATCACGGCGACAGTTCACTTATTCATGATCCCTGAGTAAACAAACCAGTACTAGGCTAGAAAATGTGCCTTGCCCAAGGGCACTCCACCATGACCGATGTGCCGCGACTGGGGATCGAACCCGGGACACCCGGTTTCGAAATCCCCAACGTAAGCTGCTGAAGCAAAATATCCGGCTTCTGCAGTGTAAACAAGATTTCCCTACAATTTGACCTAGTTTCTGACCCATATACAAACTTGACCTAGATATCATAAAGACAATCATTCTTACAAAATTTCAAAATGCTGAAATTGCGGCCTCTAGAGTGTTCACAAGATTTTCCTTAAATTTGACCTAGTGACCTACTTTTTGACCCAACATGACCCATATTTGAACTTGGCCTACATATCATTAGGTCAAACATTCTGATATTATTTCAACATGCTCAAGTTAAAAATGTGGGCTCCAGAGTGTTAACAAGGTTTTCATTCAATTTGACCAAGTGACCTAGTTTTTGACATCATATGGCCCAGTTTCGAACTTTTCCAAGATTTGTTCTGATATACTTTCATGAAGATCAGATGCAAAATGTAGCCTGTAGAGTGTTAACAATGCAATTGTTGAGGATGCACAACGCATACCGCATGGCGGACAACGGACGGAGGTCAGATAAAATGTGATCACAATAGCTCACCTTGAGCACTTTGTGCACAGGTGAGCTAAAAACAAAATATGCTGGTAAATAACAGTATTATAGGTTATTGACCCTGTACTGTGAAATCATCGTTGGACCGAGTTCTTGGGTTGACGTTGCCGACCTTGCGAGGCTACGTTCGCCAAAGAACGAGGTCCAACGATGATTTCACAGTACAGGGTCAATAACCTTTATATTGCATACTTTCATATTGTAAACTATAAAGTTTACACTGTGGATATTTTTTATATCTAGAGTTGAAAAATCTGCTTCGAAAATCGAAACAAACTGATTGTTTACATATGTAGTCATTTTGTTGAAAATGCCGTTTTGAAAAGTTGAATTATAAAGGTGACGTAATTTTTTTAACTGACGTCATGCACGTGCATAACCAACATTTTAGACTGTTATCATGTCAAAAACGTACTGTTAGCATGAGACAGTAAGAAATTGTCCATGATCTATATATGAGAATTTAACATTACAAAGTCCTGTGAGGTTTAACAATGATATTTAGGTCAGCTATGTTTGTTTACATAACAAAAGTAGTCCCTAGCATGTTAATTATGCAGAATTTTCGCACGTCCGTATCTACGGTCATGATCACTCCTTGACAGCGGTCATGATCGAAAAATCATGACCACTTTCTTCAATGCAAAGTGAACGGAACAATATGAAATTATGCAATAATGGTGGATCCAACAGTTACTCACTGGTAAACACTATATTAATACAAGAGGACCACGATGGTCCTGTATGGCTCACCTGTCATCTATTGTTGTATTGGAATAAGTAGGAAAAGATGTTGTTTATAGATTTGTCCACATTTAGCTCTGGCATCTACCTTATGCAACATGATTTGGAAATTATTTTGAAATGTGTCCATTTGCTTTGGAAGAGAAGGACTTTGAAGACAGACATGGGGTGGTGAGTGATCACAATAGCTGAGTCTGAGCACTTGAGTTTACCCAAACCAGCCAGTGCTTAAAGGCAGGAAAATGGGCCTTCAAAGATTTGTCAGCCTTTACCTCATAACAAAACAATGGCCCTTTAAACCTTTGTGAACAGTGAAGATCCAGATCGCACAAGCTGATCAGGTTCTGCACTGTTCAATATCAAGTTAATAAATTATTGAAGAATCTTATGGAAAATATTTGAATATCTCCTGTTACCGTAATATTTTAAAAGTCATCTGCTGATGGATGAATCAAAATCCTTCTGTATGTGAGTAAGGGTTTGACAGCAAAAGGGTTAAATGAATGAAGGCCCTTTTTCCTACTTCAAGTCACATATAATATGTATTCAATGATTACTTACTTTCACCTGGTGCTCTCATACAACCTCTGGTTACAGTGTTAGTTTCTGGGAGAAAAAGAAATACAAATTTATAAATTATAAGAGCGCAGAGAAAAGATCATAAGAAGTACTGGTGTGACAAGAGTGTAGATAAATAGATCATAAGGAGTACTGGCGTGACAAGAGTGTAGAGAAATAGATCAAAAGGAGTACTGGTGTAACAAGAGTGTGGAGAAATAGATCATAAGGAACACTGGTGTGACAAGAGTGTGGAGAAATAGATCATAAGGAGGAGTACTGGCGTGACAAGAGTGTAGAGATATAGATCATAAGGAGTACTGGTGTAACAAGAGTGGAGAAATAGATCATAAGGAGTACTGGTGTGACAAGAGTGTGGATAAATAGATCATAAGGAGTACAGGTGTGACAATAGCACAGAGAAATAGATCATAAGGAGTACAGGTGTGACAATAGCACAGAGAAATAGATCATAAGGAGTACAGGTGTGACAAGAGCGCTTAAGAAAGTAATGGGTAAGTCACTAGATGAGCTGGCTGCTGTTATATGACTAAAAATCATTGAAAATGGCACAACACATTAAACCTCATCTAATGATAATCATAATCAACTTTTGTCTTAAAACCTTGTTGGCAATTCTTTTGAGTATGAACAACCTAGGGTTTGAGTGTCAAATAAGGGTTTGAGTGAAATGTGAAATATCTCGAGTTCTGCCAGAAGAGAACACTAAAGAATCTTTTCAATTTTTAGATCCGATGATTTGTTTTTATCGTGTAAAAGCTGATTTCAACAATTTTTCAGTTATATCCTGCATTTTGTAGTAAGTTACCAGTACTTCTGGTTCATTTAACTTGACACCTGAGTCAGTCAGCTACCAGTACTTCTGATTCATTTAACCTGACACCAGTCAGTCAGTTACCAGTACTTCTGATTCATTTAACCTAACACCAGTTAGTCAGTTACCAGTACTTCTGGTTCATTTAACCTGACACCAATGAGTCAGTTGGAATACTGACGTTACAATTCTGAGCATCAAGGAGGGAAAGAGATGAAAAGGCCAGGGATCAAACATGCAATCTGTGGTACCAGAGCTGGACATTCTACCACTACACCAACAAAGGTGGTAACCAGTGAGATTTATCAATACATAAACTCTTTCAAGAAACAGGGGGCTTTGAAAGCTTTGTGGACAGATATAATATACAAACCTTGTAAGAGAAGGATTGTTGGACACATATGTTAAACAATTTCTCCTATAATAACCATAATATTTTCATCTTCATAATCAATTTACATGTGCACATTTTGGAATGAAAGATATTTCATGCTTCATATCTTTATTTTATCTCCAAACTCTACCCTGTGGGTACTCAAAACTATGTCAAAACAATCAGTTTGGTAAGAAACATTAGGTTTAGTTGCTTAACCCTTTACTTCATTCATATTGACACCTCTGTAGCAAAGGACTTTTGAAATTATAAATTATTTATTATTGTAACAAAAGAAGGAATTGATCATGATGAGCAATTTCTCCTTTTTGCTATAATGTTTTTAACTATAATAAATTATTATATTTTAATTGGCAGAGATATTTTTCATACCTTTGCCTAGATGTTTTTAAAGCTGTCTGCATCAGATTTGTTGTATGTGTGAAGTGATTATTAAACTGGTTATTGTTATCTCTGATAACTTTCAATTTATAATGGCGAGTTCTTATCAGATAAACATCTAAATACTGTTTCACGAAAATGTCTAAAAATAGATAAATCAATTACCCCTGGGTTTTCCGAGAATGAATCCAGAATCGTACAATCTGCTGACGATTTTATATTTCGAACAATGTGTGTCAGTATTGTCACATGAGTCACTGTAGTCTTCCTCCAACCCGGGACCGTTGTATGGATCTAAACAATCCAGTTTGTTTTTCGACGCACACTGGTGACAATTGAGCTGCGATTCAGCTGAAAATCATGGAATTAAACCGCATTAAAAAAAAAAAAGCAAATCTCTTGAGACGTCAGTCTAAGTTGTATCTACATGATTGTGTTATAACACTTAAATAATAGTTAAAACATTGTTTTAAATATTTATCCATATTTGTGATAGATTTTATCATTCATTGAGTGGTTATGATATGACCAAGAAATGATCATAAATTCTTTTGAAATCATAGTTTTACAAATGAAAATTTACACCTGAACAGGCGAACAATGCATACAGTACAGTGAACTCGACAGTTCCGGGTCATCGACAATTCCGGGTCAAATTTGGAAAAAAATGTTTAGTATTCGAGAATGATACAGTATTTTGACAATTTGATTATCAAGTCATATTCCCCATTAGCTTGGCTAGTTTCACTTCGATTTAGGAGACTAAGGACGTTGTCATTTCAAGAACGGATGTCGTAATCTCGAATCACATGACTGCATCGATTCCCGCGAAAGCAAAATCTCAATATTTTTATTTACCTATCACAGCGTAAATTGCTGATTGTATCCATAATTTCAGTAATACAGTTATGTATTGCACATACATGTATAGGTTATTTACTACTGAACAAGATATATATCTTTTATTGACCTGTCAAAGTTGTTTATGCCAAACTAGCGGATAAATTTGACCTAGTTCACATACGACACTTTCGGGTCAGCCAAAAGGAATTTCTCAAAATTATCAATTTATTAGTAAAACTATTTTCGGAACTTTTTAAGAATAATTTAAAGCTTATGGTGATAAATCAATGTTAAAAATTTGTTAATAAAATTTACATTTTTTGTCAAATATGACTTATTAGTTGGTTGAAAAATTCATCAGTTTTCGTGCATAAAAGGAATCCTGGTCAACTCGGCCTTGGGTCAACTCGGGGTGGGTCAACTCGGCCAGGTCAACTCGGCCAGGTCAACTCGGCCAGTACTGAATATGCATGTAAAAGGAGAATAAGTATTTTATAAGTTGTATACGTCAATTGCATTGTTTGTCACAGTTGTTACATAGTTGCTATTAAAATTTTAATTTATGTTGTTTGTTGTATATAATAAGTAATAATTACAATTATAAGTATAGCTAATCATATAATTAAAGAAAAATAGTTTTTCACAGTTGTTTGATGTTGTTATTTAATCTATCTACTCCAAAATTCTTTAATAATTGAAGTTTGACTGACTTTATAGAATCGTGATTTTTGCCAATGAGATGTTTAAATCGAGTTTGAGTTTGAGTAAGTATATATCCCGAAAGCAAATCAAAAAGCCTCATTATACAAACCTAGATTGTGCTATATGTGTTCAGAGAAAATAACTTTAATTTAATTTTCATCCAATTGTGCGTTGTTGTGTGTTTTTGATTTTGCGTGATGGTATTGTGCATATCATGTTCGCGTACGGTTCGTATAATTTATCCATTTCCTACATATAACAAATCTGCAGTAGACGTCTATGAAAAGATTTCGGAAAATCGCTAATAATGTGTTTAAGATCGTAAAGCATTGTCATAATCGTTGAAAACATCGTGGACAAACGTATAAGATCGTAAATCATTGTGGAGAATAGAGTTAAGCCTTCGCCTACATATAACAAATCTGCAGTAGACGTCTATGTAAAGATTTTGGAAAATCGCTAATAATGTGTTTAAGATCGTAAAGCATTGTCATAATCGTTGAAAACATTGTGGACGAACGTATAAGATCGTAAATCATTGTGGAGAATAGAGTTAAGCCTTCGCCTACATATAACAAATCTGCAGTAGACGTCTATGTAAAGATTTTGGAAAATCGCTAATAATGTGTTTAAGATCGTAAAGCATTGTCATAATCGTTGAAAACAGTGTGGTAAAACGTATAAGTTCGTAAATCATTGTGGAGAAACGAATTAAACCTTCGCCTACATATAACAAATCTGCAAAAAAAGATGTCTACGTCAGCGTTTCTGCGAGGTTGTGGATCCCTGTACAGGGGCCTGAGATGATTTAGTTAATACATTTAAAAGAACATTTTGAGTTAAATTAATTTCAATCTATTTCCCACAATTATTTCAAAATTCAATGCTTTCTATTCATGTATTCATTTGTGTTCGAAAAAATGAAAACATAAATGACATCCGAATAATATTGTGTGATTTAAATTCTATGTATTCTATCAAACTTATTTTTCTTAATTAAACAATGTGTGATTTAAATTGAATTGTTATTTGATATATTGATGTATTCTATCAAACTTATTTTTCTTAATTAAACAATGATAATCGTGTATTCATTTTCTTTTTCATTTCCCTTTTCACTCGTTTTTCTGGACAAATAGTAAAATTACGACGAACATAAAAGTGGGCAATAAATATATCTATCACTGCACTATAAAATGCAGAAAAGGCCGAGTTGACCCACCCGAGTTGACCCAAGGCCGAGTTGACTCATGGCCGAGTTTGTAAAAGGCCGAGTTGACCCGTGACCCATAAAAGTGTGTACTGTAATTTTAGCCCCATCACTGTTCTGTTTTTCGCGGCAATAGGTAATTGCAAGTGATATAATTTAGTTCTTTTTTTCATATTATTTAAATAAAAATGACAAATGAATATCTTGTTATTAAAAAACAGCTGTTTGAGGTTACCCCTGATAACAGAAATAAACATTTGTCACGTGACCCGGAAATGGCAAGTTCGACCCGAAACTGTCAAATTTACAGCTTGCAATTGCAGACACTAAAGAAACATTTTAACAAATTTGTATAATTGTTGAATTATATCATCGTGGGTAGGAAGTATTTGTTTAACATTTTATGTAGTTTTGTTTCTCTCAACTTTCTTTTCAAAGAGACAAGATTCGTTAATTTGATTACTGACCCGGAACTGTCGAGTTCACTGTAGTCCTTCAAAAAAAAAAAAGACATCGCATATGCTCCTTTTTCATTTTGTTATTATCCTGCATACGGGAGGTTGACCAATAAATGACAGATGATAAAACGAGAAACTGAAAGTCTAAATGATTTGGACTATATAGTAGTATCATACATGTAGATGTGTTCGGTTTACATTTATTAACCGTTTTCATGGCGTCTTTGAAAGACGCCAAAAGTTTGAAATACATCATGACAATAATCCGGAAATGAAGTTATACAAGAATATTCAACTGTTCAAGTTACTTGGCTGACTCACCTGTATGTAATTACAGGTAAATTCTAATTAAAACATTACATAAATAATATAATTAACACATACCTTTCTTAACACACACTAGAACCACAAAAACCAAACAAAGATATCTCATTTTGCTGATGTAGTAAATAAAACCATTTATTTACAAACGTTTTATCCAAAATGTTGGTGATCCGTTCCAATTCGGACAGGTAAACAGCTAGGGGAAATAACCTGGTAATTCGAAATTTGGGTTTGGTCAAAAACACGTCTAAGTTTCAACGCGTAGATGATGTACAAGAAAAGGCTGTAATTACGATGACCTTCTCGCCACGTTCTTGGCAACGCGACTCATATATTTCGGCCATGCTCAGCGAAAAAAGAAAGAAATCAAAATAGAAATTCTTCTTCCTGTCAAAACGTTTGATAACATAGCACGAAAACTAGCTACTGTACCCAGAAACAATTATTGTCTTTATAAAAAAATCTTCATAATGCCTGTGAATATTGGACCTTTTTCTCAAATGTTGCCCTAAATCTAGGGAATAAACATGTTATCTCAGGTACAATGTTAGTTTTGAATGTCTTCTTTATCCTGTACTGTATTCTCCGATCAAAAGTTCGTAGAGATGGTAGGTCCGTCGATCACAGACGATTGATACTAATAAAGAAATGATGAAACCGACTTCTTCTGAAAACGTTGTGAGAAAAGGAATGATACCCAAAAGGATCAATTCGCATGTGGGAAAGTTTTATATATAGACGCTTTATGACGCCTCTGCAGCAGACGTCTTTTTGAAAACAGTGACAAAAGAAGGAATTGCTCAAAACGAGCACTTTCTCCTTTTGCCACAATGTTTTCCACTTTTAGTAATAGGTTATCCATTCAATTATAGCGATTTTCTATTTTTTGACAAAATATGTTAAAAGTCGTCTGCTGCAGAATTGTCGTATGAGGGAAAGGGTTAACGTTCCCAGAGACGTTTAACTTCTGCGAAACTCAATTCCAGACAAACAAACGGTTACACATTCATGACACAAACCTCGCCAGTATTTCACAACCAACAATTGACCCAAACGAATCGTATTAGTGAGACTATTATTTTGAGTACTCACAACATAGAGTTTAATTTTAGTCACAAGAGAGATGTTGTTGAGTAAAGACGAGTTCACTTCTCGTTATCTAGTCCTCTGAATTGACAAGCGTAGACAAACATCTGTTTGTTCATGAATGCTGTCTGATTAAATCGCACACTATTTGTCAGAAGATCCTTAGCGAACAATGCTTACCACATCAAACACTGCACGGATGGATCTAAGTTTACACAGCTCTTAAATGCCATGTTTTGTTTTGTTAATTTGTTTTGATTTTCGCAGAACACTGGGTGGAGACTAACTCGATTCAAAATTAACGTGTGTGTACTGATTTTATTGCAAGAATATAAAGCCAAGAATACATTATTAACATTGAATATCTTAATTCATCTTATGTACATCATTTAAGCAGTTTAATACACACCTACATGTATAAACGACGTCACAGAAACCCGACATTCGGAACTTTCCAACAAGCGGAGGTCTAGATCAACAAGTGTCTTCACACAGTCTGATCAAGATTTCAACTGTTCGCTAACCATTTGTACATGCATCTTCGAAGTTTCATAAACGGTTTGAATATACCGAACTAGATTTCATCGAATTTCCATTCAGTTGAAAATATCTGAAAGTCGGGTTTTAAGTGGCCTGGTTTAAATCTGAGAAAACATATTTATGTACAATTTTTTTTTTTTCGTCGTATAACCTCAGTTTTGACCTAGATGTTAAACAAATGATCTAGATTGTAGACCAATCAAATGTTGTATTTAATGAATAATGTGGAAGAAATAAAGGAAATCAAACGTTTTGATTGGTTCATAGTCAAGTTGGCGATACTACGAGAGGCACTTATAATTGGTGCAGTTTTAAAATTAAATGTTCTGTATACTAACCTTTAATTGTTTTCCTTAAGAAATAAATATCAGTGAAAATGTATGAAATATAATATTTAAGAGCAAAATATTAATTATTTTTGAAACATGATAAGTTCTCAGTTATTTATCGTCCATTGAAACGTACACACCCCTTGGGAGCCTCACGTAATCTCCAGTCATGTGACGTATTTGTCATGACACAAATTTGTGTAGAAACCTTTTTCAAAAAGCAAAACCCTTCTGATTTTCAGAGACATATAAAGTGTGTATATGTCTCTGTGATATTCAAGTCAAATAATATGCGCATATGATGCATTTCTTAGCGTTTTCACATATTGTTCGACTTTTATCATTTTTAAAGATATTTCTTGTTTAATTGAACCCTGATTTATAGATTCTATTGATTGTGAGGAAGTACCAGCTGATCTTTATCTCTCCATGTCGAAAAGTCCCTAAGGTCCGTTTGTTTTGTACCCACATGACATTTCACAAATGATATCACAATTCCAGTTAGTCCGTCCGACACACGTTCGCAAATTCAGGAACAAAGTCACTGTGTAACATGCCTGTCCATGCTAAACCCTGTCCAGCATATAACAAATCGGCAACACATAAAGCCTAGATCCAACTGATTAAGGGATAAAGGTACAACCTGGTCATTGAGAACAGCATAGATTCAGACCAGCCTGCATACCCGCGCAGTCTGATTTAGATCAACACATTTCGTAAATTAGCATATTTTCGAATAGTTTGTGTAAGCTTCTGGTGAGATGTGAAATATTAATGAACTGGCTACTCTCAATCTTCACGTTTCACAAATGCCAACGTGAACCTTTTTGCAAGGATAAATGTATTTTCTAATGATTTCAATTGTAAATCTAACTCACTAAAACAAGACTAAAAGCTTTAATTAATTCACTGTATTTCAATTTCACTTTAAGATAGAGTATCAATTGGATTCCCTGTGTTATGGTTGAAGTATCGGCTTCTGGCTTCGATTCACACTCAGTTGTGTCTACCTGTTGTCTACCTTTTGTCTTCTGGGAAACTTTTTAAGCCCTTTCGACTTATATTTCCCCTCAATTCAGTAGTATTAAGCGAAATTTACACCAACAATTATTTCAAATCGGAGTCATCATAATTCCTTTGCCACACAATGAACAATGCATGTATATCACTTATCACTGTAATTGATAGGTGTTACGAATGAATGGATTTACGTTGATTATAGATAGTATACATGTGTACACTGAACTATACATGTGTACACTAAACTATACATGTGCACACTGAACTATACATGTGTACAATAAACTATACATGTGTGCACTAAACTATACATGTGTACACTGTTATTGCTGTTCATATTTAAATGATATATACCTATAAAGTGTAGCAGCTGCACATGTGTTATGGATGGCATCGATTTACACAATCTCAAAGGGATATAACCCTGATTTCAACTTACAAATAAGTCATTCGAGTTATGTCCCTTGAATGAATATGAGATTAGTTCAGCACATATATTTAACACATCCAATCATACACCCCCGCCACATCCACAGTTATTTTTCACAAAATAAAACTAAGCACGGAAAACATTATCGACGTGAAGATCATAATTCCTTCGCCAAGTCGATTGTTATTTCCCGCGTTACAAAGATGATCGTAACAAAAACAGCGTTTCATGTACCCGGATGCGGTCTCGTGCGGATGACATCCATCCGACTTCATGTAATCTCTGTCTTTAACGCACACCCGGGATTCAAAGGATGTGTCTGAAAGGAAAAAGTAAACGTTATAAACCTTTCCCTCAAACAACAAATCTACAGCAAGACAAAAACAGTCCAACATGGTTTAAAAGACCAACTTAGAGAAATGATAAAAGTGGTCTCGTTGTAAGTACATGTTCATGTATATCATGGAAAGGGGAGCGATTTGCGGAATAATACACGTGCCGTTACGTGTATACATTCACTGTATTTATGTCTGAGTTGCTAATACTTCGTTCATTCGAAAGTGTATGTGTAAACCAGCTGCAAAAGTCCGACCCGATCAGGGCTCGAACACGGGACATCTTGTCCCAGAGGGTGAATACTCTACCTGCTCGTTATTAAAGGTATTTCCGTAACAAGGCAGTTTATGTTTTCCTTAATGTAAACAACATATTACTACTCATTGTGTATCTTTTCGACAAACCAATCTACTGCATGTGCATGTGTCATACGTTCAGTAAGATTTAACAGTACCGCTCTGTTAGCGAATAAATTGTTTTAACACAAATTCTATGCATGTATTCATTTATATGCATCATCACTGCTAGATAGGACCTTGCATATTCATTTTATTCTGCTTGATCGATTTCACACACAAGAAAACGCTAGCATGATTGCATTTTCACTCAGCAAGCCCAACACAGGACTCGAAAAGATTTGTATACAGATCATCATCCTTGACGATACATGCAACTAAATGTTACAGCTCGTTAATAAATGGTGATACCCTTATACGTTACAGCTCGTTAATACATGGTGATACCCTTATACGTTACAGCTCGTTAATAAATGGTGATACCCTTATACGTTACAGCTCGTTAATACATGGTGATACCCTTATACGTTACAGCTCGTTAATAAATGGTGATACCCTTATACGTTACAGCTCGTTAATAAATGGTGATACCCTTATACGTTACAGCTCGTTAATAAATGGTGATACCCTTATACGTTACAGCTCGTTAATAAATGGTGATACCCTTATACGTTACAGCTCGTTAATAAATGGTGATACCCTTATACATATAAAGACCCGCGTCGGACGAGTTTGGGTCTTATAGACTTTCCGCCATGGTATCTTATACAGGTCAATTGTCGTAAACCTAATCGACTACAGCTCATAATGTTTGTCAAAAGATATATCTAGGCCTAAATACAATGTAGACGGACATACTTGTGAGAGTTACGGAAGTACAGACTATATATAGCATGAGTATTCACTGTACACAGATCAAAGGATGTTTTGCTAGGGTCGATTAAATGAGCCGTGACACATTACATTGTGGTGAACGTGACTAACAAGGAGTGTACAAATTGTTTCTAATGCATATGCATATATATCTAAATGTATTCATATTATATAAATGTCTTTGATGAATTGTGGATTATCGCGTTTTCATTAATTGTGAAGTCATTCACGGCGGTTAGTTCATCTATCCATGTGTTTCCTTGCTTCCTCATACCATAACTACACACTGCAGTCTTTCCAAGTAACTGGCAGCATTTCCTAATTTCCTTTAAAACTCTAAGTCAATTGGTGGAAGTCGAGCTACTAGGCCTTGGCTGTAGAAAGACAACGCCATCTCTGTTTAGAATGTTCGGAACTGAATACTTTTCGGAGCCTTCACTCTACGAAGATTTAAATATATTTGACCTTTGTTATCTCACTCGAACAGCAGAACAGTTTATTATATGAATAGGGGTAACCCTTTATTATTTGATGCGTAATCCTTGGGTATAATCGGTGACTGGACGTACCATGGGGTACAACCACAGCTTCTTGGACAACCAGTTTTTCCAAAAGTCGAAGAGTATACATAAACAAGGCATGTATAGCTCACTGACTGCATTTCAAAAGTTAACTGTATCATTATAAATGTTTAAATATACATGTATAAATATATAAACACCTGGGCAAAAGTTGGTGCAGGTTTCTATTAAGGTAACATATCGTATGCTCTTCACGGGAATAAGAGGTACACGAAGGAATGGGCTAGAAGTGCTTACACTGACAGTATTACATAATGATAAGATGATCCAGGGATATACATGTGTATGCCAGATCATTTTTTCGTAACTAAATAATGAAATATGAGATTTGTTTTGTAAACTGATAATGTAAATCAAAGTGTTTGGTCAAAACGTCTGGAGCGTCATTTGGTTTGTTAATGGACGTATCGAACAACTTTGATTCAATTGACATTTGTCTGTAATCAAACTGTTGTAATTAATGAAATTGAACATGTGAGAGAAACTGTAGTAATTAATAAAATTGAACATGTGAGAGAAACTGTAGTAATTAATAAAATTGAACATGTGAGAGAAACTGTAATAATTAATAAAATTGAACATGTAAGAGAAACTGTAGTAATTAATAAAATTGAACATGTGAGAGAAACTGTAGTAGTAATTAATAAAATTGAACATGTGAGAGAAACTGTAGTAATTAATAAAATTGAACATGTGAGAGAAACTGTAGTAATTAATAAAATTGAACATGTGAGAGAAACTAGTAATTAATAAAATTGAACATGTGAGAGAAACTGTAATAATTAATAAAATTGAACATGTAAGAGAAACTGTAGTAATTAATAAAATTGAACATGTGAGAGAAACTGTAGTAGTAATTAATAAAATTGAACATGTGAGAGAAACTGTAGTAATTAATAAAATTGAACATGTGAGAGAAACTGTAGTAATTAATAAAATTGAACATGTGAGAGAAACTGTATGGTGTCTAACCTTTGCCCAGGTGTAATTGTACGAACCGCGTGAGGCAGAACGGTCTTACCTAGACGATTATTTAGATTGATTGTTGGGGTTTCACGCCGTTTTCAACATTTATTCAGTCAAATCACGGCGGCCATTTAAACAACTCATGTATTTCCTAGCTTTCTCACACATGTAATCCAAACAACACACTTTCCAAGTATCTGGATGCTTTTTCACATATATTGTTAGCCTATGGTGGAAGACGAATGACGATTGTCACAGTGGCTTTTATCAAAAGTCGGAAAGAATGTTAGCCGAGCTGTGGTTCGAACTCACAACCCTTTAATTGACAGCTCGGCTAGCGACTGAGCTACCGGGTCTCGGCACGATTATTTAGAGTACCCACAAAAGTGAGTCTGAGTAATGAATTTAGTGGAGTTTACAACGATTATTCAATTTTATTTCGGCCACATTCTTCCTGAAACCCTCTGTAGACTATATATTCTAAACGAATAAGTCTAGTCACAACGAATTGTGTCAATGGGAAAGAATGAACGACCGAGCACCAATACGAATTGAAGAACACAGAGCATCGGAATAGATCTACCAACTTTATCCGGCGTCCTGTCGACCCTTTCCCGCATTCAACGATCATGCAGCGCCGAATAGATCTACCAACTTTATCCGGCGTCCATTCGACCCTTTCCCTCATACAACGATCACGCAGCGTGGAATAGATATACCAACTTTATCCGGCGTCCTGTCGACCCTTTACCGCATACAACGATCACGCAGCGTGGAATAGATCTACCAACTTTATCCGGCGCCATGTCGACCCTTTCCCTCATACAACGATCATGCAACTGTCGACCCCTTCCCTCAAACAACGATCACGCAGCGTGGAATATAGATCTACCAACTTTCTCCGGCGCCATGTCGACCCTTTCCCATATACAACGATCACGCAACTGTCGACCCTTTCCCTCAAACTACGATCACGCAGCGGACCACGATGAACACAGCTCAGCAAACGTATTCATTGGATAGAGATGAATTGAAAACATGGTGGCAAAAAGAAGAAATTGTTCTTTATGAGTAATTTTTTTTTTTTACCACACTGTTTTTAAAAGTCTTTTGCTGCAGGGGCGTCAAAAAGCGTCTATTTGTGGGGAAGGGTATTGCAGATTGGGGAAGCCTTCAGATTTGCCTAACATACCGAGTACTTGGGCGTGTACTAGCGGAATAAGCCAATTAGATTACAGGTACTGACGAGCACTCGCCGAGCCATTCTGAATATACTCCAGAAGTAACTAAGTGTTTCAGTAGGCTGTATTTACGTTTATTTGGAACTACACCATCATTAATTTGAGCCGGCTGGAGACAAATTATGACCATTGCAGCTTTTGATAACATTCGATATTACACTTCGTTGTATTTGTACTTGGAAAATTTACGACTCGAAACAAACGTTCAATCTTATCAACCATGTCCTTAAAGATGTTCTGACTTGTTTAAACCTTTCTCAACCACGTCCTTAAAGATGTTCTGACTTGTTTAAACCTTTCTCAACCACGTCCTTAAAAATGTTCTGACTTGTTTAAACCTTTCTCAACCACGTCCTTAAAAATGTTCTGAATTGTTTAAACCTTTCTCAACCACGTCCTTAAAAATGTTCTGACTTGTTTAAACCTTTCTCAACCACGTCCTTAAAAATGTTCTGACTTGTTTAAACCTTTCTCAACCACGTCCTTAAAAATGTTCTGACTTGTTTAAACCTTTCTCAACCACGTCCTTAAAAATGTTCTGACTTGTTTAAACCTTTCTCAACCACGTCCTTAAAGATGTTCTGACTTGTTTAAACCTTTCTCAACCACGTCCTTAAAAATGTTCTGACTTGTTTAAACCTTTCTCAACCACGTCCTTAAAAATGTTCTGACTTGTTTAAACCTTTCTCAACCACGTCCTTAAAAATGTTCTGACTTGTTTAAACCTTTCTCAACCACGTCCTTAAAAATGTTCTGACTTGTTTAAACCTTTCTCAACCACGTCCTTAAAAATGTTCTGACTTGTTTAAACCTTTCTCAACCACGTCCTTAAAAATGTTCTGACTTGTTTAAACCTTTCTCAACCACGTCCTTAAAGATGTTCTGACTTGTTTAAACCTTTCTCAACCACGTCCTTAAAAATGTTCTGACTTGTTTAAACCTTTCTCAACCACGTCCTTAAAAATGTTCTGACTTGTTTAAACCTTTCTCAACCACGTCCTTAAAAATGTTCTGACTTGTTTAAACCTTTCTCAACCACGTCCTTAAAAATGTTCTGACTTGTTTAAACCTTTCTCAACCACGTCCTTAAAAATGTTCTGACTTGTTTAAACCTTTCTCAACCACGTCCTTAAAAATGTTCTGACTTGTTTAAACCTTTCTCAACCACGTCCTTAAAAATGTTCTGACTTGTTTAAACCTTTCTCAACCACGTCCTTAAAGATGTTCTGACTTGTTTAAACCTTTCTCAACCACGTCCTTAAAGATGTTCTGACTTGTTTAAACCTTTCTCAACCACGTCCTTAAAAATGTTCTGACTTGTTTAAACCTTTCTCAACCACGTCCTTAAAAATGTTCTGACTTGTTTAAACCTTTCTCAACCACGTCCTTAAAAATGTTCTGACTTGTTTAAACCTTTCACAACCACGTCCTTAAAGATGTTCTGACTTGTTTAAACCTTTCTCAACCACGTCCTTAAAAATGTTCTGACTTGTTTAAACCTTTCTCAACCACGTCCTTAAAAATGTTCTGACTTGTTTAAACCTTTCTCAACCACGTCCTTAAAAATGTTCTGACTTGTTTAAACCTTTCACAACCACGTCCTTAAAGATGTTCTGACTTGTTTAAACCTTTCTCAACCACGTCCTTAAAAATGTTCTGACTTGTTTAAACCTTTCTCAACCACGTCCTTAAAAATGTTCTGACTTGTTTAAACCTTTCTCAACCACGTCCTTAAAAATGTTCTGACTTGTTTAAACCTTTCTCAACCACGTCCTTAAAAATGTTCTGACTTGTTTAAACCTTTCTCAACCACGTCCTTAAAAATGTTCTGACTTGTTTAAACCTTTCTCAACCACGTCCTTAAAAATGTTCTGACTTGTTTAAACCTTTCTCAACCACGTCCTTAAAAATGTTCTGACTTGTTTAAACCTTTCTCAACCACGTCCTTAAAAATGTTCTGACTTGTTTAAACCTTTCTCAACCACGTCCTTAAAAATGTTCTGACTTGTTTAAACCTTTCTCAACCACGTCCTTAAAAATGTTCTGACTTGTTTAAACCTTTCACAACTGGTTCCGATTTGTTTAAACCTTTCACAACTGCAGACGCATCTAAAGCAGACGACTTTTAAAAACACTGTGGCAACAGAAGAAATTGTTCATGGTGAGCAATATATACTTTTGCAACATTGTTTTCATCTCTGATCAATTATTGAAGCCGCGTAGAAGCGCGGCGTCAGTATTGAATAGGTTTTAATTTCTTACCATGGGGTGACGTAATCGAAAAGGGAGCAACCAACATTATTATTGTAAAGAATAAACTCTGTAATATTTTTGAAAAAAAACAACTTAATGAATCAATAAATTGTATCAACTGAATACGTATGTCTTCTACCGTTATTTTAGACACATTTGATTTGTATTTAATAACTTTTCCCCAACTTTCCTAGGTTAGGCTTTTTTTAATAGTTTGATTTACGGCCCTGACGACACGGTTCATCAAAGCTCAGAAAAAAAGTTCCCCCAACTTCTTAGGTTACGCTTCTTTAATTGTTTTTTTAAGTTTATAATAAAGAGTTCCAAAGTCATCTACAAAATAAATCTATAATTTACCCTTTACAAGGCCCACTAATTCCCTACACTTTAAGTCGAGTAGGCGTTCCGGGAACACACCGGCCCCAAAATTGCCTATTTATATAAAATTATTTTGTATTTCTAAACTTAAAACGTTGCTTCCCATATAGTTGTGTACATTCAGACCACTGTATTCTTGCGATATGACTATACATGTGAACTTTTTCTTTTAATTTCATAAATGTTCAATTTTGATCATAAATATCTTTAAACTATTTAAAATTACTTCGTATTTTTGTATTATATACTCCCGTTTTTTGTTATCATACTTCTGCTGAACTATAGAAGGAGAATAGACTTTCCCCCTTTCTATGGTAGCCAGGTGAGCAATATAGTCACATAATGACCTTCTTGTTTAAAATATTTACATCCTGTCTGTTTGCACACGTTATTAAAATGTACTGAACTGCATTTGCTTCCTTTAAGTCATGCTTCAAAATCATGCGCGTCTGATGAAGTTTGTTGCATGTTGGATAAAGAACATATTTCATCAATATTAATTTTTTGTCTCATGCAGAAGTGTATCTTATAGAAACCCCGTCAAGCACACGTTGAACACAAGTTCTTTATTAACATCCGGGTCTTTTCTTACGAAATACTTTACTGCATTTTAGTATATTAATATAATTGAGCCGTCCCGCGAGAAAACCAACATGATGGCTTATGCGTAGTGATCAGTGCATATCTTACCAGACGTACCCGTCTAACATATTATGTGATCAGTGCATATCTTACCAGACGTACCCGTCTAACATAATATGTGATCAGTGCATATCTTACCAGACGTACCCGTCTAACATATTATGTGATCAGTGCATATCTTACCAGACGTACCCGTCTAACATATTATGTGATCAGTGCATATCTTACCAGACGTACCCGTCTAACATATTATGTGATCAGTGCATATCTTACCAGACGTACCCGTCTAACATATTATGTGATCAGTGCATATCTTACCAGACGTACCCGTCTAACATAATATGTGATCAGTGCATATCTTACCAGACGTACCCGTCTAACATAATATGTGATCAGTGCATATCTTACCAGACGTACCCGTCTAACATAATATGTGATCAGTGCATATCTTACCAGACGTACCCGTCTAACATATTATGTGATCAGTGCATATCTTACCAGACGTACCCGTCTAACATATTATGTGATCAGTGCATATCTTACCAGACGTACCCGTCTAACATATTATGTGATCAGTGCATATCTTACCAGACGTACCCGTCTAACATATTATGTGATCAGTGCATATCTTACCAGACGTACCCGTCTAACATAATATGTGATCAGTGCATATCTTACCAGACGTACCCGTCTAACATAATATGTGATCAGTGCATATCTTACCAGACGTACCCGTCTAACATAATATGTGATCAGTGCATATCTTACCAGACGTACCCGTCTAACATATTATGTGATCAGTGCATATCTTACCAGACGTACCCGTCTAACATATTATGTGATCAGTGCATATCTTACCAGACGTACCCGTCTAACATATTATGTGATCAGTGCATATCTTACCAGACGTACCCGTCTAACATATTATGTGATCAGTGCATATCTTACCAGACGTACCCGTCTAACATAATATGTGATCAGTGCATATCTTACCAGACGTACCCGTCTAACATAATATGTGATCAGTGCATATCTTACCAGACGTACCCGTCTAACATAATATGTGATCAGTGCATATCTTACCAGACGTACCCGTCTAACATATTATGTGATCAGTGCATATCTTACCAGACGTACCCGTCTAACATATTATGTGATCAGTGCATATCTTACCAGACGTACCCGTCTAACATAATATGTGATCAGTGCATATCTTACTAGACGTACCCGTCTAACATAATATGTGATCAGTGCATATCTTACCAGACGTACCCGTCTAACATAATATGTGATCAGTGCATATCTTACCAGACGTACCCGTCTAACATATTATGTGATCAGTGCATATCTTACCAGACGTACCCGTCTAACATAATATGTGATCAGTGCATATCTTACCAGACGTACCCGTCTAACATAATATGTGATCAGTGCATATCTTACCAGACGTACCCGTCTAACATAATATGTGATCAGTGCATATCTTACCAGACGTACCCGTCTAACATAATATGTGATCAGTGCATATCTTACCAGACGTACCCGTCTAACATAATATGTGATCAGTGCATATCTTACCAGACGTACCCGTCTAACATATTATGTGATCAGTGCATATCTTACCAGACGTACCCGTCTAACATAATATGTGATCAGTGCATATCTTACCAGACGTACCCGTCTAACATAATATGTGATCAGTGCATATCTTACCAGACGTACCCGTCTAACATAATATGTGATCAGTGCATATCTTACCAGACGTACCCGTCTAACATAATATGTGATCAGTGCATATCTTACCAGACGTACCCGTCTAACATAATATGTGATCAGTGCATATCTTACCAGACGTACCCGTCTAACATAATATGTGATCAGTGCATATCTTACCAGACGTACCCGTCTAACATAATATGTGATCAGTGCATATCTTACCAGACGTACCCGTCTAACATATTATGTGATCAGTGCATATCTTACCAGACGTACCCGTCTAACATAATATGTGATCAGTGCATATCTTACCAGACATACCCGTAACATAAAATGTTATCAGTGCATATCTGGACCAGAGTGTGCGGATGCACATGCTGGTCTGGATCGGCATTGTTTACGAAATCTAACTTGTACATTTTCCCGAGTACAGGTTCAATAATATCATGATTCAAGCAAATACTTACATGTCTGATCGAAGAATGTGTTATGTAGATATGTTCTGGTGAATGTTTTCAAACACGCATGACATCCCTCGACCACCTTCATTCCGCGCTCCGAGTCACAGGGCCAGGGTGAACCCCGTACAAAGATGTTACACTGGTAACATGACAGGTGACCCGCAGCATCTGGAATATACGACAAATTGATTATGTGACGAACTACACGAACTGGTGTTGAAACAATATCATATGTTTTCTAACTAGAGTGGACAGGCACATATAAACTATATCATTCGGTGTTTTGTAACTAGATTGGAGAGGCACATATAAACTTTATCATTCGGTGTTTTGTAACTATATTGGAGAGGCACATATAAACTATATAATGAGGTGTTTTGTAAATAGATTGGACAGTCACATATACACTATATAATGAGGTGTTTTGTAACTAGACGATGGACAGTCACATATAAACTATAACATGAGGTGTTTTGTAACTAGACGATAGACAGGCACATATAAACTATATAAAGAGATGTTTTGTAACTAGACGATGGACAGGCACATATTAACTATATAATGAGGTGTGTTGTAACTAGACGATATACAGGCACATATAAACTATATGATTAGATGTTTTGTAACTTGACAATGGACAGGCACATATAAACTATATAATTGGGTGTTTTGTAACTAGACGAAAGACAGGCACATATAAACTATATAATGAGGTGTTTTGTAACTAGACGATGGACAGGCACATATAAACTGTATACTTAGATGTTTTGTAACTAGACGATGGACAGGCACATATAAACTATATAATGAGGTGTTTTGTAACTAGACGATGGACAGGCACATATAAACTATATAATAAGGTGTTTTGTAACTAGACGATGGACAAGCACATATAAACTATATAATAAGGTGTTTTGTAGCTAGAATATAGACAGGCACATATAAACTATATAATTAGATGTTTTTTAACTAGACGATGGACAGGCACATATACACTATATAATAAGGTGTTTTGTAACTAGACGATAGACAGGCACATATAAACTATATAATTATATGTTTTGTAACTAGACGATGGACAGGCACATATAAACTATATAATGAGTTGTTTTGTTACTAGACGATAGACAAGCACATATAAACTATATAATGAGGTGTTTTGTAACTAGATGATGGGCAGGCACATATAAACTATATAATGAGGTGTTTTGTAACTAGACGATAGACAGGCACATATAAACTATATAATGAGGTGTTTTGTAACTAAACGATGGACAGGCACAAATACACTATATAATAAGGTGTTTTGTAACTAGACGATGGACAAGCACATATAAACTATATAATAAGGTGTTTTGTAGCTAGAATATAGACAGGCATATATAAACTATATAATTAGATGTTTTTTAACTAGACGATGGACAGGCACATATAAACTATATAATAAGGTGTTTTGTAACTAGACGATAGACAGGCACATATATACTATATAATTAGATGTTTTGTAACTAGACGATGGACAGGCACATATAAACTATATAATGAGGTGTTTTGTAACTAGACGATAGACAAGCACATATAAACTATATAATGAGGTGTTTTGTAACTAGACGATGGGCAGGCACATATAAACTATATAATGAGGTGTTTTGTAACTAGACGATAGACAGGCACATATAAACTATATAATGAGGTGTTTTGTAACTAAACGATGGACAGGCACAAATACACTATATAATGAGGTGTTTTTTAACTAGACGAATGACAGGCACATATAAACTATATAATGAGGTGTTTTGTAACTAGACGATAGACATGCACATATAAACTATATAATTATATGTTTTGTAACTAGACGATAGACAGGCACATATTAACTATATAATTAGTGTTTTGTAACTAGACGATAGACAGGCACATATAGACTATATAATTAGATGTTTTGTAACTAGACGATAGACAGGCACATATAAATTACTTCGAAGGAATCGACACCTATGAGGCATCCATCGATGGTTGCTTATACGAATTATTTAATTACAGAATACTAATCAATTAATACTTGAATATTTATTATGAAAAGGAAATCAGTGATAAAATCATATCAAATCTGAGCAATCAGAACTGCAGCTACGCTGTTTTAGAAAAAAACAGATCCGTTATAGGAAGTGGTTAAACGATATAATATTATTCGAATGATCACATGTTCGAGTTTCCACTGTTTGTATAAATACATGACGTCACGGGTTGTTAAACACAAAAACCGACTTTAGGGTAATTTTGACAAGTGAGGGGAAATTTCTGCTATCTAAATGGGTAGGTAAATGATTTGACATTATGACAGTCTCGGACACAGTCGATTACCCGACATATCTAGATCATAATACGCAGACTGCGCAGGTAAATGTTATAAAAGGCGCAATATCAATAAAAGATAACGAACAAAAATATCATTCACGACACTATATTTAAATGTCCCAAATCAGTTTCTCAGAATTGTTTTACTTTCTTGATATGATAAGTCGGCGACCAGTACAGACCAGACTAGTACAGACCGGTACAGACCGGTACAGACCAGTACAGACCTAGACTAGACTGTGCGGATTGCACAGGTAAATGTCATAAAGATCAAAATATCTTTAAAAACTATCGCATACATATGTATTACAGGTAACAGTATCTACATGTACCAACTAGATAACGATGGCAGCTCGCCAAATGGCTTTATGCCGAAAGGCGAGGGTAAATAAACCCACTATGATGATGATACATGTACCAAATGAGTATGACACATTTTCTGTATATCTCTGAGATAAGTCAGCTACCAGTTCAGACCCAGCACGGACTGCACGGATAGTTCAGGTTAATCAGTCATAAAATCACATTGTTTACAGTATCCAAATGTCCCAAGCGAGACAGCAAATAATATATTCATAAACATGTTTCAGGAAAACGGACTCGAGTGACACAGCTCTAGATATACGGAGTATTTTGTATTCTTTAATGTTTATATGATAATGAAACCTCACAACCTATGTTGTGTGTACCCAATATCTTCTCGGTGAGGCGATTCTTTTGAATACCCTCAACATAGGGTTAGGTTGGGTAATAAGTGATGTATTGAGGGGAAAGGGGCTGTTCTCTCCTCCCTTTCTTGACTGCTGTATATGGAATGTCAAAGTGGTCTGAACGCCCATGCATTTTTATCTATGATTTGCATATAAATAGTTATGAGTCGCCGTAAACAAAGCCTTTACAAATGCATAAACATGGGTCTACAAACTGAGAGAAGGTATTATAAAGCCAAGGCATGCTAATGTATATCAAACGACGAATCTCATTAAAAACCAGACCGAACCCTAGCTGCAGCAGCAAACGCTCGCACCAACATACGCTGTGCAAAGTACAACGGTTGTTTATTATAATGACACGTTGACACTGTTAAAAAGGTCTCTCATATCTGAATAATTAGACACCTTTGCCCTAGAAACATGTATATTCCCGAATCCTATCTGTTTTGTTAGGCATCAGTTAGAAACATGTTTATTCCCGAGTCTAATCTGTTTTGTTAGGTATCAGGTAGAAACATGTATATTCCCGAGTCCTATCTGTTTTGCTAGGTATCAGGTAGAAACATGTTTATTCCCGAGTCTAATCTGTTTTGTTAGGTATCAGGTAGAAACATGTTCATTCCCGAGTCGAATCTGTTTCGTTAGGCATCAGGTAGGCACGCTAATTTTAACAAGCTAGTTGCTAACCGGTCGTATCAGAACGGATCACACCCTGGCCATTGGGACTCGAACCTTCGACCTCCCACTCCCTTGGAAGATGCCTTACCCATAAGGCTGCATATTTGTTCCAATTTCAATAAGATTGATTAACGCCGAACAGTGAACAACACAAATGTCTGATTTTCAAAATGGCACGACTTTATCATGATATAAGATGTCCAGTGGACTGGCGATAACTCACTGACAAAGATGTCTTCGAGTTATTATACATACCAAAGTACTTACTTAAAGCATCGCTATTCATTTATACTTGAAAAACAAACCAGTTTTACAATCATAATTATAAAGAAAGACATCAGCAGTTCTGTTTGCTCGTCTGTGTAATCAGAACTGCTGCTTCGCTGTTTTCAAGATATTCGTTCCAGGAATGAGTTCGACTTAAACGATATAACTATATTCCAATGATCACATGTTCGAGTTATCGCGAGTCCTCTGTACCTACCCTCTGTACCTACCCTCTGTACCTACCCTCTGTACCTACCCTCTGTACCTACCCTCTGTACCTACCCTCTGTACCTACCCTCTGTACCTACCCTCTGTACCTACCCTCTGTACCTACCCTCTGTACCTACCCTCTGTACCTACCCTCTGTACCTACCCTCTGTACCTACCCTCTGTACCTACCCTCTGTACCTACCCTCTGTACCTACCCTCTGTACCTACCCTCTGTACCTACCCTCTGTACCTACCCTCTGTACCTACCCTCTGTACCTACCCTCTGTACCTACCCTCTGTACCTACCCTCTGTACCTACCCTCTGTACCTACCCTCTGTACCTACCCTCTGTACCTACCCTCTGTACCTACCCTCTGTACCTACCCTCTGTACCTACCCTCTGTACCTACCCTCTGTACCTACCCTCTGTACCTACCCTCTGTACCTACCCTCTGTACCTACCCTCTGTACCTTCCCTCTGTACCTACCCTCTGTACCTACCCTCTGTACCTACCCTCTGTACCTACCCTCTGTACCTACCCTCTGTACCTACCCTCTGTACCTACCCTCTGTACCTACCCTCTGTACCTACCCTCTGTACCTACCCTCTGTACCTACCCTCTGTACCTACCCTCTGTATCTACCCTCTGTACCTACCCTCTGTACCTACCCTCTGTACCTACCAAGCTGTTTCATTGACCGGTTACCTCATATCATTGCTCGAGAATCAACTGTTTAGTGAACATTTCTGGAAAACAATTGTGCTTTGTGAAAATTGTTAATGAAAAATTTGATACTAAGTTAAAACACTTTTGGAAAACGAGAAATTGTCATTTTGAAATAGGCTCTTTTTTCCCTGTTCTGCATCAGACAACTTCGAAAAAAGTAGGGATTATCTCTAAAAACGAAAGCAAAGTTATTGAATGAAGTTTTAAATATTTAAGCAAAAAATAAAAATTGCCCACAATGAGCTATTTCTTCTTTCCCCCCCCCCCCCCCCCCCCCCCGAGGTTTTCAACCCTATTCAGTACGTGCATGCGTCTGTAGCAGAGGTGAGACAACTAGGTATATATGTGGGAAAGGATTAATACATAAATGTATGTACTATGGTGTTTTATGGCGCATCCTGGAAAGGATTGAAATATGTATACTATTTTATTGGAAAGCTTCGAGCGTATACATATGTTTTATAAATATACTTGTATATTCGACCCATTTATGAAATACAAACTTACCTAGATAATCGATTTACCAATACAAGTATATAAGATGGTCTTATCACTGGTAAATATTTCTTTTCCTCGCCTACATACGCATTTTGGCAAAGCTGTAGCAGACGACTGTTAAAAACATCGTGCCATAGGAGAACTTGCTCATCATGGGAAATGTCTTTCTTGTTTTCCACATTGGGTTCAACTTTATTCGATAATTACATTTTCTATACATTTAGCCTAGATGTTTTCAAAATAGACTGCTTTATATTCATTGTATGTGAAGAAGGATTAAAAAAAAAAAATTGAGTTATAAATATGTTACAATAGCACACTAATAAATATTCGACGCATATAACTTCTGAACGCGGAAGGTTTGTGAATATTTTCTCCCGATGATAAATTGCTCAAATTGATTATTGACTTCAGAAAGCTTACCTTTTCATATTGGTTTTATTTTCCTGTTTTAAAACCATAATACGACTTGTTTTCTCGTCTTTATACTTAGATAATAAATTCTATATTCTGAAGTCAGTTCGTAGTCTTTACTCAAATACAAGCAGCAGATTCAAAACGTCATTTGAAACACTCTCATAAAAAGACAGCCTTCGTTAAGGCTTTGCAATCTATATCACTGCGATAGTACACCTTAGTGGCGAAAACCAACCAGGACAAGTTTAGAGCCAGAACCGCGCAGTCTGATATGACTGTGCACTGCTCGTCAATAATTCGTAGAAGATTTCAAGAAACCATTTGGATACTTGTGCATGGAAGCACATGGAGAGCCTTATTTAAACGTGTCATACTTCGCTAAGGTTGGTTTGTCACAGAACACCACTCAGGTATCCATGGTCGAAGAACACCACTCAGGTCTCCATGGTCACAAAACACCACCAAGGTATCCATGGTCACAGAACACCACCCATGTATCCATGGTCATAGAACACCACTCAGGTCTCCATGGTCACAGAACACCACTCAGGTATCCGTTGTCACAGAACACCACCCAGGTATCCATGGTCACAGAACACCACCCAGGTATCCATGGTCACAGAACACCACCCAGGTATTCATGGTCACAGAACACCACCCAGGTCTCCATGGTCACATAACACCACCCAGGTATCCATGGTCACAGAACACCACTGAGGTACCCATGGTCACAGAACACCACTCAGGATCCATGGTCACAGAACACTACACAGGTATCCATGGTCACAGAACACCACTCAGGTATTCATGGTCACATAACACCACTCAGGTATCCATGGTCACATAACACTACTCAGGTATCCATGGTCACAGAACACCACTCAGGTATCCATGGTCAGAGAACACTACTCAGGTATCCATGGTCACAGAACACCACTCAGGTATCCATGGTCACAGAACACTACTCAGGTCTCCATGATACCTTGATGATTAATCGGCTCTAGACAACAACAACAATGTGCTTTGCTCGTGGACATCTTACCCTGACCGCAACGAGCAAGGTTCGATCCCCAGTCAGGACATACCATTACTTTCAAACAAAGATACTTGGCCTCTCTCATTGGCGCTAATGTTAATGGGAGAACATTACGACCAACGATTTGGTGTCAGGATTAACGTTTAGTTCGTTTGGTGCTTTGCGCCGCTTTCAACAATTATCCAATTATAGCACGGCGTTTCCTTGGTAAGGTACCAGTACTACTGATATATTTATCCTAACACCAGTAAGTCACTTATAAAGCTAACCCCAAAGTCCTGCGCGACACGGAGGGAAAGCCATAACTTCCATTTTTTAAGTATTTCGTATGTACTGACCTGGGATCGAACAAGCGACCTCCCACACCTGAGACATACGCTACTACTTGCTATTATAACACATTTTTGATTGATCAGCGATGATTGGGGTTAAACGCCGTTTTCAACATTTTTTTCCGTCGAATGACGGCGGCCAACTCACCTACGCACGTGTTCCATGGGTTTCTCACACCAGTACTCCACACAACAATCATTTCACATTACTGGCTGCTTCCCGACATGGCATGTTATATGTAGCACATTGTTGGAAGACCAATGACGCCTTGACTTGTGCCTTACGTCGGAAAGAATGTTGGCCGAGCTGGGATTCCACCTCACAGTCCCTAGATGTACAGCCCGCGTCGCAATCGACTGTGCTTTCAGGACTCGGTTATACCAAATGAAAGTAATGCTATGATAAAATAACATTTAATTACCATGGTTGAAATTAAACATCATCTCTTCTGTATTTGATTTTCCCCACTCCTTGGGCAACAGTGCAGAAACTGATTGGATCATAAAATGTCTTTTAAAACCGGTTCAGTTGAGCGGAAAATAGTATATATCAATAAAATGTTTTTTAACTGCGTCAGGAAAAAACGAGGACAATGTATATATATATGTGTGTGTACGTGTCACTAGCACAGTGAAAGCCGATGATAACCTAAATGAATTAGTAAAGTCTCCTCGTGGACATATCTGTGCGAAATAACACATCTGAACGAGGTACATGTTGTTATAGATTGTCGTAACAGAGTGTGTGGTAAAATAAAATAAAACGCAAGAAGTAATACCCGGTCGGTCCGGTTACGGTGATGTCATAATAAGAACCGTCTTAATTTCGTTTTATTTCTATTTGTTCTTAACAACCCTTTCCCTCATATAGACGCTTTCTGACGCCTCTGCAGCAGACGGCTTTTTGAAAACATAGTGACAAAAGAAGAAATTTTGCCTTTTGCCACAATGTTTTCCACTTTTTGTCATAGGTTATCCATTCAATTATAGAGATTTTCTATGTTTTGACAAAATACGTTCAAAGTTGTCTGCTGCAGAATTGTCGTATGAGGGAAAGGGTTAAACCGCCGTAGTGCAGATATTTGTACATGTTTATTAAACGGGTATCTTCTCCATTTGTCACAATGCATTCTTATACACACTTTAGCATTCTAACACACACTTTAGTATTCTAACTCACACTATAGCATTCTTATACACACTATAGCATTCTAACACACACTTTAGTATTCTAACTCACACTATAGCATTCTTATACACACTATAGCATTGTTACACACACTTTAGTATTCTAACTCACACTATAGCATTCTTATACACACTATAGCATTCTAACACACACTTTAGTATTCTAACTCACACTATAGCATTCTTATACACACTATAGCATTCTAACACACACTTTAGTATTCTAACTCACACTATAGCATTCTTATACACACTATAGCATTCTAACACACACTTTAGCCTTCTAACTCACACTATAGCATTCTTATACACACTATAGCATTCTAACTCACACTTTAGCATTCTAACTCACACTATAGCATTCTTATACACACTATAGCATTCTAACACACACTTTAGTATTCTAACTCACACTATAGCATTCTTATACACACTATAACATTCTAACACACACTTTAGTATTCTAACTCACACTATAGCATTCTAACTCACACTATAGCATTCTAACTCACACTTTAGCATTCTGACTCACACTATAGCATTCTTATACACACTATAGCATTCTAACACACACTTTAGTATTCTAACTCACACTATAGCATTCTTATACACACTATAGCATTCTAACTCACACTTTAGCATTCTAACTCACACTATAGCATTCTTATACACACTTTAGCATTCTAACTCACACTATAGCATTCTTATACACACTTTAGCATTATAACACACACTTTAGCATTATAACAGACACTTTAGCATTCTAACACACACTTTAGCACACTTTAGCATTCTAACACACACTTTAGCACACACACTTTAGCATTCTAACACACACTTTAGCATTCCCCTCATTAGCAGTATTATTCACGAAATGAGTGATACAACTGTTATTTACCGTTAAAATTGTGTTGACAGTCACCTCTGTCCAGCAGCCAGCTTGTATTAAGAAGCCAGTATAAGATTTACCAAAAACTCATTATGTGGTTTTTTTTAAATTGTAGTTACAGCCGCCTGTCTTTAGCAACTATATTTCGACTCTTCCCTGGGTGGCTGTTTAAGAAAAGGTTGTACATTGAAAATTGCACAGCAGCACTTCAACTTTACAATAGTAATCACTTAATGATCTCATTATGATAATGTCTAAAACTGTTTTAAAAGAAACAGCCGTGCTCTTCTCTACTATAATCAACCAATGTGCATTACCGCTCAGTAGATATCCAGATTAACCTGTGTGGCCACACAGTTCGATCATTATACAATGCTCATCAACAACGATGTGTTCAAGATATTTCTAGCAAGCATAGTCTAGCTGGATCAAATTACATGGATGCGTAGGTACACCTTTATATGAATATGTCACATATATAATTATAACTTTAACATTGGTGTTTCATGGGTTTTCATGAAGTAAAGCTCTTTCATGTTTGGCTGGGCTATCTGTCATGCGTTTTTACGCTACGGTAAAGGATATGTTATTCAAAATATTTGTTAACATATACATGTGAATTACACTCCTCTTTAGGCAGTTCTCGTTTCTAACTGTTGTAAGTTGTCGAGTAAAAACATTAACCCTCTTTATGAACCAGACGGCTTAATGACGATTTAACTTGACCTCCCACAAATAATGGGTGACAGTCTTGTATACAGTTATATTAATATGTCCCATCCCTAAAGGTCAGACCCATCTTATTTGACCAATACTGTGAATAAGTGTGATGATGGTCATGATGATGATGATGATGATGATGATGACGATAATGATTATGATGCTGATGATGATGATGGCGAGGAGAAGGAGGATTATGATGAATGTTGGGTTTGATTTTTGATAATAACAGTTGTAGGTATTCTTTAGATCTAATAATTGGAAGTGTTAATCCCCTTTTTCAATTGTGTTATAACCTGAGTGTGCCGAACCCCGGTAGCTCAATCGAAAACGATGTGGGTTTTCAATCAAGGAGTTGTGCTTTCAAACACCAGCCCGGCCAAAATTCCTTCCGATTTCTGACAAAAGTTATTGTGACAAGCGTCATACGTGTTTCCCACCAATGGGCAAACAGTCTACTATATGTGTAAAATCATTCAGTAGCTTAGAAAGTCCCAAGTGTGGAGTACTGGTATGATAAAGTAAGGAAACGCATTACGATATAACCGAAATACGATTGAAAGCAGCATATAGCACCACTCAAACACATCTGAACGATGTATAAAGATGTATAACGATGTATAACGATGAATGACGATGTATAACGGTGTGTAACGATGTATAACTATGTATAACCATGTGTGACGATTTGTTACGATGTATAACGATGAGTAACGATGTATGACAATGTGTAACTATGTATAATCATGTATAACCATGTATAACGATTTATAACCGTGTAAAACGATATGTGACGATGTATAACGGTGTGTAACTATGTATAACGATGTGTAACGATGTATAACGATGTATAACTATGTATACCGCTGTATAATGATGTATAACACTGTATGGCTATGTATAACGATGTGTATAACGCTGTATAACTATGTATAACGTTGTATGACGATGTATAACGATGTGTGTAACGATGTATAACTATATATAACGATGTATAGCGATGTATAACACTGTATAGCGCTGTATGACGATGTGTGTAACGATGTATGACGGTGAATAACGCTGTATGACGATGTATAACAATGTGTACCGATGTGTGTAACGATGTATAACGGTGTTACGATGTGTACCGATGTATAACGGGGTGTAGCGATGTGTACCTATGTATAACGATATATAACGATGTTTAACGATATATAACGATGTGTAACTATTTGTAACGATGAATAACGATGTGATGTATAACGAAGTATAACCATAACGATGTATAATCATGTGATGTATAACGATGTACAACGATGTGATGTATAACGAAGTATAACCATAACGATGTATAATCATGTGATGTATAACGATGTACAACGATGTGATGTATAACGAAGTATAACCATAACGATGTATAACGAAGTATAACTATAACGATTTATAACGATATGTATAACGCTGTATGACGATGTATAACGATGTGTACCGATGTGTGTAACGATGTGTGTAACGATGTATAACGATGGATAACACTGTTATAACGATATATGACGATGTATAACGATGTGTACCGATGTGTGTAACGATGTATAACTATATATAACGATGTATAGCGATGTATAACACGGTATAGCGCTGTATGACGATGTGTACCGATGTGTGTAACGATGTATGACGGTGAATAACACTGTATAACGATGTATAACACTGTTATAACGCTGTATGACGATGTATAACAATGTGTACCGATGTGTGTAACGATGTATAACGGTGTTACGATGTGTACCGATGTATAACGGGGTGTAGCGATGTGTACCTATGTATAACGATATATACGATGTTTAACGATATATAACGATGTGTAACGATGTGTAACGATGTGTAACGATGTGTAACGATGAATAACGATGTGATGTATAACGAAGTATAACCATAACGATGTATAATCATGTGATGTATAACGATGTACAACGATGTGATGTATAACGAAGTATAACCATAACGATGTATAACGAAGTATAACTATAACGATATGTATAACGCTGTATGACGATGTATAACGATGTGTACCGATGTGTGTAACGATGTATAACTATATATAACGATGTATAACACTGTATAACGATGAATGGCGGTGTATAACGATGTATAACACTGTTATAACGATGTATGACGATGTATAACGATGTGTACCGATGTGTATAACGATGTATAACGGCGTTACGATGCATAACTATGTATAACGGGGTGTAGCGATGTGTACCTATGTATAACGATGTGTAACGATGTGTAACGATGTGTAACGATGTGTAATGATGTGTAACTATTTGTAACGATGAATAACGATGTGATGTATAACGAAGTATAACCATAACGATGTATAATGATGTGATGTATAACGATGTATAACGATGTACAACGATGTGATGTATAACGAAGCATAACCATAACGATGTATAACGAAGTATAACGATATATATAACGATGTATAACTATGTATAACGATGTATAATTATAACAATGTATAACTATAACTATGTATAACGATGTATAACTATAACGATGTCGATGTATAACGATGTATAACGATAACGATTTATAACAATGGCGATGTATAACGATGTATAACTATAACGATTTATAACGATGTATAACGATGTATGACGATGTATAACTATAACGATTTATAACGATGTATAACGATGTATGACGATGTATGACGATGTATAACTGTAACGATTTTTAACGATGTATAACGATGTATAACGATGTATGACGATGTATAACGATGTATGACGATGTATAACGATGTATGACGATGTATAACGATGTATAACGATGATGTATAACTATAACGATTTATAACGATGTATAACGATGTATAACGATGTATAACGATGTATAACGATGTATGACGATGTATAACTATAACGATTTATAACGATGTATAACGATGTATGACGATGTATGACGATGTATAACTATAACGATTTATAACGATGTATAAAACGCATATTGAAGCCAACAAATAGCTCAATGTTCATTGATTTTCCGGAAAGCAAAGGTTCTGCTCCGCGTGTGATGCGAGTTGTAATTGTCCGAATATAAGACGTTTACAATATTTATTAATTTTTCACGAGATCGAAGGTCATAGACCCATTCAGTAATAACCAAAATACAAGTACATGACGACGTCTATATGTAGTAATCGCGACAATAATCCTGATTATAACGACTTTTGAAACAAAGGCAACAAAACATTATGGAAAAAGCTGTCACTGTCGTTTTTGGTTGTGTTGTTGTTGTTGTTGTTGAGCAATTTGTTACCGAGTTCATCTTAATATTGCACTCACAGTCCTGCTGACGTTTAGTTTGTTTGAATTAAAACTCGCAGAGACCTAAATAATGAGTATTACACAGGTATATGTAGTTGTCCTCTAATATCGTCCTTATCACCGAACTATGTCGTGGGTACCAACAAGAAGTGATTGGTGAGACGACTCTTTTGAGTACATAATTTAGAGCATGAAAAGCAGTCAAACTTGTGTTAGAGATCACCTCTCTTAAACAGCCAATTTGTATCGTGCAGCTACTTGAGTATTAACCAAAACATAATTTTGGGCGGCAATCGACGACACCTTTGACTGTTCCATCTATAACTGTGTATCTCGTAACGCGGACTTTAACGTGTCACGGTCCGAACCTTATTGCTCACTGAGACCCTATAATATAGGCTTTAACGACATAATATACTTCAACTTAACTCTGTTAGCACCAATGAGACCCCACAATATAGGCTTTAAGGGCATAATATACTTCATCTTAACTCTGTAAGCGCCAAAAGGCAAATATCGACGTTTTTGAAAACATTTACATATTCATGTGAGTCAGTTCGTAACGAGCTGTCTCACCAGAAATCAACATTGTTTGTCTTTTAGTTATCAAAATGCTCCAAATATCGTATTACATGAGAAACGGAGTTGCCCGATTTCAAACAAGGAAGAGTCTACTTGACACAATTCGGCGCGGAAAGAGTTAAACACTGGATAATGTGGATTTTTACATGAACTGTTCCACAAGGTATTACGCACGTAAGATAAAATCATGACTAATGGAGGGTTATTTTATCAAAAACGGACATGAGTTTCTGATTAAAACGATTTTTTTTTTCTTTCTTGTTTTGTTGACTTGTTTGGATTCCTTAATGTAAACACACACTGTGAAATGGGCAGGTCAACGCGATAGATAAGGACTTGGGTGTAACGCAATTCGGGTTGAATGAGACAGCAGATAGCGGGATATATTTTGCTTACTGTTTTACGCTACTTTCAACAAATGTTCAGTTCCTGGTTAATGTACTACTACTAGTGGTCCATTTTACCTGATACTAAGTTATATTACAAGTTTCCTGGTTAAAGTACTACTACTACTGGTCCATTTCTCCTGATACTAAGTTATATTACAAGTTTCCTGGTTAATGTACTACTACTAGTGGTCCATTTCTCCTGATACTAAGTTATATTACAAGTTTCCTGGTTAATGTACCACAACTACTGGTCCATTTCACCTGATACTAAGTTATATTACAAGTTTCCTGGTTAATGTACCACAACTACTGGTCCATTTCACCTGATACTAAGTTATATTACAAGTTTCCTGGTTAATGTACCACAACTACTGGTCCATTTCTCCTGATACTAAGTTATATAACAAGTTTCCTGGTTAATGTACTAATACTACTGGTCCATTTCACCTGATTCTAAGTTATATTACAAGTTTCCTGGTTAATGTACCACAACTACTGGTCCATTTCACCTGATACTAAGTTATATAACAAGTTTCCTGGTTAATGTACCACAACTACTGGTCCATTTCACCTGATACTAAGTTATATTACAACTTTCCTGATTAAAGTACCACTACTACTCTTCCACTTCACCTGATTCTAAGTTATATTACAAGTTTCCTGGTTAATGTACTACTACTAATGGTCCATTTCACCTGATACTAAGTTATATTACAAGTTTCCTGGTTAATGTACCACAACTACTGGTCCATTTCACCTGATACTAAGTTATATTACAAGTTTCCTGGTTAAAGTACTACTACTAGTGGTCCACTTCACCTGATACTAAGTTATATTACAAGTTTCCTGGTTAATGTACCACTACTACTGGTCCATTTCACCTGATACTAAATTATATTACAAGTTTCCTGGTTAAAGTACTACTACTACTGGTCCACTTCACCTGATACTAAGTTATATTACAAGTTTCCTGGTTAAAGTACCACTACTACTCTTCCACTTCACCTGATACTAAGTTATATTACAACTTTCCTGATTAAAGTACCACTACTACTCTTCCACTTCACCTGATACTAAGTTATGTTACAAGTTTCCTGGTTAAAGTACTACTACTAGTGGTCCACTTCACCTGATACTAAGTTATATTACAAGTTTCCTGGTTAATGTACCACTACTACTGGTCCATTTCACCTGATACTAAGTTATATTACAACTTTCCTGATTAAAGTACCACTACTACTCTTCCACTTCACCTGATTCTAAGTTATATTACAAGTTTCCTGGTTAATGTACTACTACTAATGGTCCATTTCACCTGATACTAAGTTATATTACAAGTTTCCTGGTTAAAGTACTACTACTAGTGGTCCACTTCACCTGATACTAAGTTATATTACAAGTTTCCTGGTTAATGTACCACTACTACTGGTCCATTTAACCTGATACTAAGTTATATTACAACTTTCCTGGTTAAAGTACCACTACTACTGTGCCACTTCACCTGATACTAAGTTATATTACAACTTTCCTGGTTAAAGTACCACTACTACTGGTCCATTTCTCCTGATACTAAGTTATATAACAAGTTTCCTGGTTAATGTACCACTACTACTGGTCCATTTCACCTGCTACTAAGTTATATTACAAGTTTCCTGGTTAAAGTACTACTACTACTGGTCCATTTCTCCTGATACTAAGTTATATTACAAGTTTCCTGGTTAAAGTACTACTACTACTGGTCCATTTCTCCTGATACTAAGTTATATTACAAGTTTCCTGGTTAAAGTACTACTACTAGTGGTCCATTTCACCTGATACTAAGTTATATTACAAGTTTCCTGGTTAAAGTACTACTACTAGTGGTCCATTTCACCTGATACTAAGTTATATTACAAGTTTCCTGGTTAAAGTACTACTACTAGTGGTCCATTTCACCTGATACTAAGTTATATTACAAGTTTCCTGGTTAAAGTACTACTACTAGTGGTCCATTTCACCTGATACTAAGTTATATTACAAGTTTCCTGGTTAAAGTACTACTACTAGTGGTCCATTTCACCTGATACTAAGTTATATTACAAGTTTCCTGGTTAAAGTACTACTACTAGTGGTCCATTTCACCTGATACTAAGTTATATTACAAGTTTCCTGGTTAAAGTACTACTACTAGTGGTCCATTTCACCTGATACTAAGTTATATTACAAGTTTCCTGGTTAAAGTACTACTACTAGTGGTCCATTTCACCTGATACTAAGTTATATTACAAGTTTCCTGGTTAAAGTACTACTACTAGTGGTCCATTTCACCTGATACTAAGTTATATTACAAGTTTCCTGGTTAAAGTACTACTACTAGTGGTCCATTTCACCTGATACTAAGTTATATTACAAGTTTCCTGGTTAAAGTACTACTACTAGTGGTCCATTTCACCTGATACTAAGTTATATTACAAGTTTCCTGGTTAAAGTACTACTACTAGTGGTCCATTTCACCTGATACTAAGTTATATTACAAGTTTCCTGGTTAAAGTACTACTACTAGTGGTCCATTTCACCTGATACTAAGTTATATTACAAGTTTCCTGGTTAAAGTACTACTACTAGTGGTCCATTTCACCTGATACTAAGTTATATTACAAGTTTCCTGGTTAAAGTACTACTACTAGTGGTCCATTTCACCTGATACTAAGTTATATTACAAGTTTCCTGGTTAAAGTACTACTACTAGTGGTCCATTTCACCTGATACTAAGTTATATTACAAGTTTCCTGGTTAAAGTACTACTACTAGTGGTCCATTTCACCTGATACTAAGTTATATTACAAGTTTCCTGGTTAAAGTACTACTACTAGTGGTCCATTTCACCTGATACTAAGTTATATTACAAGTTTCCTGGTTAAAGTACTACTACTACTAATGGTCCATTTCACCTGATACTAGCGAGGAGTCAGTCGTAATACTAACCCCACAATCCTAAGCGCCAAGGACGGAAAGCCGTTTCTACCCATTATAAATTATTTGAAGGCAGAAGATAGCGAGATAATTTTGTGTGTGTGCTTTTCACTGCTTTCAACAATATGACAGCTACATGACGGCGTTTCATGAATGGATTACCAGAATTACCAAAACATTTATTACGACACATTCGCAACAGTCATTATGTCCTCCAAGCTCACGAGTCGTTTAAGCACTTAACACTGGCACAATAACTGCACACCTAGGATGTTGGTAGTTTTAGTTCATTAGTTCCATAAATATAAACATTACATGATATTACAATCAATATCAAAATATGTCGCTTGAATTGAAAGGTTACATCTTATTGTAAGTCTCTCCACATTTGAATATGGCTGGATATTAAATTATCAATTAAAAAAATACAACGGAAATCCAATTTTTTAAAATGTATCGTCCCATTTCGGGGACTAATGTTTTACATGTCACAAGTTTGCTTTAAATCTGTTGCGCGTTACGTCTCATATGGACTAGGGAGCTGATCGTACAGTCCATGCTCTCAAATCCAAAAGGAAATTGAGTTTCAGAAGTTTCTTCACACTTCTATGATTCAATGGTGAACAGTGGATCTACACTGACTACAAAGACTGGTTTTATCAAAGCAACGCTCATTTTTAGATGGATGTGGAAAATAATTACATGTATACCGCACATTTTCTAAATACTATAAGTTTATTTTGTCCTCGTATATGTTCAATATGTTCTTAAGTTGTAATATGAGGTAAACGGTAAATCTTCACAATTCTTTCATATACCTCATGTACAAACTATTGATTGGGAATATATGTACCTCATGTACAAACTATTAATTGGGAATATATGTGAAATGGATTTATCTTGCTCGCCAAATTGTTCATCCTGCACTGCGAAGGTAAACACATTAAATCATCATCATCATATGTTATCATGGGCAATAGGATGGTCTAAACAAGTCCCCCAATACCAGAACGTCTGTGTTTGAAAGATGATCTCGGACCTTAAGTAAATAAGACAATCAGGTTAATTATGTTGTGTTATTGCTATAGTACAAACATCGTATGTTAAACATATATTACAAATTGTTAAATCGTTTGCACAGATCAAACACCAATAAACTTATTAGGGTAGATACTTTCACCGACAGGTTGAGACGAATATGAATACATTCGACATCTATTACATTGATTGATTTGGGGTTTAACGCCGTTTTTAACATTTTTCTCAGTCATATCACAGCGGCCAGTTCATCTACTCCTGTGTTTCCTGGTTTTCTCGCACCAGTACTCAACAACACAATCTTCCCAATCAACTGGCTGCTTTTCCACATAGACTTAGCCCATTGGTGGAAGACGAATGACGCATGTCGCATTGACTTTTGACAAACGTCGGAAAGAAAGTTGGCCGAGCCGGGATTCAACTCACAACCTCTGGATTGACAGCCCGCGTCGCTACAGACTGAGCTACCGGGGCTCGGCAACATGTATTACAGCGACATGTTGAGACGAATAGGATTACATACGACATCTAATACAGCGACATGTTGAGACGAATAGGATTACTACGACATATATTACAGCGACAGGTTGAGACGAATAGGATTACATACGACATCTATTACAGCGACATGTTGAGACGAATAGGATTACATACGACATCTATTACAGCGACAGGTTGAGACGAATAGGGTTACATACGACATATATTACATCGACAGTTGAGACGAATAGGATTACATACGACATCTATTACAGCGACAGGTTGAGACGAATAGGATTACATACGACATCTATTACAGCGACAGGTTGAGACGAATAGGATTACATACGACATCTATACATCGACAGGTTGAGACGATAGGATTACATACGACATCTATTACAGCGACAGGTGAGACGAATAGATTACATACGACATCTATTACAGCGACAGGTTGAGACGAATAGGGTTACATACGACATCTATTACATCGACAGGTTGAGACGAATAGGATTACATACGACATCTATTACAGCGACAGGTTGAGACGAATAGGATTACATACGACATCTATTACAGCGAATCTGCGATAACTCGAACGTGTTCACAAAAGCCTGTTTTAAATTCGTCCGACATCCGGAATAGGGTTTATTATGCGGAATTGCATCAAGACTGTCGACAAAGGCAGCTTTTATATATACACTGTTGTATATTCAGGATCAAATAATACAACACTTCCATTCATCGTTCATTTTCCAGTAAACGAAATTACTCAATTAGCTAAATAGGCAACAGACGACTTTTGAAATCATTAATGTGGCAAAAGGAGAAATTGATCATAATTTCATGCATTTGTTATGCGGAGATGCAACAAGACTGTCCCCTTTTTTTCGATAAAATCAGCTCATTATTATTATTCACATGCTCTTGTATTATGTAATTCTAAACCTTGCATACTAGTTCGTTCAACTTCAAGTAAATGAAATTTGTCATATACAGACGAAAATGGAATAACAGAAACAAAGGGAACTAATAAAACTTTATAACATAGTTTTGTAAATTGACTATTTTTATGATGGTCGCATATGATACCAAATATCATGTTCAAACAAAACAAACTTTGTAATATAAAGTCAAGTTAAATGTCAATAAAAATGTCGTCTCAAACATGTACAATGATAAGGACTTAAATTGAATTTGCGGTTAAATTCACGGAAACTTGGCGCGTCCCAGTTACCCGAACAGATCACAACAATGTGTTCTTCTGACTCATCACTCAAATACCACATGCCTACTCCATATGCAGATTGTTCTGTATTAGGCAATCAATGTGGAAATGAACCTTTCTAAAGTATAATGCTGGTTAAATCTCTCTCTCTCTCTCTCCTTCTCCTCTCTCTCTCCTCTCTCTTCTCTCTCTCTCTCTCTCTGTCTCTCTGTCTCTCTGTCTCTCTGGTCTCTCTGTCTCTCTCTCTGTCTCTCTCTCTCTGTCTCTCTCTCTCTGTCTCTCTCTCTCCTCTCTCTCTCTCTCTGTCTCTGCTCTCTCTCTCTCTGTCTCTCTCTCTCTCTGTCTCTGTCTCTCTCTCTCTCTCTCTCTCTCTCTCTCTCTCTCTCTCTCTCTCTCTCTCTCTCTCTCTCTCTCTCTCTCTCTCTCTCTCTCTCTCTCTCTCTCTCTCTCTCTCTCTCTCTCTCTCTCTCTCTCTCTCTGTCTCTCACACACACACACACACACACACACACACACACACACACACACACACACACACACACACACACACACACACACACACACACACACTATTGATACATAAAACTGCTTTTATTATAACAACGTACAAGAAGAAGAGATAACATTCTCACACTTGTATTCCCTATCTCTTATTCTCTAGTTAATAATTAAGAGCGATATGAGTGTGTAGTCGGGGTGATCGATAAGTGTATCATTGAGTGAGTGAAGATGAATTTTACCTGTATAATAATCGATACAGGTGTGCTTTAAATACCACACTCACTTCTCGTATAAATGAACAGTCCACACAACATTAATGTAACGTACTTTTGTGAGTTGTTTTACGACGCTTTCAACAGATCGAAAACAATGAATGAATTAAAGAATTAACATACAGTAGACAACACTTACACTGGCAATCCATTTAAATCTGAAATACTAAGAAAATATTTCAGAAACTGATGTTGTCACCATATTGAGAGAACTGTATGACAATAACAACAACAGTAATATTGATCAAGATAAACA